>JAODKC010000117.1:13489172-13508995 GCA_026777985.1 Mormyrops attenuatus | reverse complement strand
GTCAAGTTAAAAAATACATGGGTGTATTGAATGGTGGCCGCAAATACTGGGGTAATTTTAGCAGAGGTTTTGAAATGCCTAAGTTAACACACTTTGACAGGCATAATAGCATAGTTTCACACCAGCATGAAGATCATTTAAACACCGCTTACTTTGGCTGCCTAAGACTTTTGCACAGTACTGTACATACACACAGATTGCTCAAAAAAATTAAAGAAACACTCTGAAAAGACTTCAAATCTAAATGGGGAAAAAAATAATTGATCACTGAATTCAAAGACACCCCAAAATCAAAGTGAAAAAACGATGTTTGTCCCTCCATGGATATGCCTCCCCAGACCATCACCAACCCGGTCATGCTGAACAATGTTGCAGGCAGCATAACATTCTCCACGGCTTCTCCAGACCCTTTCATGTCTGTCACATGTGCTCAAGATGAACCTGCTCTCATCTGTGAAAAGCACAGGGCGCCAGTGGTGGACCTGCCAATTCTGGTATTCTATTGCGAATGCCAATCAAACTCCATGGTGCCAGGCAGTGACCACAGGGCCCACTAGAGGATGTCGGGCCCTCAATCCATCCTCATGAAGTCTGTTTCCAATTGATTAGTCAGAGACATTCACACCAGTAGCCTGCTGAAGGTCATTTTGTAGGGCTCTGGCAGTGCTCATCCTGTTCCTCCTTGCACAAAGGAGCAGATACCAGTCCTGCCGATTGGTTAAGGACCTTCTACAGCCCTGTCCAGCTCTCCTAGAGTAACTCCTGGAATCTCCTCCATGCCCTTGAGATTATGCTGGGAGACACAGCTAACCTTCTGTCAATGACACAAATTGATGCACCATCCTGGAGGAGTTGGACTACCTGTGCAACCTCTGTAGGGTCCAGGTATCGCCTCATGCTACCAGTAGTGACACTGACCATAGCCAAATGCAAAACTAGTTAACAATTGAGTCAGAAAAAATGAGGAGGGCAAAATGTCTGTGGCCTCCACCTGTTAGACCATTCCTGTTTTTGGAGGTTGTCTCACTGTTGCCCCTCTAATGCACCTGTTGTTAATTTCAATAACATCAAAGCAGCTGAAACTGATTAACAACCCCCTCTGCTACTTAACTGACTAGATCAATATCCGAGAATACTCTAATTAAAAAGTGTTCCTTTAATTTTTTTGAGCAGTGTATATATATGAATGTATAAATATATGAATTTATATTTTGCATTACACTCTCTATAATTTTTTGCTAGCTTTTGGTGCCTCGCAGTTGGTTTTGAAAGGAACCAGAAATGCCTCTCGAAGGTCAGCATCTGTCAGCATCCTTAGCAACCGACTGCCGACCTCATTGGCAGGACTCTCAGCTTATGCACCACCATTGACTGTGGCTCCCACCCTCTGAACTTTCTTTGTCAATAAATCCAATGAAGGTGTTGCAGATTCCACCCGGCCTGTGGCTGCACTGCGCCAACATCCTTGTCGTTAGAGATTGGCCAGTGAAGTCGCTGTTTGCCTCTCTCGACAGGATGGGAAATCAGCCGAGGATCTTGCCAGGATGGGACTCCATGACAAAATCATCAGTCTCCTGGGAAAGCTCAAGAAAGTAAGGGGCTCCTTTTTGTCATTGTCCTGTGAAAAATCTGCCCTAGTGATGCTGATATAGGTCTGTTAATTTGACAAACTCAATCAGCAGTAAAGCCTGTGGTTCTGCCTTCCTTTGCATGACTTGTGGTACCAAGGACCACCACAAGGGGAGCTTCCTGCACCAACTGCGGCCCACACAGACGCCACAGCCTCGCATCAAGCTGAAACTGTTCGGCCACTCCGGTGCCGGCAAGAGCACCCTGCTGGAGTCCCTCAAGTGTGGCATTCTGAGGAGCTTCTTCCGCAGGAAGAGGTCCCGCCTGCCCTCCGCCAGCTCCCCGCGCTTCACGCTCTCCCCGGCACCTCCTGTACCCACAGGTGCGGAGTGGTTCATTGTCACTGTTACATAATACACCAGCGCCCCCTAAGGCTGATGCAATCCATCTCTATTATTTTTTGTAACGTATCCTAAATAGACCTGCAAAAGCTAACATCCAGACAGGACTCAGTGACAGAAACAGCCTTGGTTGTCTGTTGCCTGATAGACCAATATGGCTGCTATTGGTTATGTGAGTTTTTGTCTGAATTTGGAGCATGGGTGATACTTCTCATGACAGCTGTATAAAAGTTATACCATTTCACAGACAGGTGTGAACAGTTTTCGTGATTGATGTCTCTCCCACTTACCTCTTGGCATCTGTCATCTGACACACTCTCAAAACTGCCCCTCTGTACAAAATAATACTTCAAACACCAAGTATTTTATGTAAAGGTTTTCATACACGACACACTTGGATGAATAAAAAATCGAATGGCTTTAAAATCCTTACTTTTTAAAAAATAAATATACTTTATCTAACACACCTCTGCAAAAATTAAAGGTACATCATATTTTGTGGCCATTCAGCTGTCATATGACATTTTTTGTAGCTCAAGTCTGCCACCCATTGGTCAGGCATATGAATTGCAGCCTTTGAGCATAATAAAGTGAGAATTGTGCAGTACACAGCAAACTTATGGTTGGCTGTAAAACTGAATGAATGAATAGGTGTATCTCCATTCACAGTGTCTATGAGTGTCTCCAATCTGTATCCCGGGTGCGAGAATGTGAACGTCCGGCGACGCAGCATGATGTTTGAGCCAAGCCTTGCCAAGGGAGTCCTAGCGGTCTTCTCTCCCATGCACAGTGCTCAGTCTACAGTGGACGACCAGTCTACCAAAGCCATTGACATCCAGAACATCAGCATCAATGGTAAGGTGTTAATATTAAACATATTGAAGCATATTAAAGGTGGCTCTAGCTTTACGTTTCTTACTACTCACCTGTTTCACGTAATCTCTTTCAGTGAGTCACAACCATGACGTGATCCTAGAACACTCACAGACAAAGCTGCAATAATGGCAGTTAGTCATTAGTGTCGCATCGAGGAGTACGCTTATATATCATTGGAGGAAACTGGGGTAGCTAAATCAAACACTTTTACATCAAACGCTGCACACTTTTACATCAAACACTGCACACTTTTCTGCTTCCACAGCTCTGGAGCACTACCCATTTAGTGAAAGTGCCACCCTGCACTTAAGTAGTAAGAAAATGACATAGCAGGACAGGAATGAACCCTCAACCCTGAAGGTGTGAGATTACAATCCTGTGTACTGTGCCATACTCGCATACTTCCATTGTTATATATAATGAGCAGTCACGGAAAATGGAAGGGTAAATGTGGCAATGCCAAGGGTGGCACAGTGGCTCAGTGTATAGCACTATTGACTCATAGCTTCGTGGTTGGGGGTTTGAATCATTGTGGAGTTTGTGCGTCCTCCCTGTGTCACGCAGGTTTCCTCTGAAGTCCCAAGACATGCAATTAGGATATTAGGCTGGTGAGTCCTGGCCCTCCCATGACCCTGGCCAGGATAAGTGTGTAGAAGAGAGAGGGATAGATGTATAAGTATGGTAATTCAATGGGTGGCATAGTGGCTTTTGATGTAGCACTGTTGCCTTCCAGGAATGAGGGTTTGAATACCACATTTCCCCTGTGTGTGTGGAGCCTCCTGCCTCATGGGTTTCTTCTGGGTGCCCCCAGCCTTGTGCCCTGTGGTGCCTGGGATAGGCTCCAGGTCCCTGTATCCCTGTCCAGGGTAGGCAGTTAAGAGATGGATTGATAGAGTAATACATATTTTTTTGCTCTTTCCTTGCAGGAGTGGGAGACTTCAGTGTGTGGGAATTCTCCGGTAACCCTGTGTACTATTGTTCCTATAACTGCTTTGCTGCTAACGATCACACGGCCATACACCTGGTGCTCTTCAGTCTGGAGGAGCCCTACGAGGCCCAGCTCAACCAGATCACCTTCTGGCTCAATCTCCTCAAGTCGCTTACCATGTTGGAAGACAGCATCAGTGCGTATGGTTGCTAGCGTCACTTTTTTCAAGTTGATTCTCCGTTGCGTAATCTCTCTGCTGCAGGGAGCTCTGCAGTGCTGGTTGTTTATCATGTGTCTGTTTATCAGAATTGTCACTGCCAGAACACACATCAAGTCAATGTACTTTATGAAGGTCCATCTTGTGTTTGTGCGTGTGTGTGTGTGTGTTTCACAATTCTATTAAATTAAATAAAACATTTAATCAAATGGGGTGCCCCTGAAGGGTGACATGTTGGTGTTGTGGTTAGCATGGTTGCCCCACATCTCTGGAGGCCTGCGTTCAAGTCTCTGCTGTGGCTCAGAGTGCAGAGTTTGCATGTTCTCTGCATGTTGTGTGAGGTTCTTTCATTTACCCCCATAGTCCAAAAACATGCTGAAGTGGCTTGGAGTTGCCAAATTGTCCATAGGTTTGAGCCTGTTGTTTATGGGATGGGCTGTCTATGGACCCTTGCAGAGGATGATTGGGGGTGGAGAATGATTGATGTAAGCGTGGGTTGGGCTATCTTATCCACAATGGGCAAGTGTGTATGCACGTGCTTGGGATAACCTTTAGGTCAGCTGTTCAGTCCCAGGTGTGAGGGCTCTTCAGCCAATCAGTCATCTAATTAATAATCTAATTAGGGAGTCGCAGCGAAAGCCCGCATACAAAACAGCCCTTTCTGCATAAGATTGCCCACCCCTGATCTAAGCTTATGGGTTGTTTTTAAATAGCCATATGTGAAATGCCAATGTTGACCAGCAGAGGGAACTCTGTACTGTACGATATGTTATTTTTGGAGGCTTAAATATTATTGAAGTGATCTTTATCCAGATTTATATTTGCCTGAATACCTTCTTTCATTTCATTAAAGATGAGACAGCTCTCTTCTCTGGGATGTTTTGATGACAATTATAGCTTGCAAAACCCTTGAGGTGATGTGATGATATGGGGATGCCACGTAGCTGATTGGATTAGGGATCTGTCCCTTTTTTCAGGGGTTCAGGTATCATGGCCAGCAGGGTAATCATATCACTGCTGGGTCCTTGGGCAAGATCATTGACCCCAGTTGCTGTAGGGGAGCTGGCTGGGCCTAAACCGTATATCACATTGAACAAAAGCATCTGATGAATATATTATACTACTGCACCTAAAAATCATACTGTGGTTAGGTTCCATTTATTCAGATATAGTGCTTCTTCTCCAGTTTGCCCTGGACTGTGATCCTTTTCAGGGAATTTTTCTTTTGTGTGTCTTATGTTGCCTATGTTCTGGGCCCCTCATGACCATGTCATTTTACATTTTTACTAAACGTGAGTATCTCGCATTTCACTCTTTTTTGTTTTCAGCTTTTGGTGGAAAGGTGAAGCACCCACAGTGTGTTGTGCTAGTGGCGACCCACGCAGACACTGTGAACCTCCCTCATCACTGTGGAGGGGAATTTGCCTACGACAAGGAGAAATCGCTGCTGAAAGAAGTCAGGAACAGGTGATGTATGACAGCCTGACTGCCTTATGACAATAGCAAACAAAACTACATATACAGCAGTGGGGGGGGGGGCGATACAACATACCAACAATTCACGTGTTGTCATTGAAGACTTTTTTAATTTAATTAAATTTACATTTTAAATTTATTTTAAGATTTGCAAATGATCTACAAATCTCAGAGAAGCTCTTTGTCATGGATGCCGGGGCATCAAGCTCCAAAGTGATGAAGCTGCTGAGAAACCACCTTCAGGACCTGCGAAGCTCCATTATCTCTGTGAGTGTTAAATGTGCGAAGCATCCAGGTGGCATTCCTGTGCCATAAGGACACGACCAATGGGGGCCAAAAAGTGATAACCGCTCAACAGGCTCAAAGTGATAATGACAGAAAGGGCTGGCAGCAGCCAATCAGGATATGTCTGATGCAGCCCAGGGAAGCACTATTATATATTCAAGCACCGTGGGCTGGAGGGGAAGGGAGTAAATGACAGCAAAGGTATGGAAGCTATCAAATTGTTCCTCAAACTAAAGAATAACTGCAAGTAGTACTGTCCAATATTACAAAAACATGTCTGTTTGTAGCCAAAGCAAACACATAGGTAAATGCAAGCAGGCAACCTTAGGGCAAAGCAGCACATGGACATGATCAGTGTTAAACGTAAAGTATGGTAACACTGAATGTACAAAGTACTGTTGTTGAATATACTTTATCATTAAAATTCTTGTTATAGTGAAACATACTTTAAGTAAAATAAAATGAGGGAGATTTAATACCAAGCATATATACCAAGCAAGTATATTAAATCCAGTTGCTAAAGTCCATTATAACAAAGGCTTAGATTATGCTCCAATAGAACTGTGGTGTCTTTTCTATATTCTTGAAATTGACTGAAATGTTAATTTCGCTAAGATTATTTTTGCTTCTTATATAATCAAAATGTTTTAAAATTTGACAGTGCAGTCAAACAGAATGCTAAATGACTATGAGCTGAGGACTGAGGAGGACCTTACAGTCACACTGGATAATGCACAGTGAAGGTCTGTCTGACATGCTTCGGTCCAGCTTTTGGTCTCTTTCCACAGTCCTGCCCACCGATGACACAACTGTGTGAGAAAATTCTTTCGACCCTGCCCTCCTGGAGAAAGCATCACCGGCCCAATCAGCTCATGCCCTGGCACAAGTTTGTGGCGGATGTTCAGGAGCACATGAACCCCCTGGCCAGCGAGAAGACCCTGAGGGAGGTGGTCTCACAGCTGCACAGCATGGGGGAGGTGTGTGAATGCAAATGCATACACCGTTGCTGTTAAGCAGCCCAGATTTGCTCAGGGTTCAAGCCTTATTTTGTTGCCAGCAAAATCATCTACAGTGGTACCTTGGAACACAAACTTAATTCCTTCCAGAAGAACGGTCAAGTCGCGATTCTGTCAAGGGCCAAGTGAAATTTCCCCATAAGAAATGAATTTAATCCGTTCCAGACCCCCAAATGATTGCCTATTTAAACTTATCTACCTAGCTGACTAATGATAAAAAGCATTGACAATCAATATAAAACTAATACACACATAAAAAAATCACACATTACAAAAGCAATAAAAATGAAATAAATGACAATGCCATACTCCGAAGAGAGAGCAGACACACATGTGGCACCTTTAAGTCTCACTGTAATTTCCTTTTTAAGTTCTACAGTTACTCTCACTCTCCTCTTTGGTTTGCTGCTGTCACTGCTCACTTTCTTAGGGGCCATAATTACTGTATCACTAAATGTTCTGTAGATAAAGTACAAAAAATTCACACCGAAAACAGGAACACAGCTTTCGCACGTTGAACTCAGTGGAGAGGTACTGAGAGAGATTCATAGGCATCAGCATCCCATGCAGTGGGTCCGTTTGCTTTTGTGTCGTTCCATCAGAGACGCATCACAATCTGTAAAAGTTTTAGCAGGTCTGTTTTGTTTTACTGGACATTAACATTAGCACAGGTAAAATGTGTTTGGCACATTACAGAACAATACTCTTAAATATAAACACTTCAGTCTCCAGCTATTTGTGCACCAGTTTTAAATAATTTATTTCTGTATTATCCAGGGTGCTTATAAAAGCAGCACAGTTCATATGCAATCTTTGAAAATCATACATAATATACACTCAGTGGCCACTTTATGTAGCACTCCTACAAGCTGACAAGTTGTGTGCTCAGAGAATCCATTCTGCACACTGCTTTTGTACTAAGTTTTTATTGTTGCACTTGTGGCCTTCCTGTCAGCTGTGAAGAGTCTGCCCATTCTCCTCTGACCTCTCTCGTTAACAAGATGCTTTTGGCAGCAGAACTGCCAAACCGTCATTCTCTGTAAACTATACACACTGTATTGTATGAAAATCCCAGGAGGGTTGGCTGTTGCTGAGATGTGGGAAGCTGCAAACTGCATTCAGAAAAATTTAGATCATGCATCTTAACTATTATAATTCTCATAGTATCTGAACCTCTTGACGCAGTCTGCTGGTTGTATATATTCAGTTGTAGCCACGTGATTCTCTGTTTGTAGGAGAAGGGTGTTTGCATTAACAAACAAATGCATGTTATAAACTGGCCAGTCAGTGTAGAATACACCACTTACAAAAAAATTTTGAAACAGATATGCTCTCTTGTGCCAAGTTTTACCCAAGAAAAAATCTCAACATAAAACTCTAACTAGAATCACAGATTACTGAGTATTGTAGGCTTGTCTATATTGGATCAAATAAAAATGGTAACACTTTACTTGAGAGGGCAGAAATAATGTAGTAGTACATTCTTACTTAATGAAATAATGAACCAAAAACTAACCATTAGTTATCATCAATAAATCATAATTGTTCATGTATTTCAGTTATTATATTTATGCATGATTTGTACTTGAGTAGTAGCTGCCCATTCAAGCAATATATAAAAACAATTAAGTTTTAGCATGCAGTTGGAAATGATGAACAGTTTATAACAGACCAGTATATTTCACGAGCTCATTGCAAACAATTCTCCAGCAGCTGTCCTTACTCAGGCTTTACTCAGACCCAGCAACAGGTGTGATACTAATCCTGCCTCTGTCCCACACAGATCAGCCTTCTGCAGAGTGAGATGATCCAGGATATTGTGCTGCTGGACCCGCGGTGGCTCTGCAGCAACATACTCACCAAGATTCTGTCCAGTGACACTCCAAAAGCCATCCATCACTATAGGGGGCGCTTTAGTCTAGAGGAGCTTCAGAGCCTGCTGGCAGATCGTGATGTAGACGAGTTGCTGCAAATCCTGGATGCCATGGATGTGTGTGTGCGTGACCCCCTCAATTCTACCATGGTGGACATCCCAGCCCTCATCAGGGCCAATGGGCTGCACCACTCTTGGACAGATGAGGACGAAGATGAAGAAGCTTTTGTGTATGGTGGTGTGCGTGTAGTGCCAGCTGAGCATCTCACCCCCTTCCCATGTGGTCTGTTTCACAAGCTGCAGGTCAACCTCTGTCGCTGGATCCATCAGCAGCAACCAGAAGGAAGTTCCATCCGTCTGTGGACTAATGGGGCCAAAATCTTACACAGGGGTGTGGAGGTCATACTGCGGCTGGTTAACCACGGCCAGGGAATTGAGGTCCAAGTGCGTGGACTGGACTCACTAAAGTGTTACGTCCTGCTGGATGTGATGTGCAACCTCACTGACAACCTTCTGGCTACCACTCTACCTGGGCTCATGACAGTGAAGCACTACTTGAGTCCCCAGCAGCTGAGAGAGCACCATGAGCCCATCATGGTCTACCAGCCAAGGGACTTCTTCAGGGCCCAGGCACAGAGAGAGACCACCCTCACCAACACCATGGGAGGGTACAAGGAAAGCTTCAGCAGCATCCTCAGCCTCAGCTGCACAGAGGTCTATCACCAGGCCAACCTGGGTGTGGATGTTCACATATCAGACATTGGCCTCCTGGCAAGGAGGAAGCTCTGTCGACTTTTGGACCCACCGGATGCCATGGGTAAGGACTGGTGCCTTCTCGCCATGAACCTGGGCCTGTCAGATCTTGTGGCTAAATACAACCGTGGCAATGAGACTCCTGGAGAGGAAGTAACTTACCCTAGCCCCACTGCCCTGCTCCTGCAGGAGTGGAGTAGGCATCCTGGCAGCACGATTGGTGTCCTCACTGCCAAGCTGAGGGCACTTGGGCGCAGGGATGCAGCCGATTTTCTGCTGAGGTCATCCCCAGTGTTCAAGGTCAACCTGGAGGTGACCACCCTGGACAACTATGGGCCTATTTGCAATGGGGGGACCTCCCACAACTCCATCAGCTCTGTAATATCCCGGTGAAACAATCAGCCAAGCAGGTGGAATTTCAATCAAAGCGGGATCCAGCCATTTACTGTATTGTGTGAAAAGGAACTTCTGGTATGTGTCATATCAAGGTTAAATGCAGTTAGATGCATTATCAATGGCCATTTACCATACAAGCATAGTCTCTTGTCCCTAAAAATACACCAGAGTCAATCAGAGAAAGTATGTTGATAATACAGGATTAGCATTACTTCTTTATACTGTTTGACTAAATATACATTTAAACAATTTATTCTTAATGAACTCTCTCTGCATTACCTGCTGTTATAAGTAAGGCAGTATTCTAGAAGTTAAACTCTCTGGATATATTGTATAATAAAGGTCCATTGGGCATTATTTTGGCTGACATTTTTAATGCTTAGCCAATTTGGAAAAAACCTCCCAACAGGAGCTGAGTACAATCATTCCTCTACCCTACTGAGCCTACTTATGTGGGAGTGAGAAGGGTAACTTAATAACCAGAAGAAAGTAATTAGGAGAGAATGTGACTTGGTATGTGACCTACTACCCTCTTCAAGTAAGATTTTTTTAAACCTAATTTATTGTAGTGGAATAGTCTAATATCTAAGTAGTTAGAAAAGTAAAGGGGTTTCTCCTCAATCAACTAGTTTCACTTTGAAAGCATATTATTGCCATATGTAATATTCGATGGAGATCAACACAGTGAGTGTTTACAAATAAAGATATATCTATTACTTTTTCTACCTTTTTATGATTCTTACATAATAGACAAACATTTATTGTTTATATAAATAGAAATCATTCTGCCGTTGTATATGGTGACTTACGCTGATCGCATAGCTTCCACATCAGTGAAGAGACACTTCAGCATAAAGATTTTCACCTATCCAGTGCTGTGACAAGACAGCACACGTGCTGAGATGTCGAGGTTTGTTACACCATTGTTCATTTTCAGCAGACAGTAGATTGTTTATTTAATTTATTTGATATTTCAGTTTAGGATCTGCCATGTTACAGCATGGTCTTTTCAACCAGAGCTGCCAAATGAGTAGGTAACCTAACATATAGAACGACTTAATGATATAAGTTACCAGATCTAGAAGGTGATCCTTATGACAGTAAAGCAATGATACCAGACATATGACCCCAACTAACTCCTTCCAGCAATAATTAACATTTAGTTGCCTATATGACACTATTTATTAATATTTTACCCAGTTGTAATACTAGAGTTCTTACTGAAGCAATTCAATAAGTGAAGTTCCTTAGTACAGCAGGACCCCTTGCTGAATCAGCAAATAGAATTGTGGTCAATGACATAAACTGAATGAAATAGGATCAAGGCCCAGAAAAGTTGTGGGGTGATGTGTGGATTAATGGGCCGCTGAGCAAGGCCTTGATCCCTCAGTTCATCCAGGGACTGGCTGACCCTACCATCTCAAATGTATATTGCTTTGGACAAAAGCATCTGCTAAATATGTTAATGTAATGTTACTGAGAAACAGATTAGCAGATGGCTCAGTACCCCACTGCACCTGGGCTACAGGTCTGAATCTCTTTCTGCCAGATTGAATGTTTTTGGTGTTGTTCTTTTGTCATTGTACAATGCAGATATGCTACAATGCAGACATACCTTACAGAACAGTATCTTACAGGATACACTGCCGTTCACTGCAACCATAGCTGGATGAGTGATTACTGAAAAGTGGTTGATTAATTAATCAATACATTCACTCAAGTCAATAATAGTCAATAATATGATCACATTTTCTTAATCTACTTCAAGCTACCTTTCTGAAGCTGTCTAAAGTTTCACACCCAGTTGGCATTACACTTTAAAAGAGCAGACCCCTCCTGTATTAGGAAAACATAAACAACACTTCTTTGTCTCTCCATGCAATTGTAATTACATTTATTTTCTAACCCATTGAAATAATCACCAAGTAAGGTACCACATATGTGATTAATTGTAATGGGTAAAGTGACATTTGTTACTTAGCATAGAGAGAATGACTGTATTAATTTAAAATAAAAATATAACAACAAAGTAAATCTTTATTGGGTTATTCGCACTTGAGACACTAGCAAAGCAAGTGGGAAGGTGTTTTTGTTTGTCTGATACTGGGAATGTTAGCTAGCTGCCTTTCAGTGTTGTCATACATGTGCACTCCAACCTGAAGAATACTAGGGTTCATCATGACTATCATACATGTGAGAGACTTGCAGGGTGAATCAAGTTACTGCTAGAAATGGTTTTGGTGTACCAGCAGGGGGAGGTCTTTTCTCGATAGTCAGGACTATCAGAAAGGTCAATGTCCCATTGCAATCAGGGGGACAGTCAAATGACTCAAAATGGATTTCTTGACATTTTGATTCTTGAGTCTTTTTCCTTATCTTGTTTTCCTAGAAGACCCTCACTCAAATCCTGTTTTTTTTTTTTTAATTCCCATTTCTGCAAGTTGCCATTTTAGTGCCCTCAACAAAAACTGATGGCTAAAATACAAAGTTTAATCTATTCTAACCCCATGTGCAAGCTGTCTGCTCTGTTTGTGTAAAGTTTTAATTTGGCAAAGGTAGTGTATGTGAAATATTACAATATTAAAGATCAAATATTTAAAATTTAAAATATCGTTAGAGTTTTGATACTTTTCATGTTGGGTTGGTGGAAAGGTTTCAGAATTATTTGCAGAGAAAATACTTGTATAAACTTTGCTTAAATGTCTTGCCATAAAAATCAAAGGTTTCCAATTACTTTCTACAGTGGTCACAGGGTCTTCACATTTTCACCATGTCTCACAGCTTAACTGATTAATTAAAATTCCCAAATGGATATAAAGTAAATGGGTTTTTCCCAGGGTCAGTCAGCTTTTCAATGGTTGAGTTACACCCCACAATCTTATTATCCATATAAATGTAATTCATAATTGAAGTGTGGAACACAATGGAAAAACTGTAGACCATAGGACCTATATATACAGTATATAGTGTGTCTAAAGCAGAGAGAAAAAATTCAAAGCATATTTGTCTTTTTTCCCTCCAGACAAAAGGATATTTCAATAGTTTTAAATGGCACTTTAGAAAGACATTAAATAATTCATTTTAATTATGTACATTATTTACCTAAAAAAATTTCCTTTACATGACGGAATTAAATTTGGGGGAGAGAGAAACCATATATTAAAGATTCAGCTCCGGTTTTGCATCTTTTTGTTTATTTATATTGCTTATTGTGATTTTAAAGCATGCATTGATATTTTCTTAATACTTTCTCCAGTGTTGCGGATATTGTGCATTTCATAATAAATTGAATTTAATTAGCTTATCATACATTGTTTCCATTCTTTTCTAAGATTGATTTACTGACCACACTTATTCAGGGGTACATGGTTTGATCAGTTGAATGCTGATTAGGTCAATGACTTTAGTTTGAAGCTTTTTTTTTTTGTTTTACTTTAGTCCCCTTTGTCAGTCCCCATTTTTCAATGTGGGAAAATGACTTGCTAATGCAATCCAGCCATTATTGTTTTGTGTTTACAAAAACAAGAAAGAAAATGCAGTGTTTGATCAATTCCTGTGATGTCTTTTTTAACCATTAAAACTGATATTACTGTGTTTTGGAAATGATTGTACCAAAATGTTGTTCATTAAAATAAATGTGCCACACATATATTTTTAACCAAATAAAGATGATGATGACGGGTTGTGTGCTGAGGGTTAGAATCCTGTCCCCGCTGTATGTGTGTGCAGTTTGCATGCTCGCCGTGTGTTGTGCTGGTTTTCTTACCCTGGTATCATTCCGCAGTTCAAAAACATGCTGCTAGGTAGAAGGAGTCTGTTTATGCCTGTGAACGTGCGTGTGTGTGCCCTGCAATGGATATTATCCCATCCAGGCGGCTCCCCAACCTTGCACCTTATGCTGCGTGAGACAGGCTCCAAGTCCCACAAATCTGCCAGGATGAATAGTTTGAAAATGGGTGGATGAATATAATCATTTACTGTGTATTGTTCACCCGTTGAGCATTATTCCTACGTTTAACATAAAAGTAGTAAATATCATAAATATTATAGAGATTATACAGACATAACAGCCTTTACCAGACTCAGTATTTTACACTGCACTCCTACCCAGACCTAATTTCCCATCAGACATTCGAGCCCCTAACAATAAGCCATTATTTTTAATGGCAAATAATTAGGCAGCCAATTGCAAAAGAGCTTCAGAACTTCTAGGAATATCTCAGTACATGACCAGCAAAATCATAATAATTTTATAAGTATATCTGTCATTAGTTGGTAGCTCTGTCTATTATGATTTCTACAGTATAACACAGGAAAATCAGACTCTAACACCCAGGACCAACAGCACAACACTGAAATGTATAAATGTTGAAAAATAAATGTTTGATATTGAAAGTTATGCTTTTTATTTTCAGTCATGAAACATGGGTTCGACCTCCCTAGGCCTACATTACTCATGCCCCATGGAACCACCCTATCTGTCATTTCCCTTGTGCCCATTTGCCTTCTCCTGAGCTCCAACTGACAAACAATCAGACCACGTAACAAACATGAGTACCAATAAAAGCACTACGGCTACTTCCCGTAAAGATTCCAATAGTAGTTGTAAATAATGCATGTAGACACTTGCATGAAACAGTATGAGTATGTGATGTAAAATGCAGGAAATAGAATAAATTTAATAATCCACCGATTTATTTTCCACAAAGGAGCCAATCCCAGTAAACAAATGGATTGAGTAGGGGACATCTTGGATAGGATGTAATTTCATACTACCACAGCTCAAAGAATACACAAAACAACTAAACATTTCATCATGTGCCAGATCATTATTATTATCTAAATTATTTAAAATTATTTTTACACCTTCACTTTGAATGTGAACATTTTCCAAAAACATTTCGCAGCTCCCTGAATAGACATTTATGCAGATAAAAATGTGGATGAAGCAGCTCATTGAACCACTGACACTGAGTAATGTCAAGAGGAACTTCAAAGCATTCATTTCCCAGATAATGTCCTTAGTCACAACAAGTTATGCAGAGTAACTGTCAGTCATTAAAACACCAGGTCGGAAACAGGAAGCATACAGTAACAGTATAGTTCATAATAGGCTATCAAGAATTTTTATATGCAATGCATGATGTTTTTTATATGTCCAGTACAAATCAGTTTGTTTTTTCGTTTATGGCCACATTCGTCCCAAAAAACACACTTGACATGTAAGGCACTCAAGGGAAAAGCTTACAGGAAAAATATTAAACTTTTACATGAATTTTACATTTTATCATACAAAGTATTGATACATATAAAGTATCAATTATTATTTATTATTACATGATAAATACATACATTTTATCATACATATGGCTTTAGTAGGAAATACATGTTTATTGCTTGTTATTTCTTAATAAAGTTTTATATTGCTTTTACACTATTCTAATGAAAGACATTTATGGTCTCTCCACATTCAGTTGGTTTAATTAGACATTTTAGCAAATTTACTGAGATTAACTGAATTATGTTCTGTTCTCAGAACACAAAGAGAATGCATCAACTGAAAAAGGATGTTTCCTTCGCAAAATACTTATTGTGCTTGTGTGGAAACAGTGTCCATGATTCAATAAAGTTCATTCAAGGAATTATGCATAAAAATTAATACTGACAAAACATTAATATGCATTTTACATGAAAAGGGACATACACTAATGACTAATGACATATACATTTAATATGGATTGTACATGAAACATTAGATAAATGTTTAACAGTACATTCATTTCATATGTATTTTACATGAATAGCGTTGCCAACTTTGGTCAGCTGGCTAGCCTGAGATATTCAATTTGAGACAATACTGCACACACATGCACATACACATACATGCATTTAAATGTATATAACAGTTTTATTGCCTTGCAAATAGCCTGTAGGGTTTGCACACTACTCCAAGGCATTTGAAACTAATTTCAGGAATAATACAGATTTGCTGTAAGATTTCTTGCTTGTGCATGAGAGTCTGAAAGCGTGTCATGCCAGATGTGTGAGCTGGCAACCTTGCATGAATAAAGTACATACAAACTGACATATACATCTAATGACATCACGTTTATTGTATATTTATTTTGAATGTCATAAAGAGCTTATGATTTGTGTGAAACACATAAGTGTCATATGTTGCTTTTAAAAAACTTCTCCACGTGGGTTACAACCCCTTAAGACTCATTTTAAGTTTTGCACAGATTTTTCAAAACGTCAGCTAACTTCGTGTGCAGTCGCTGTCCAACATTAACATTACCTGATTATTGTTTTAAATTAAATATATTGTTTAAGGAAACGAGATTACATTAAGTTTACTTTTTGTAACGTATATCCACCAGTGTTCTATATTCGCTTGTACTATACAGGGCCGCGGGAAGCCGAGCGTACGCCCTAAGCTATGAGGACAACGGAGAGGACCCAGTTGGACCCGAAATGAAAAATATAACAATACTCAGATTTTGATGCTGACAAAATAAATCTATATTTTACCCACAGAAGCACCATTAGATTATATAATTCAGACGCACTAATTTCTATACCAGTAGTGTACAATATATTTTATAGTGAGCTACTTCTACAAAGAAAATCTGGGAAGCTAAGCTATATTGTCGCCCACGGCAGACTTTGCCGACGAACCCAAAGCGGGATGGTGTTCAGGATTGACCTGTCGACCGTGCTCGAATGTTTTGTGACTACTGGTATATACCATCCGCATAACAGAATTTGTATGTAAGTATATTTATTAAGTACTGATATAATCAAGTGCGGGGGTGGGGGGATCAAGAGCTAGCCCTAATTATGAATATTATATATGCAGAATAGCAAGAAGTCGTTCCCCATCGATTAACAGGAATTTCGGTTTTTGAAAACATGCTGTCAATGTCGCAATTTGGTCATGTGCTGACTGACGTCATACTACTTGTTCAAACAAGTAATATTTTTAATATTATAGGTTAAATACTTTATCATTTTACCCACTGTAGTGTATTTCTACGATAAAATTCATGAATGCATCCGAATTATTCGAAATAAAGTATCGCTAAATTTTAGTCAACATCAGCACGAAATTGTTACGTATACACAAAAGTAGTATTTTTCGTGTTATTAAATTTAAGAAAAAAGACATTTTTGTTATAAAACGTTTTGTCTATTGGTTCAGTAATATCAAAATATAAAGGCAACTTTAAAGTTATAGCTGTTTTGCTTAGTCATTCATTTCCAGATAAAGCCCACCCCCTAAAAAAGATGAAGAAGAAGCATGGAATGAGCAGGGATGGCAGCATTGCAACTGTGTACATTATTAAGAGACCATCGATTTCGAACTGATGCAACTTCCTGATCATTGTTATTAACTGAGGGTCGTTATTGATTCGCCAGTGCTGCTGCTTTCCTTGTTGGAAATTCCTTTCCATGAAGTTTTGCGTGGGATAAAGCATCACGTGAAAGGGCATCACGTTGGGATGAGTTTGCACGGAGGCGGGATCAATGTGTGCACGTAGACGCTTCCAGCCAATGGGAGCGCCGGATGCTTCCATAGACCAGAGCTATAAATTAAGGTTTGCTGCTGAGCTGTTTATTGTTTTGTCGGAGCAGTTTTACGTTGGAAGTAAGTTATTTCTGGCTTTCCATCTACGCTGTATGTTAGGTTTCTACTTAGGTGTTTAACGAAGTGTTTGTCTGTAGCAGTAGGTCAGCGTATTAGGTCGTCAGTGACCTGTGCGAAGCGTTTCCAGTTCTATAATTAATCAATTAATTTCGTTCTTTATTACGATTTTAAATGCAAGCCCATATCTGATCACTCAACATATCATGAGCACAGTGTTTATAGTGTTGAGTTTTGATTTTCTTTTATACTGCGGCTCAGTTGTGTTATGCCTGTGAATGTCTCTATTTTTATTTATTTCCCCCCATTTAATGGTGTGGTCCGTACAAGGTGACTATACTAGCGATACGCTTTGAAAAAGGAAGCGTTCACGACTTATAAGGCTTTTGTTTTCGATTTCCTCTGGCCTCGGTCCATCTAGTATTTCCCGGCTGGAGCGATTTCGCCGCGTCGAAACCGCCCGTGTCTCGTGATCAGGGCGAGCAAAACAACTACAATCGTGTTTGTCTTAACCTCAGTTTGCTTCTGCCATATTTCCTCGATCGTATTAGTTCTCGCCATCATCGCCTTAAATTTTGGAATCATAGCTGTATAACGATAACATCGATAAATGTAAACTGGTCTAGACCCGGTTCTGTATGCAAAGAAGGCAGGAATCCAATGTTTGCCTCTGCTATGAAATGACGTCCATTTATATCTGGCAGACGCTTCTGAGCCTTGTCCTCCCTTGACGTGAATGGCCTTGAAGTTAATCATAGTTTGCATGAAACCTGACTTCTTTTTTTTTTTTTTCGTCGACCCACAGCAGTGTCAAGATGAGGCTCAGTTTTATTTTATCTACACTGTGCGTGGCAGTTTTTGCTGCCCCAAGCTTGGATCCCCAGCTGGACAAACACTGGAATCTGTGGAAGTCTTGGCACAGTAAAGATTACCATCATGTAGGTGTCTGAAGAAAGTGGTACTTTTGTTCCGGTAGTCCGAAAGTGATTTAACTTTTTGTTCTTTGACTTGTGCATGTGCCATTAAATGCCTCTTGTAGACTGAAGAGGGCTGGAGAAGAATGGTTTGGGAGAAGAACTTGAAGAAGATTGAATTGCACAACCTTGAACACTCCTTGGGAAAGCATTCCTATCGCCTGGGAATGAATCATTTTGGTGACATGGTATGTGGTTCCATTGCCCCATGTCAGTTCTATGTTAATGGGGGGGGAAGAAAAATGATGTGCCAGATTAGCTACTGTCATGATTTTCTCGTTTAGACTAATGAAGAGTTCAGGCAGCTCATGAACGGATACAGACACCGATCTGAGAAGAAGCCCCGGGGGTCACTCTTCTTGGAGCCTAACAACTTTGAGGCACCAAAACAAGTTGACTGGAGAACTCGGGGCTACGTCACTCCTGTGAAGGACCAGGTTAGGATTGTGGGGGCTAATCTGTATTGGGTATTTTAAAAATGCTTCAAATTGCTTTGTATTGACGGTGCATGTATACTATTGGAGATGGATGAATGAGACTAAAGCATGAATATAGTTTTTAAAAGTGCTACTTTTCTGCTTCAGGGTCAGTGTGGTTCTTGTTGGGCCTTTAGTGCCACTGGTGCCATGGAAGGCCAGATGTTCAGAAAAACTGGCAAGTTGGTATCACTGAGTGAACAGAACCTGGTAGATTGCTCTCGTCCCGAGGGAAATGAAGGTTGCAATGGTGGCTTGATGGACCAGGCCTTCCAGTACATCAATGACAACCATGGCCTTGATTCTGAAGCTTCTTACCCTTACCTAGGCACGGTAAGTATAGATCCAACAAGATCCCATCCTGTGGATGGATAGCTGAACATGGTGGTTATTCATTTTTCCTATCCTCCAGGATGATCAGCCCTGCCACTATGATCCCAATAACAGTGCTGCTAATGATACTGGTTTTATGGACGTTCCCAGTGGGAAAGAACATGCCCTAATGAAGGCTGTGGCAGCTGTTGGCCCAGTATCCGTTGCCATTGATGCAGGCCACGAATCTTTCCAGTTCTACCAGTCGGGTATGTTGCATTTCCTCAGTTGTGCAGTTAATCCAGCTTTTTTGATTCTGCTGTATTGCTTTTCTAGCACCCATTGTTTTAAGAAGGATTTTGGCTTTGTTTACAGGAATCTACTTTGAAAAAGACTGCAGCAGTCAGGATCTTGATCATGGTGTCCTAGTAGTTGGCTATGGTTTTGAGGGGCAGGATGTTGATGGCAAGAAGTACTGGATTGTGAAGAACAGGTAAGATTGATTCAGAGTGAGTTACACTGACCCCTTTCTCCTGGGGGGGAGGAGGAATCATCATTTTGATGCATTCCACATGCCATGAGTGTTTGTTTCAGTCAAATGCTGATGTCTAATTTTCTCCTCTTCT
>JAODKC010000117.1:13434813-13465522 GCA_026777985.1 Mormyrops attenuatus | reverse complement strand
GGTTTCCCTGCTTAGACTGCTGCCCCCGCGACCCGACCCGGAACAGCGGTAGAAAATGGATGGATGGATGGATGGAACTAGAACTGTTAGAGGATTGCTCCCCTACATCTGAAACAAGTATTAATGAACATGTGTAAACATTTACAGTCATTTTGTAAATATAAAACGAACTGTCAAAGTTTAACAATACAAGACATACTAAATATTACATTTATGTAAATATAAGATTTGGGCAGGTCTCTTTAAAGGTTAAAAAGTCAAGGGAAATTCCCCAACTCTGACCAGTATAAGCAGTTGGAATATAGATTGATTTTTAACATGGTATTTCCAGATGTTGTAAACAGATGCTATCTGTACAAAATCACGATTCTGAATCTGAATCTAAATTGTTTTCAGAATACAGTATATACTATACTAATTTAACATTATTCGTAGGTATTTGGCTGCCCCCTATTGGTTAAAAATGCTGCAGCAGTTTTTTTGTGACGAAAACCACATAGTTTTTACTTTAACTTTTGTGGCAAATAAGTGCAGTTTAATAAGTATTAACATATAAAGTAACTTTTCTTTCAGATTGTATTAATCATGAATCAAATGTATCCAACCATTACACAGTATATAAAACTTGTAATCCTTTTTGGGTAAGTTTGGTGTATTAAAATTGCAAGATCGTTCGCTAAAACTGAACATTATTGGATGAAAATATGACTATAGAGTATAGTATTATTTATGTCTATATCTCCAATTATTATTTATTTTGAAATCAATTATTTTTCTTGAAATTTTTATATTTTCTTTTTTTTAGCACTGTTTTTGTGGTCCCCGGGGCTTTGGTGTTTTGTTGATACATTAAACATTGTTAGACCGTTGCAAAGGACATAAAACAAGGTATACATATGCGATCAAGCACGTCCACCGTCACGTCAAGCACGTCATCCCAAATGTTTAGTCACCACTCCAGGTAATTATTAATGAATACCAGACCAAGCAGTCTAAAAGAAATAGGTACAAACATTTAAGTTTTGTCAAAAGAAATAAGGACACGGTATTTTAAAAAAACTCTCAAGAATGACTTCGAATAGCAGCAATCGGAAGCATTATAAATAAGTAAGAGGTAAAGCAGGTTAGTCTCACCTTCCGTGCCTCATTAATGTTTCACAGCGCAACTTTTACCTGTCATGGTGCTGCGGTGTAACGTCACGCCGCCGGACTTACCCCTTTGTTTAGCGCTCAGGAGTGAAATATGACTTGTGGGTGGCCGCCTGAGTGCGCATGAGCGCCGTGGAGAGAGCGGCTAGTAGTGGGCAAGGAGTGCAAAACTACAAAAGAAATAAACTCAGATCATTCATTCGTTTATTATCACTATAGTTTCGAACACGGTTGTTTGAATTTTAGTTACGTGGAAGTTACTTTAGAAGCGGTTTTACAGTGTGGGGGTGGGTAGGGGGGAAAGGAATTTCTTAAAACGACAACAACAAAAACAAGACAGGAGGACGAATTACAAAAATTGAATCCATATTAAACGGTGAGTATATAGTGTGGTGCATTCTTTGCAACAGTAAAATTTTACAGGTGGTACCAAATGTTAAACGTTTATCTCCGCTAATTCGTTTGGGGTTGCCATCTCAACATGCGCACTAAACTCTCAAAGCACTTTGACAAGTATTTAAATTGCTGTTCAGTTAGTCATATAATTTCGCATTGTTATATAAGCAACATGAGTACTTGAATTTGTCACTAGATTATTATATAATTGATCCAGGTTATTGATGTATCGTACACACTAAGTGGGACTCCCATCTCTTTCCTTTGGGAATGTTTATGTGGCTGGGACGGTAAGGCATTTCCCCAACTCCCAATCTGCAGAAAATCTATCTTGAAATTGGTATAGTTTGTGTATATTCTTTAATCTCAAAGCAGAGTTAATGGCGAAGACATGCCACGCTTCTCAGTATAAAGTTTCCGCGCTCAAAAGCTTATTTGTTTTACTTAAGTCTAGGGCAACAGGATCTCCAAAGCATAATAATTCCCCCGTGAGCTGTTTGCCAGAATTATAATTTGATTGTCTCATTATGTTTTTGTTCGAGGAGTAATAGTTATAGTGCTGTAGTGTTTGCCCGTTGTACGCGTAACGGGTTGTTTTTCTCAGTATTGTAAGAATATGTTACATAATTTTTAGTGCAGTTTGATAACTTCACTTTTAAGCTTCAAGAAAACCCTGCAATACTAAAAAGTTGGGTTACGGGTGGTTAAAAAATGCTTTGTGGTTAGATATAGACTTGTATGATGAATATCAAATATTTTTGTTGTAGTTATAGATATCTTTGAAGTCACATATATTGTTTATTCACGATTGATCTTGGATGGTGGGCAGTATTTCATTTACTTATGTTTGTAAATAAAATCTTTAATTTTGTGTTATTATTCATGCTTCAGATCTCACTAATTTACAGAAGTGCCGGTATGTTAGGATTTTTTTTAAGATGCACTTTTCTTTACATTTGTTGCTCTGTTTTACTTTACCTTCAGATTTCAGTTGAGAAAATAAAACCTTTAATCATTCTGTTGGATCTTTATAAAATGTATTTATTTAGGATGGTTCCTTTTCAGTGTTGTGTGTGTGTGTGAGAGAGATATTCCCATCCTGCACTGGGCTTGAGGATTATTTCTGTGCAATCTAGATGACGTAGCCTGAAATGCAATGTGCGGGGTACCAACAAAAGCCTTATTATTTGATGGTGAAAGGAATTGTCAGTAACTTACAAATGTTATGCTGTGTGTAAATGAAGCCACTGTGGGGAGTAATAGAGTGATGTGTGCCAACTCCTTTTCAGATGCAGTTCCTTGGATTCACTCAGCAGAACCTTTCAGCGCAGAATAATATTTTATTTTACTCTCCCACCAATCTTTTTCCCTTTCTTTCTTTGATGTACCCGTTGAGAATCCAAACCAGACTGTGAGACTGTGGATTAGAAAGTAAGTTGTCCCCAGGATGTCCAAGGTATCAATTGTGCAAAGCCTGGATTTGAGTAGTTTTGAGACTACAGACTTTCCCAGGGGTAGATGAAGGTCATTTGAGTCTCTTAGTGTGAACCATAGTTATTAAAGTCTTTGATGATTTGGTAATAAAAAATGAAAATATGAGTCTGTCAAATTTGGCGAAGTTGTACAATAGCTTATAACAGAATTTGCTGTTTCTTAACAGGTTAAAATTCCTGATAATGTTCCCCATGGCCACAAAAATAAACCACCCTATAGTATCTGTCGGTCTCTTCTGTCTTTTCAGGTTGACTTTCACACTGGTAAACTATAGTTTTGAAATCACATTTTTAAGTTGAATTTCTTTTTTAGTTTGAGTAGGCACCTTGGAAAATGATGCGGGTTTGTGTCTTTAAGGGAGGCCTGGCTCTCTCAGGGCACGTCGCCTCCCTTCACGGTGACCTTCTTGTATGTATTGTGCTTGGGCCCTGCTTTGGCACTGCCCACCTGGCTCTAGCACCCATATCTGCATCTTGCTGTGAGGCCTAAGCATTAAAGTCCAGGTCGTCCCCACCCCCCCCCCATAGCCACATGTCACTCAGCAAAGGGCTGTAAAATGGCTCCAGTTTTGTTGTTGTGTTAGGCGGTTATTGAGAGATGTGTTTGGGAAGCATTATGCACCCTTTTTCTTACATCAGCTTATAACTGCTTGGGATAATGAAAAAATCCTAAAAGTGAAATAATGTGTGCATTTTGAGCTTTTGGTATATGCATATTGTATATGCTACATTGCTGCCTTGAGTGCTGCCAAGTGACATTTTGCTGCTTTATGTGCAGAGAGAATAAAGTGTCTAGATTCTTCCTGCATTTTGAAATTTATATCATGGACAGTCCTTACCGTTTTTTTGTATTTTCTAAAGCAGAATCCATATGCGGCCCCCTTTCTGTGACCTTTACGAATGGCTGTGTGTTTTCTGTTGCCGCAGGTGCTTTTCCGTGCCTGGGGAAACTGGGAATATGAGCCATTGCTAGTGTTGATCGGCCAAATGAAAAATGAATGAGATGTTTTAGACACTTGTACTGATGAACTGTGCTCGAAATATTTCCTTGCTGGACAGCGGAACACTCTTGGCCTATAATAAAAATTCTCATCCTGTTGTGCATTTTGCATCCATTTCTAAAGGCATACTAGTAATGTACTTCTAATCGGATTGAATGTTTGGACCAGGGGAAAAAGTATTAAAATCCGCGATCACACAAGGAAAGTATTTCCTTGACCTGTGTTAGATGCAAAAGCTTATATAAATATTTTTCGGTTTTCAGACGTTTATTTGGATATCTATTGCTGCATGGGAAAAGGAGGGCTGTTTGGAGAAAGTGCGACTTTACTTGGGGTGTTTTATTTAGTAATCTGCAGGTCTCACTTTGGACTTCTAGGGATTGGAGCAGGAAGCGATTTGGGGTCATAAAAGCCTTGGCAGGACTTGGGGCATCTTATTAAATGTCAGTCTGCTGGATTTATAGAACTGAAACAAGCAATTTGGCACCCAGGAAACATTCTGCAGCGGCTTAAAAGTCTGTTAAAACTGAACCTGAAGCCGACTGAGACATAGGAGGCTGTTCCATTGACCTGAAAGGGCCTATTAAGGCTTAAGGCGCATTCAGTTTTTTTTTTTTATTGAACAGAAATCTTCATTTAATCTCTTGAGCCGTACGTTTTTCAGCTTCAGCCACAGGAAGATGACGGTTCGGTTGACGTTAAGAGCATGCTGGCAATGGGCCAACAGTAACAGGCTTCTAATTATCATATTTTGTCAAAAAAGTGGTAGGCCTTAATGCAGCCCTTGGTGGAAATAGTCAAGTGGTACAACAGTATTATTTATTCACTATTATTTACTGCTTATGTTGTGTAATAGACTAGCTCTTTGACAACCCAAAATAAAGAATACGCATTTCATTCCATCATACATTTGCCTAATTATATTATGTTTGTGATAGATTACATAGTGTACATCTGAGATATCAGAGAGATTACATTTGGTGCACAGGCAGGGATGCACTATAGATTTTGGGCCCCCATCCAGACCAATCCAGTTGTGTTCTTTTTTTTTTTTAGGGCTCCGGTCACTCACCCCCTTTAAGGTGCCCCTGTGCACAGGTACGATATGACTTTGCTGACATCTTGGCAGATTATATATAACTTGAAATGTTTAAATAACTTTGCATGTTGTGTGAATTATGGGCACATGGTAAACAGATTATTGTTAGAAATTGGTTGCTTGTGTCTGTACTATATGTGGTGCCTCTCAAATGTCTTTATTTGATGTGTCCTCAATGTAACACGTGGTATGGATTTTTTTTTTTTAAAACAAATGTATCCTTTCATCTCCACTTCTATTATGTTTTCCTGGTTATTTCATCCCCAGGTAGTTCTTAACCACTGTGTAAACTTGACATGCTGAGGACTTTTACTTTAGACAGGAAATCAGATGTCAGATTCACTTTACAATAAATCTGTCCTGATTCCATTGTTATTGGTTGAACTCAGGCAGCAGTAGATGACCTTGTTAAGACCTTGAGTACAGATGATAAACATTGAAATGGTGCCCATATTGTTTTCTTTGCTGTGGTCTTTACCTGTGAAAATAGTTCAGGTGACTACTCTGCTTTTTGAAAAAATTGTTAAAGTGAATCTTCTGTTTTAAGAAATATTTACATTTTGTTCGGATACTATGCTTTGGGGTTGATTCTATTTAAACGACAAATTTTTACCTTTTTAGAATCACTTGGTATTTCATCATTTGTGCCAGTAAAACATGCATCAGTATGACAAAATACTATGTTTTTAAGAAAACCCAAAAGAAAATTTTGGATTGCCTCTTTTTAACAAAGACGACATTTTGGGAGAAATCTACCAAGTTTTAGAACTTGAAGGCTTTTCGAAATTTCCACCTTTTTTGTTGTTCTACAATTTGTCTCACTTGTTAAGAAAATATTCCCTTTCAATACCCTGACCTTGAAACATTACTGGAAAAGGTTGATCATTGATATATTGTTATTTAAATGTGTTGCTTGATTTATGGGCCTCAAGATAAAGATAATTATTTACCCATTGCACTTGAGAAGGTAGCCTTTGTTGAGCCCGACAAAACTGACCCAGCATGTCTCCTTAGGCTCATTGTGTATGGATGTGTGTAAAAGGACACCCCCTTTTCATCAATTGATTTCATCAACCTGTAACAAACTCTAATATGCAAAATATGGAATAAAATGTACTGGTGATAACTTGCTTTCCCCTTGGGCTGACTAAAGTGGTGGTATTCAGTTAGCTATGATAGCAGCTAGAAAGAACATGGTTTCACATGGCAAGCTGTACATTTATACATAAGACATTACATGATATTAATGTAAAGAAGTATTTCAAGTAAATGCAGTGTGGCGGTTTTTACCCTGCTTTTATTCTTTTTTTTTTGTTCCTAAGCCTTTTGTTATACAAACTGAAATTTTATTAATAATTAACTCCCTGGTTTGACCAGAGTTTTTTTCAGGAAAATAAAAAAGAGAGAGCTATTCCAGAGAGGCAGAAAGCCTTCTCTCCTGTTGATATTGCTGAGTGTTTTCCCTCCATGTTACTTGCGATGCATTCTTGAACATGTTTTGATACAGAGCTACCCGAGGCTAGGGTGATACCGTGAGTTCATATTGGGGTTAACAAAGTTCTCCTTCATTACAAGAAGTAGAAGAAAGAAAGCGTGAGTGGTGTTATTTAATCTATTTTTATTATATTGGGACATTTGCATTTGACTTCCCCTGGATAAATGGGGCTGTAGAGGTAAAATCTGAGCCTATTCATGTAGGCCTAGAATGAATTGTCGGGGAATTGCTCAGAGGGGTGATTATGACTTGTTTGCTCACGCAGGCAAAACGTTAGGCTGTTAGTGTAAACAGTGCTCATGCGTTATGCTTCCAGTTGCCGTTTCCCATATTTGTAGGAATTGTCAAGCAACTTTTCTGAGGCCAGCTTACTGTCAGCTTGTTGTTGTAATCTACATGTGACCTGCAATGTGGTGTGAACCCAGAATGCTTTGTGTATGTCTGTAGATGACAGACATGGAAACAATAATGTATTTAGCCTGCTTGGTGCATATATTTTACCTTGGTGATAGATGCAGCCAAGAGCAGCAATGAATAAATTGCAGTGTACACTGATCATTAGTGGTAATTGTTTTGTTTTTCATGAGCTGTCATGATTAATTGGAAAAGTTATTCATTGTGATGGGTTGTGTGTTTTCACTTGTAAAAAAATGTCATAAGTAAGACTGGCATGTTTTAACATGAAAAGGAATGGAGCAGTTTAATTCTCATAAATCTACTGGAGTAACTGAAAACTATTTGGTAAGGCAGTTTTGTTATTCGTGCTATGTCTGGGCTTATGAATGAGCAATATTTTACCTTATGGAGAAATCCTAAGATATTTTCAAATCTAAATTGTCCTATATTATGTCGAAAATATGAGAGGACTTTACCTTTGGGTGACTAGGTGAAATTCATATCTCTTGATTTTAATCCTGAATTCTAATCTTGTGGTGAAAATAGTTTATTCAGCAAATACATGTGCAAGAAATGTGTCTTGGTACAGCTGGCAATGTGCAATTTCCCCCCCACCCCAAAGAAGGAAAAAACTGGTATAAGTAAAGTACAACTGTGCAGTTGTACTTTAAAGTTCAAGTAAAGAGTGTGTATTTTGTTTTCTACAGAAGCTATATTTTAGAACTGAATAATGCTGTATAATGTCTGTGTGTGTGTATAATGTGTATAAAATGTAGATATTATTCATTAATCTCCTTTTTGGAATTTTCATGAAATCTTTAACATGGGTGTTAAACCTTTATACCTTCTCAACCAAATTATCCTCAAACACAGCCCTTTTAAAGATGTTGAAGATATTGTATCATTGAAAAATATTTAGCTTTGCAGGTTTAAATATTAGACTTTTATAATTACGGTTTGGCTCTCCTTGCTAAAGGAAAGATGATGGTGATTATTATTGCAGATGTTTCCTCAAATTTAAAAACCACTGTGATCACTATATTAAGACTCTGCCCTTTAATCGTGCAAAGTTTCAAAGAGAATGGATTGAATGTTTAAGAGGCCGAATGGCCTCCTCTTGTTTGTAAATTTCTTATGTTCTATTATGATATTTGTGTTTGCAAGTTAGGAAGAGCCTTGTTTTGAAATCTCTATTACTGACATTTTCTTCACCCTCAGTTGAGAAATAAAAACATGAGATGGCACGTCTGAGAGTCTTTTGGTCATGGCAAGTCTACTGCCTCAATTCAGTCGCATGACACCAACAAATTAACATTGCCAAGCGCTGCAATTATGACAGCTACGTGCAACCAGAAGGTTTGTTTGGCAGTCCATGCTAAATCTCCATTTAAACAGGGTTAAACCACATCTGCCTCTTTTCTTAGTGTAGACTTACTATTATTATAAATATGAATTGATTTATGAGACACATATTCTTGGACCTCCAGATCAGTGCTGGCCCTGCTAGCTGCCGAGCCTTGTGACAGGACAGGACCGAACGTGATAAAGGAGCTGGCTGGATTTTTATGAATAAAGGAAAGAAGTGAAGAAATACAAAAGAGAGGAGGTGTTTGTTGGCCTTTCGCTACAAGCTAAGACTAGTTCCTGTGCTTGGATCTCATCCTGGATTGATTTCTGTTCCAGGTCCTTGGGGAGGGCTTTGAGTAAGAGTTTAGTTGTATTTTAAATTGAAAGTTTAAAAAGATGCTACAAATAAACACTGCTCCTTCAAAGAGTGAGTGGAATCCCTCAAACAAGTCATTTTTCCGCCTGGAGTCACATTTCGATAACTGCTGTTTACAGTGACACCAGCTGATATGATCTATATCCTATATCATATGATCTTTAACCGCAACTGTGCAGTGTATCCGTTCTGCTAAATGTCGGGGGATCATTACAGTAGAACCATTATTTTGTCTTGTTTCTTACTCTAAAACAACTAAATTTTATTGTAAGATAATAAATCATATATAAAAAATTATAATTTGCTTAATTTAAAATCCTTGGTGTCCCTGCAATCATAAGACATCAGCTGTTTAGTTAGCTGTTTGTTACTCTTAAACTCCATATGAGGTGTGAGTATCTACTCTGTTTTACAGTTTGCATTTTCTGGCTCATTTATGGGCAAATTCACTTTATGGCATGCTAATGCATGCTCACCAGATTAGCTACAGGCTAATCTGAAGACACAGAGGGAAGCCTTATCTAATCTAAAGTTTTTTTCATCATGCCAAGCAAGAACAAGGAGAAAGAACTTGGGCTATTGTTTTTCTTGAATCAGAAGCCCAGGTTTTAAAAGTAAGGTGGTAACATATTTTAAAATTATCAAAGTGCTAGTTGCACTAACTTTTATCATAATATAGCATCCCAGTGCATTTATTTCATATGTCCTCCATCATCTGTCAGAAAGAAATGATGGGACTTGAGGACTATATAAAAAAATGATAGAACTGTATAAAGAGAACTAAAATTGCCCTGGTCCCAATACTTGTAACTGTACTTACTGTAAGTGTAATACTATATTACACTTGTAACTGTACTTTGGAAGTTCTGCCTAGCTGCACTTATGCCTAGTTTACTGCTTGACAGCACATACAGCTCTGGAAAAAATAAAGAGGCTGCTCTATATATTTTTTAAAAATCTGCTTTTTAAAATCCCGGTTTAATTGTGGTTCTTCTGGCATTTGCTGGCAGAAGGCTTTGCTGAGCAGCAGGCTGCTTCCAGGTTCAAAATTTCTAAGACTGCAGTAAACAAGAATAAGGTGAAGCAGGAGACACTGGGAATGACCAGAAACCAGTCAAGTGTAGGATGGAAGCAACATTTTAATGCCAGAGATGACCGTTGACTTATCCTACAGTTTCTCATGAATCATAGGATGACATCAGGTGACCTTCAAAAGGAATGGGAAACATTAAGTGCAGGTGTGAAGTGTATGGCTAGGACAGCTCATATCAGGCTCCTCGAAGCAGGACTGAAGTCCCATAAAGGAAGAAGCCCTTTATTAATGAGAAACAGGGAAAAACCTGGCTGCAGTTAACAAAAAATATATATATATTATTCACAGGCGCACACCCATACATTGAGAAATGAGTGAAACAAAACATTTTGCTGTGAATTTTTTCCAGAGCTGTATGTTTGTAATGTGCTACTTCTCTCACTTGCTTTGGACAAAAGCTTCTGCTATTTATAGAAGTAAATGTTAATGTGAAATGTTGTTTTGTAAGATCACAATGATGGAAATCAGGCTTGGTTGAAGGTAGTTTCTGGTTCTAATGATTCCTAGTACAGAAATATTCCCAGGCATCCAAAATGTGGAATGGAAAAACAAGCTTTCGTAGTATGCCCAGTATTACTGGGCAATGGAATAATTAAACCAGGCTTGACAAACAGGCGAGGTAATTTAAAAACAAAGGACCTCTTCAGCAGTATTCTGGGAGGAGTGATGTGCAGAAAAGTGTTGGTTCTGTTGGTTTAATTATGGGTCAGATTCTGTTTAATATAATATGCTTAAAATGATTTCAGTTTTAATAATTGAAAATAACATTTTATTGCCTGTTTATTTACTGATAAGTAAACACCATAAAAAGTAAACAGTATGATGTGGAGTGTTTATTTCAAGCCTAAAGAGGCCACTTTCTCATTAAGTTTGATGTTGGGTCGATTAGGTATGTGATATCTTGAGTCTGTGTGTCTTTGTATCTTCTGGCTCGTTTCATTGCTCACTTGTGTTGGTAACTGTGGAAGACTTGTGTAGCTTGAGGTGTCAAAGAAGGGCGGCCCACTTATGTTTGCATATACCAATCAATGTAATTTAATTTTGCTTATATGTATTGCTTATTGGTTTCTTATTTATACACAAAAATACAGTGAAAAGAGGGTAGGTCCTATTATCTGCAATTTTGCCTTGTTACACCAGTGTTAATGTCTTGGCTATGTGTGCTTTGGTTGATGGTTAGATGGAACTTGAGAATGCAGAAACCAGAATATATGGGAAAGTGACTTAAATGCAGAGAGGTGAAGTTTGTTCATATTATATATTAAATGGAAAAATATCATGTGACAACAAGACATTGGTGTGCTTTAAGTGGAATGCCAGGAGTATCAGTATCAGGAGTTCAGTTTAAAATATTTCTCAAGTTTCTAAATGTAAGAAAACGCATGTAGGCCTATACAAAGAGTGATTTTACCCATTATTCCACTAGTTCCACAGTGTAGAATTTGCATGTAATGCAATATAAAGCATTATTAAAGAAACATAAAACGTCCATGGCTATGTTCGAATCAAGCAGACCTGGCTGTGTGATGTCGTGCTGTTTGCATGTAGACACAGGGCTGTATGTGCATCCATATGCATTTCACCACCTGCTGGCTTGGCTTTGAAGTTCCAGCCCAAAAATGACCTTCTCGGGTTTCTCTCTCTACAGGCCACTGGGTGAGCTAACCTTGGTTACTGGGGTTTGTCGTGTTAAATTGATTCCTAATGTGTTCCACAAATTTTAAGCCAAAAGGACATGTTTGTCAGAACCTGTAATGTGTTATGTTTTCATTTGCGATGTTCATGCTGGTTTTGAAGCCTTTTTGTTTGTAAGATGCTAGTGAAAGACACTGCAATTTACTGTTTTGTCTTCATTCTCCTGTTAACATGTGACTTTCTTGAACTATATGCAGGTGATTTTGTAGTGAGCATGTATACTGTTTTACATTGAGTTTATATTCATAGACACAGCATTATGGATAGTTTAAGAATATTGTTAGTGTAATTGTATTCCCTGGCCTTCAGGGAATTCACATGGATATTTTCATAGTTTTGCTTTTCCTATTGTAGCTAAGCAGTTTGAAAGTTCTTCCTATTTTCAATGTCACTTACTTAAATGTTACGTTTTGAGGTGGCCACAATCAGACCATTGTTATACTGATTAACCAGCTCCACTGTGTTTTGCAATAATTGGCTTAAGAGGATGTGACCTCTTTTTCCAGACGTGTGACTTCACACTTCTCCAGTCATGTGACATGAGGCATTGAAGGCTTCCCGGGGTTATTCTTGTAGTAACTCTTGTAGAAGTTCAGCTACCATATTTTTTTTGCCTGTCCCCACGAGAACTTCATTCTAAAGGGATTACATCCCATATGTCTTGGATGTTAAGCCCGCCTAAGGCTCAAAACATTGTATTGTCCCTGGTTAGAACTTAGGCTCTCATTTATTAATGATATTAGGAATTCCACTAGCAAACCCGGCCTACTTTGCCGGCTTCCATATTTAAATGGCTTTCTGCTATGTACTTGTTCAGTTGTCAGTAATTTGCATCCTTCGCTAAATGGTGCCAAATGCTTCAGCTTCCAGGGCCTTCAGAGTTTAGGCCACAGTAAATGGCACTTTACAAATTACAGCTGCGTGTTCAAAGGGGTTTCCTCAGTGTGGTGCCTTAATTCAACATTCCTTTTTCCTCTGATCATGATCAGGAACTTAATTAGTTTCAGTAACTGGCTTATATGCAACATTACCACTAAATAATAATAAGCTGAACTTATTCACCAGTGTATTTGAAGTGTTCTTTTTTGCTTTGGTTCTATGGCTTCTTCCAAAGGCATCTTTTTATTTTGAACTTTATAGCTGGCATACTGAATTTGTGTTTTCTTCATTTTTATTTTCAATCTAATCAAATATTTTTCCTGTTTTTATGATGGATCAATTTATCATTTGCGTAAAATAATGGTGCTGATATCTGATGCAACAGCCTGGAGCAAGTCTCTGCTATTCCAATAGCAAACAGCCGAGCTAGCAGCCAGTGGCTACATGAACAAGTGCTCTCCCACAAGTCACTAACTTATCATATGTTACCTGTTGTTGGTATATACGTCATATATATATATGTTCATGTAGCAACTAGCTAAAATAAATAAATATATATATATATATTATATTATATTATATTTTTGGTTATAATCATGATCCACAATATAGATCACATTTTTTTGGAATGTACGTTAGTAATGTTAATTAACCATTTGAATAGATTGCCTGTGTTGCCACCTATATACAAATAGTATCTTTGCAATGTTTGCAAATGATAGTAGATTGGTCCACATTCGAATTCACGAATACGATCCATTTCCATTCAATCAAAGTAGAACCTTTTTTGGAACCAATTCTTCCTTATCAGAGTTGCACAGTCTGTATATTTGACAGTTTGTTGCATCATGAGTGATACCTCTGAAATATGTATCATGGCTATAATTGTGACTAGTTATAATAAAATATTGCTACATCTCCCCCACTATTCTTTAGCCAGCGGCAGGTCCAGTGAATCCTATGGACAATATAGGTGGTCGCCTAGGGGGGCAACTTCTGAGGGAGCAGTGAACTTCTGCCAGTGAATTTGACTTTGCTTCGGACTTGAAAGCACCAGCTGTGTTGCCCGCCACATTGATTAGGACTGGTACTAAACAGACCATTGAAGCTTATTAATAATCCAAAACATACAGCTTTTATCTACTCAAAATCTTCAGGCTGGACAGGGGTGACTTGTTTTGGTTACAGATTTGACTAATATGATCAGTGCTTGATTTCTTAAGACTAACACATCTACTAAACTCTTCCCATTCATTTTTTGGCTAACATGTTTTTCTTAATGATTCTGTTCTCTAGAGTATTAATCACAAAATGGGGTAGGAGGCGTGTTGTGTCTACAGCCTTTGGCCTCCGCAGGTTAGGGTGCTGTACCTCTGATCGGAAGGTCATCAGTTCAAATGCTGTGGTCAGCAGAGTGGTTTCACTGTTGGGCCCTTGGACAAGTCCCCTGATTTTTCAACTGTTCATCGATGTGGATAAAAGGGTGTAAATATAAATGTGTATAGTTTGTGATGGGTTGGTGCCTCATTCTGGGTTATTCCTCGCCTTGCACATGTGGCCCAAATTGATAATCACCACAGTTGTAACACGTCTGCAGATGCTGTTTCTTCATGCTGTCCCTAATTAAATATCTCTTTAAGCCTGTCTGCTACACCGCAGGGTTGATATTTGGTCAGATCTGGAGATTCAAAGAATTCCACCTTGTTGCTTCCCAGTCTGCCACTAACCATGTAAGCTGTATTTTTTTTATTTTGGGCAAGTATGTGAAGAGGATGCGGGTCAGCTCCATATAGGATGGGCAGGTATGGCATTTGCATGCGTACTTCCATTTTGTATGCTCAGAAGCAGAGGATGATGGGCACATCTGTGACTGGGGCGTGTAGCAGGTGTCTCTCAAATCAATGGCAGATGTACTGCTTGGTTGGCCTTGAATTAGCTCTTCCCCTCCCCATCTCTGGGCACGCTCAGCAGCCCTGACCGAGGAATCGCATGAGGACTGGTGCCGGAGCAATGAGGCATATCTGATGTGCAGAGGAAAACAATAGCCCCTTTGGTGAAGTAGGGAGTTCTGAGACTCTCCATCAATCTTTTAACCGTTATCCGGGACAGGGTCATGGGGGGTTTGGAGTCTCTCCCAGGCGGCACAGGGCACAAGGCTGGGATACACCCTGGATGGGATGCTGGTCCGTCACGTGCCACATATGCACTTAGTCACAAGCTGCTGGCAGTTTAAAGGTGCCAGCTAATCTATTAGCATGTCTGTGCACTACCGAAGGAAACGTAAGCATCTGGAGAAATGGATTGAACAAACTTGATAGAGGAGGCTAAATTCAAACCCACGTCCCTGGAGGAAAGAGGCAATAGTGCTGGCCATTTAGGCTCTGAGCTACCTGAAGTCATACCTATAGAAAGTTTTCCAGCCCTGACGTCTCTGCAGTACATGGGAAATGTCTCTCTGTTTTGACGTACTCTCTTGCACGATGAGAGGTCAGCTGTGAAGCTGTGGTTCTGTCAAAGGACTAGTTACTTTATATATAAGATTAACTATTTTGTAATCTGAAGTAAAATATTAACCTGATGGAAATCTGCAGTAAATATTACTGACAGTTTGTGTTTACCCCACTCAGGATATAATTTTATTTCAAGAATCTCATTATTTTTGTTTGTAATCAATCGACCCCAAAGGCTCAAAGTGGATTAAGCAGCTTTAGAAGTGTTAATAAGATTAGATAAGGTAAGACAACTTGATCCCTGTAAAGGGAAATTTAATTTTTAGGTAAAAAAAATATATAGTATCTATGTTTTCCTGTTTTTCTCCAAACAGAAAGTACTCAGGCAAAATACTGAACATGTACTGCTTTTAGACAGTTCGTTCTTAATTATTGATCCATCTGGACTGAAAATACTGGTCGGAAGAGAAGATACAAATAAAATACACACTTGCCCAATAATTCTGCACACAGTATATGTATGTGTGTGTGTGTGTGTGTGTGTGTGTGTGTGTATGTATATGTGTGTGTGTGTGTGTGTGTGTGTGTGTATATATGTGTATATATAAAACAATAAAAGTAAATAATTTAATTTGATTTCCTTTCCATGTTTAAATTAATTTGAAAAAGAACTTAGTCATAAGAACTGGCCATAGTGTTCCACTATGGTGAATAGTGCAAATAGCATATACATATTAAATTATGTAAATGTATATTGTACATGTAATGAACAGACAGCATTGTAGAGTTGTATGGGTGGGTAAGAGGCGGCATCGTGTGGTCGTATGACTGGGTAAGAAAGAACATCTGTAGTTCTCAGGTTTGCATATGAAAAAGTTGGCTCTAAGTTTGTCTTTCCAAAGTCCATGTTCATGCACCTGAAGTATGTTGCCTCTTACATAGAGGAGGGTGGTAATGCGTCTGAAGGGGCATTCAGAGCCCAGGAGTGACAAAGCAACCGGGGGCGTCACACCCTGGCCCGTCCGCTCTCCTTTGTTATAACACCTGTGGCCTTTTGCCTTGAGCTCCTTTTATTTTACTTCAGGAAGCAATTAAAATTTCATGTGTGTGTTTGTGTGCAGCTGAATTGGCCCAGACGCTGACTGGTGAGTGGTGCTGGAGGCAGGGTCTGATTGGGGCTGGTGGTGATGTCACAGCAGACAAGGGGCCCCTCTGTGCTGGATGGACAGTTAGCTGAGCGTGGAGGGGAGCATAGCGCCTCACTCTGGCTTTACTGTTTGCCTTCACGCATCTCCCATACAGCTGTCACCCCCTCAGGAGGAGCGGAACAGATCGGGTCTGTACGACCAAAATCGGATTAACTTTCCCTCTCACACCTCTGACAGGCCGTATTTGGAGCTGCGGTTATGGATGTGAGGCAGGATGTAAACTTGGGCAAAAATAAAATAGGAGCACCTCGAGGAAGTGCTGCAAAGATAAAATAGCAAAAATACAATCTGCATGTTTCAGTCCGGTTGGGATCAATTCGATCATCGTGTTTTTTTTTTATTTTTTATTTTCTTTAACAAAGCAAAGAAAGATTGCAAAGTGAAGGTGACCAGGCTGTTAAATCCACTCTGGAACTTGCTGTGTGCTGATACATATGTAAATTCATGTTGCATAGATCATACAGTCACCAGGATGGTGTTTTGTCTTGGTTTTCTCTCCATATCTTATAAACCTCTGCACTATTCGACTGGCATGAGATGGGTCTCTTCAATGTAAGCAGGAGTTACTGGCTTTCTCTCTCAATGGGGGAATAAAGGCAGTCGCCTTCATCGGGTTTGGTTCCGTCCTCCTTTTTCAATGTAATATCTAATGTGGGCACCCTAAAAATGTGTTTAATGTGAATAATAATCACAAATATAACCTTGGCCATACTGTGTTTTCTTTTATTGATCTCCACAAGAAAGGGATTGGAAACAAAAAAAAAATGGATTTTATTAAGGGAACATTTGCAAATGGTTGATAGCTCCCTGGTTTACTCATTGCAGTTGAAATTAAACAAAATATATATTATTGTAGAAAATGGCTTCAATTTCTGGAATTTTTTTTGGTTAAAGGCAGATGCGACAAACAACATTACTTAAACAATGTTTTGTTTTGTATTACTTAACATCTTTTAAGTGATTAAGTCAGGGACCAAGGCTTGAAACCATGCATATTTGGGCTTCAGCAGTTGACACATTTTTATTTTTCTAATCCATGCAGGCATTACCGCTCTCCCTCCTCTCCATGAACCTAAGTGTGTTTTTAATGGGCATCATGTTACCCCTCTAGCTTTGGAATTTCTTTTACACAACTGAAGCTCCTATACAGCCTAACAGAGGCTTTCAACGTGAGCTGTACACTGGGGTGTAGAAACCGGGGGGGGGGGCATATACCCCCCAATATTTAATTTGGCTTCATTTGCCCCCCAATAAACTAACCTTTACATTTACATGATAGTTATGTACCCTTCCTATATGAAGATCTCCTACACCCTTGCTCTGCATAAACACGTGATGTTTGTGCTAATGGAACATCACAGTGTACAACTAAAGGACTGTTGCTGCTAATCCTCCCAAGAAGCACCGGCATGTCCATTTTTGAAATGAGCTGAGGCTGAATCGATGTGCAGGAAGGGGTGGTGCGTAACTCGCTGGGTTAGGACTCCGTGCCCATGATTGGTAGGTCGCTGACTCAAGTCCTGTGGCAGGCAGACTTCATCATTGGGACCTTGAGCAAGACCCTTAACCCCAATTGCTCCAGGGTCTTACCCTGCTTTCTCGATTGTATGTTGCTTTTATCTAAAACATCTTTCAGATAAACCAACAATAAAAACGAATACTGGAGCACAAATAAGAACCTGACACCTGTAGATTAATTCTCAAGTTCCATGTTCTGAATGTACCTTTTACTGCAGGTGATCACTCACAGCACTATGCATGTAACACTGTGCAAAAGCACAGGCTGTTTAAATTCACCACTGCCATACACAGTGGATCGGTTATGATGTTTTTTTTTTTGTACTGAAACAGGAAAGAGCTGGCAGTGCTGCTAGACTAACAGCCCAGTCAGCCTTGGTTGTTCTTTGTCACAGCACTGATCTATAATTGATGAGCTCATTATGTTAATCAATAATGAATAAGCCTAATGAATGTAAGTGTCTGTCTAGGCACACCAGTGCGTAATGTTTGACACTGAGGATGGCGTGAATGCCGTGTTTTGGCTCTGACGGTGGTTTGTCTTAAGAATGAATGTCGATTCATTTGAAATTGATAAGAGCTTGCACTGTATTGTAACATTATCTGTGTTTGAAGATGTGCATAGCAACCGTAGTTACATGTATCCACCCAGTTTTCATTTTTAATGTCTCTTTGGGAAGTAGTAGAAAATGGATAAAGTGCAGTAAGGTCCATGAAGCTGAAACTTAAATCCTGCAGTAATTAGGCTGCTTGTGGAGCTTCATGGCTTGTGTTCGTCTGTGTGTAACGTCCGTAAGTGCTAATCACCAGGCTTCAGTGTGAGTCATAAGCACTTTTTTTGTAAGTAAAGGAAACAAAGCCCTTTGAAAGCAGCTTTATTAAGGTAATTATCATGCATTCCTGTGGAAAATCATTTACTTTTTGTTATGTGTCAGCTTAATTGGGTTTATTTTGGAACTGATGCCTTTCTTTATATTGTCTAGTCTTATAACTTGCCTGCTGTCAGTCTTTCACAGGTCAGTAACCCTCCACACCGTTTGACTTCCAGTTCTCAAATGCTGGTCCTTCTGAGTGTTTAGGTTTGCAGGACAGAGTCACTGTGGCCAAGTTGTCCTATTAAAGCCGAATACACCAGTTTGAATGGATTCATGGTGCGCCTGGTGTAACAGAAACACTTGCTTCATTGGTGGAGTCCTTAGCTCCTTGAAAGATTTCACAGAAAGGTTTTAAAGGTCCATTTAGTTCCTTGACTGCAAGAGCTGTTTCCTAGCCTAGTTCTTCATCTGTGTCTCCGAGCCTTTTGTTTGGGTAATAGTCTGTACATTTCAATGGACCTTTACCTCTCTGTCTATTTCCATCATAACTTAGGCTGTCATGATTTTTTTAAATTAAATATCCTTTTGTTCTGCTTCCTGTTACTAAGAGACAGTGTGTGATTCACCACGTTAGGACGTTGTGATCAGAAAGTTGCTGGTTCAAATCTCAGAGTTAGCAGAGTGATTTCCTCATTGGGCTATTGAGTAAGGCCTTTAACTCCCTTTTTTTCAGGGACTGGCTCTCGCTGATTTCTCAAAAATGTCCATTGCTTTGGATAAAAGTATCTGCTAAATAACTAAAATGTAAATGTATCAGTGCTTAAAAAAAAGCATGACTGAAGAAGAAGCAAAAGGCCGAAGGACCAGTTCTGTTGGAGATATCTTGCACAGGGGGAGGAAAGGGGATTATTTTGGGCAGGCAAGTGTGTAGTCTAATTCTTGACCAGAATGATTATTTTGATGGATTATTTATTTATTTTTTTAATTTATCTATTGCTTGCTTGACGCAATTTGGATTATCTAGTACTTTTCAGAGATATGGAAGCCAGAACCTGCAAACACTGGCTTGAAAGTCCTGTTCCCTAAGTGCTGGAGGATTTACTATCAGCTACAGTATGTTCAGTTCAAGGGCAGAACGGAAAGGGCTCCAATCAGAGCTTTGACAAATATCTGCACGGAGAGATAATAGTGACGGGTGTGGAACAGATACAGTACAACCACCAACGTATCTTTACCACGTGGAGATCCCTAATATTACGTGTTTGGCTGTGTGTGTGTTTTGCCCCTCCTATGTACTTTTTCCATTATTGAGCTCCTTGTTTTCTTTTTGCCATGTTATTAGTGCCAGAATCACACACCTATTTTTTTAAAGAAGCAGTAGTCTAGACTAGTTAATTTGGCTTTGTTAGCTACATATGACCTAGTATGAAATTGTATTTCAAGAACTTGTTTTGGGTTCGTTCTGAATGCATAATGATAAACATTTCACATATTTAAAAACTGTTAAAATCAGATTAGTCTGCCTCCAGATGGCAGTGTTGTCAGACTCTTAATCTTAAAAGCACCAGGTCTAAATTGTGGCTTACTGTGGATGTGTTGCTTACACACCCATTTTGTTGGATTATGGGAACCAAAACAATAAATGCAAGAGAAGCTGAGTAAAGGCAATAGATCCTAAGAATACAGAAACGGGAAACACATTTTGAACACATTGACAGTCTGGTTCTTAACTACCAAACACATTGGAGATTTTGAACACTAACTTTTTTGCTATCTAAATGTTCTGTTATACAAATGTTAATCATACTCAATTAACAACTTTAGGTTATTTGGTTCTCCAAGGATAGACCCATATACATAGCTCATAAATTTGTTGTGATGGTTTAAATAGCCAAGTAATGTTTACTGTGAACAAACAATACCATTTTTGCAGTTTCCTCTGAAACAAAAAGGTGTTCAAACTCCAATCCTTGTATCCAAAGGAAAAAAAAACAATAGTTTCTTGTTTTGCCAGGGTGCCATTTGTGCCTCGTGTACTTGCATATGATGATGTGAAAATAGCCCATTGCCTGCACACTTCCTGGAAGTAATTGAAGGTTCGCATTCTTGCATTTGGAGTGCTCTTTGGTGTGGAAGTCTGATGTTTCTGGGGCTGCATTTTAGTGGCTTGCAGCACTGCCAGTTGTGGTCTCGGCGCTTGAGCAGATAAAACACATTCCTAAAATAGAGAAGCAACAAAGCCAGGCCTGCATTCCCAAACCGGTGCCCCCAAATCGCCTCCTTTCAATCGCGCTTAGGTGAGAGCACACACTGAGCTCAGTGATTCCTGAAGAGGACCTTGCTGTTAATGTTGATATGAAGTTTGTACCATTGTTTAAATATACCAAGATTATTTGTCTTGGAAAATAGCTATCTGAAAAAAGTTTTTACACAAGTATGTGTTTTACATACTGGCTACCAGTATAGGGGCGGCTGTAAGCTGTTTTTTAATATTGGGCAATTCCAGTATTATGGATGTGGAACATTTACACTCATATTGGCAGACAAAATGCCTCAGGACATGGGCAAGTATCAATGAGTAAGTTAGCGTAGTCTTGGGTTGAATACAGACAAATTGTCAAAATTCACGTGTTCCATTAACTTGCTAGAAATGTGTGGCATTTTATCAGTGATGCAGATGTGACATTTGCATGGAATTCCCATGTCTGGGTCTTCAGCCTTGTGCATTTCTCTCAGCAGTATTTCCCCACCTGTTTTCTTTGAGGTGGTGGTTCTTTGTATCTCCCATCTTTGTATCTGCCGTATGCTCATTCTTCTATTCTTTGTCATTTTGCACTTCTAAACAGAGTTTGATTTACATGTAGATGCTGGATGAAGTTTCTTTGTAGCTTTTCTTGTGTAATTATATGTTTAATGTTCATTTGTATATTTTAAACAATGTTTTTCTGTCTTAACAGCACTCAGAAAATGCTATTCAGGAAATATATTTTTAAAGGTTATTACAGAAAGCTGGATTATAGCTATGAAACTACATAACTGTAGAATGTAGCAGTGTTTGCTGCTGGCTTAAAATTGTTTTAAGATCTGCAACACCTTTAGCAGTGAAACAACCACTTCATGGCTACAGAAAATGTAAACAAAATGGAAACTAGGCTAATGAGAAAAGCTACCCTTTGTGGCACAGTCCACAGCTAACAATACTATATGATGTACTCTGCATTTTTTTTAAACCAGGATTATAATTCTCTCTGGTGTTTGATTCCTGAAGAGAGAGTTCCAGTTCAGTCAGCTCCAGCGGCAACCTAGTACATTTATTAACAGGCAAATTAAGGACTAGGGCAGCATCAATGAGTCCAAATCGTGGTCAAACAGAGAACACAGGATGCTGGAGCTCTTCAAGAAGCGAAGAAAACACCAGGAGATCTGTCTTAATGTCAGTCTTCTGTTAATCTGCACAGAATTTGGTACATCATGTACATCTAATGACACGCTTTCACAAGCTTGAAAATTTCACGCAGAACTCAACATTTCCTCCCAAATCAATCCTATTTGTTTCACTGGTTTATGTATATATGTACTATGAGTTTAAATATAACCTGTGGAACTAGTACATCCGGTAACACTTTACTTAAGGCCATGTTTCTAGTAATTTATAAACATATTCATAATGCATTCATAAAGCATTATAAACATGGCTATAAATATTTATAAAAAGACACAGCACATTATAGCCATTTTTACTATGCATTATGACTACCTTATGAAGTTCTCATCTATAATATATTATAGATACCTATATAATGCAGTATAAAACATCCTTAATTCTTATACCAGTGATAATAATGCATTATAAAGCATTCATAATGCACAATAAACATGACTTGTTATGCCTTTTGATAAATATTTATACCTATGTTTATAATGCTTTATGAATGCATTATTCTTTGTTATGAAGGTCTTTATAAATTACTAAAAACATGGCTTTTAAGTGTTACCGTATCTCCTTTTAAATGATACCTTAAAATGATGTGCGTTTACAATTGATGCTCAGAAGTTCTACATACTTTCTCTCTGCCCTTTCTGCTTATATTTTTTTCAAGTGAGGAAGCTGCAATTAGTCCAGTTTTCTGAGAACTAATTTCCGTAAAAGATGCTGGTGATAAACAGGAACCCAATTATACTTGCATCTTATCTAGACTAGACTTCAATGCACCAGCTGTTCTTAGCTGACTGAGCCATTACTTTCTGGGTCAGCTAAATTCAGTATTGTTGTTCTAACCTCTCTCCTCAGCTGTTGCCATTATTAAAAGGCCTTCTAGGGTTTAGCATTAAATAAACATTAGCAGTGGTCTACATGGCAACATGTCTGGGGAAAGAAAAAATAAGGGTGCAGAGTCCACGCCGACAGAGTTGCAGTTTGTGTGTGCCAACTGGCCCCGATGTGGAAGTTCAGCTGGGTTTGAATTCTTAAGCAGCAGGAGAGGCTAGAATCAGTGTCTGCACTCAGTCAGCTATTATAGATCTAGAGAGACCAGACTGAGCTATGCAACTTTCAAGAGCCGATCAATTTAGGGGAAGGGATATCTTTTTTGGTGGTTATTTGCTGGTTTAACACATACATTTTCAGTGATGTCATCCTCTTCCCATATTTGGAACAGGAGTCTTAAAAATCATATTTCTAATCCAAAGTCTTACCAGTGTTGAAAAAGGGGAATGTTGAAGGAATGATTGATTTGGCTCAGTATCGTCCTTTCGCTCTACAGAAAATCACAGGTTTCTAGCACCTACATTTTAATATAAATATATGTAGTTTACAAATAAATAAAGGCTTCTGTGGGTTGGTGAAGGATTACTGCTTGGTAGTTAAGAACCAGTCTGTCAGATTTGGAGGCTTCGGATTCTCAGAGGCTGAACTTTATGCTTGTTTTTCTTCAAGTTAAGTTTGTAATTAACCAGTCTTAGTATTGTTAGAGCTCTTGACTGGACGGGTTGAGTAATGCAAATCATGTGAAATCTTAATGTTTGTTGATGACTCCCTTTAACTTTTGACCAGTATGGTGAATTAAATAAGTACCTTTCCAGGGCAAAAAAAAAACAGGAGAAATTCGGTTGGGGGCTGGGGGTACTTTATAAATTGTCTACCGTTAGGACTGCAGTAAAGGCAGTAAAGTTTAGCCCAGAGTGAAATGTGTATGTCACGTTATGCTTGTGACTAATATACGGTGTCAAATAACAGGAATGAAAGAAATAATATGCATGTTTGCCCATCACTCAATCTTACATTTCATATTGGGAACTTGCTTTCGCAATGAGAAACCTACAGCTCCTGCTGCTTTTCCCCTGGTGACTTGAGCTGGGGTTTTTATTATTATTTTTGTTAAATTGTGATCTCAAAAGCATAGGGCCTACTTCCAGGTTGTCAACAGGTTGCTGAAACGTGTCCCAGAACGGCACCCCCAGGCTTGCCACATGGGGTCGCCTCTTAGAAGAGGAATGCTAATTGAGGTGTGCGGAGAGCCTGGTTAGCACACTGCTGCTCAGCGAAGATCTGCATGGCCCTTCAGTTTGTTCCTGTGGTTCTCTTAGTGTAGTTCTGGCGTACATCTGATTACCATGCCCTTTGTATCACCTACAGCTTAAAGCTTCCTTTTGTGATTGGCTGGTAAGCGGCCAATGTCCTGCCCCTGCTCTGCCAATTTATTTAGCTCACTAGATAAGGTTTTCCCTGTCAAACATTTGTTTAATATATCACAAAGAACATTGTTCTATTTCATGTCATCCCACTAAAGTAAATGTAGCTACATGAGTTGCGCAAAGCCACAGAGCTTTTCATATAATCAATTTAAGTTCTTATGTACCTGGACTCGTTGTGCAGAGCTGAACGCATTCTCTTCTGGGGTGGGGGGGCAGGCACATGCTTAGGGTGTGCAAGCCTAGTCTTTAACATGCCTAGAATAATTTCCAGCTCAACAGAATGTTTGCGTGTAAATACATGTCAAACTACCGTAGGAAAATCTTGCCTCTCGTGAAACGATTAGAAGGGATGATTTAACCCTTTATCGGTTCCGCATCTGTCAAAGTATTATTCTCCTGTTAAATACAACAGAAATCAGGATTTTGTGTTTAGCCAATGCAGACTACACTGAGACAGCAAGAACAAAATGTGTTGAATTATGGTGAATGACCATTTAGGTTAGGCAGTTAGAATGCATTTATAGGCAAAGATTTAAGTGACATTTTTTTTTTTAAAGCTTCATGATATCACTAATAAACTTTAAATGTTGAATTAGTGTATTGAACATTTTTAATGCAATTTCAGACTTTACATTATACATATGATTCACTAGGTACCTTATTATTATTATTATTATTATTATTATTATTAGGGGGGGGCGGTGAGTGGCTCAGCAGGCCAAGTCTCTGTCCCTTTCTGTGACTAAGTTAAGGCCCTTAACCCCCAGCTCCAGGGGTGCTGCACATTAGCTCACCCTGCACTGTGACCCTGAAGCTATGGAGAGCCAGATGGGTCAGCAAAGACAAGCATCCCAATGTACCTGTGCATGTGTAGATGGCAAATAAAGTATATTTCTTCTTGTTTTGTTTTGTTTGCTATATTGTAACTGTATACTAAAGTAAACTAGGACAGGGAATTTCAGTTTTCGATGATTCCATTTTTAAATATGAAATATAACGTTACTTGAATTCAGTCAGCTCCGGTTTCTCATGGGATCTCAAGATCAGATTCTTTTATTTGCCAAGTACAAAAAGTACAAGTAATTTGCAACGAGAAACGATGAATAGAAGTAAAATAGGGGTAGAAAAAACAATGAAGATGTGCCAAAAGTGGTCCTTTTAAAATTAAAAATTTAAAAGTAAAATTCTATAAATTATGCAATAGAATTCACCCAGCAATTGGGGGATTCCATTTTCATATTATTCAGCCTGATGAATGGTTTAACAAATGGCATTAGAATTATAGCGGTTTGGGTCACAGGCTGTGATTTACATTTTACATGTCATTAAATTAGGATGCGGGGTTTTTACGTAGCCAGTTTCAGTCCTTCACCATCATTTCTTTTCCAATCCCAACAGCATAATACTATGCATTAATTACTCTGAAATATTACCTGGTAGCATAGATATAAGGAATCCCACCCCCCCTGGTGATGTAAAAGCCCAGTTCTTGTTATAAGACCCCTGTCATTAGAGGAACTTTGCTAAACATAGCTGTAACCAATACCTCCTTTTAGCATGAACCAACACTAAGGATAACCCTTCCCTGTGGAAAGTGAGATCACTCTTACTGTCCACAAGCTGCGTGAAAGCGAGTATGAAAGGGTCAGGTAAGAACTGGTGGGTTTTGACGGAGGTTCAAAAGAGAAGGAAAAAAAAGAATCTGCATGGGCTGCTTGTTCCTTTTTACAACCCATTAGCCACTGCCTTTAGCAGAAAGCTGTCAGTTTATATACATGTTATAAGTAGTGACGTAAAACACAAATTTGAAGTTTTATGTTTTTTTTTTGTTCAAGGCTATTACACTTGTCTGTAACAGATTTTTGGGTAAACTTGGAAGATTTTATTATGAGACATATTTTGTTTACATGTTGCGGAAATTATTGCCACAGCAAAAAATTTTTTAATTTTTTTGCTGTATTCTGCTATATACATATTTAATTTTTTTTTATGCATTATTTGTATTTTTAAACTATCTCGAATCATCGGTTTCTGTAAAGCTGCGTAGTTGTGTTTTAAATATAGTTGGGAGTTTGTGTCAGCGGGAAATGTCTATATTTGTTTATGAAATGCTGTGCAGGTTGAAAATGACTAGGTACTATTTTAAAATTTCAACTAGTTTAAAAAGCCTTGTTTATTCGTAGAGATACGACTGTATTGCATCTGTTATAATGTTTTTTGTGACCCTATAGAATATAACTTTGAAAATGATACGTGGATTTCTCTTCAGTTCTGGATTACAGGTGTGGACAGCAGGTTTTGAATTTAAATGTCAGATGATGGTGCAGAAACTGATTGGTTTTGGTTGAGGAATTGCTAGTAGGAGCAGTATAGCGTCAGTACGAATGCTCTTTCAGTCTCTGAAGCATCAGGTCATGAATCCTGAGTGAGAGTCTGCTTTGTTGCCAGCAGAGTCGCGCTCCCTTTAACCATCTTCCAAGGCTGGAGACTCCAGCACTGTGCATAGTTCTCATCATGGAAGGTGGGACATGTGTCTCCAGGGCTGGAGACAAAAGGTATCACCTGATTAGGCAGCCCTCCTTCTATGTATACATTTTTATCTCCATTTGCTATTGTATGTGAAAATTATATATTTTTTTGTTTTTCTTTTTGGTCAAAACTTCCTAGACACTTTTGCCTAGCAGACTCTGGATACGTTCGTCGTTCATGGTCCAGAGTATTGGCTGCATCATGTTCTAGGTTTAGAGCTGACATTTCTTTAGAGTGACTCATTTGCTAATCCAAAAATACTTTTATATAAATTGTTCATGGCCAAAACTTGCCAGCAAAGGAAGATATAAAAATATCATATAATAATAAATAGCTTCTAGAAAATGTAGCTAATAAACTTACTATTGAGTATTTCACTTTTGGGGTTTTAAAATGGAATGCTGCTACTCCTGTATTTAAAACATATTCATTACGCGTGATAGTCAAACATCATTACTTCATTTGCAGTTTCCTTCGTTTTTAACTTAAATACAATACTTTTAAGATTAAAATTAATTGTTTTGCCAGGGTTTCCTGAGACATCAGTATTCCCTCTATGGTTTCTTCAAATATAAACTTCATGAAATTTACGGTTGCGCTGTGACCTCACACCTCTGGGGCTTGGGGTTTGAATCCCACACTTGCTTTGTATATGAGAAGTTGGCATGGATTTTGTCTGAGTTCTACAGTTTCTAACTACAGTCCAAGGACTTGTTGTACCCTATGATCCTGTACTCAATTATCAGTTGGAAAATAGATGGATGCACTTTACAATTATTTGCTTTTAAAAAAAGGATGATGTCTCTGTCGCTTGTGAAGTAAACAAGTGAACACTATAAATCTCATATTCAAGTCACAGATGTCTCCTCCCCCAGTAAAAGTAACATCAAACACTTTTTTGCACTTGCTGAAAATGACCATTCAATTACATTTTTTGCTTGTCATTAGGTGTCAGTCTGATGTTCAGTCTGAAGCATGTGGCAAAGCCATTATCCATGAAGGAACATGTTTTTGCTGAACTATCCTCAGTGAATATACCACCAGTGCCAGGTACTATGTCTTTTCCATTCACAGCACATCTTCTGGCCAGTGGCAACTGAAAACATGAAGGGATTGTTCCATATTTAGTCACTTCCTTGGAATTTGTAAGTGTGGGCATGTTCTTATCTGGTCTGGACATGTCTGTGATTAGATTTGTGTATCAGTGACTGTATATTGCTTTTTATTAAAAGAGTTAAAGTTCTCAACAAGAGATTTTTTTCAGGGACCGTAAGGTCATACTTCAGCTCGAATTCTGAACGCTGCAGCTATGTTACACCCAATATTTTGTTTGAATAAATGTGAGTTGTAATTGTCTGAAGTAACTTAGCAGTGAGGATCAGAGAGCAAGGTCAGGCAGTATCCTAAGGGCCTTAATCAAAAGCCTAATTGTGACATCAGTCTGCCTGCCACAAGATTTGAACCAGGAATCCTCCAATCATGGACACAGAGCCATACCCATACACTGCATATTTATATATGGGATGGTGTGAGACCATTGCCCTGTCATTTATAATCCCCTCTGATAAATGAGAACAACTGTTGTCATCCTTGTTTAATTTGATGATGGATTTATTTACTTTCTAGTTGATTCACAGTCATTAAAGAAATTGCTTTCTGTTGATGTGAGATGCTAAATGATATTTTATGGGATTGTCCTAGGTTTTAATGTCTTTGCCCAGAGAGGACCTGGGCTGCCTGTCTTTGTCGTGTTCATTTTAAATGAAATGTGTGTATTTCTGTGTAGCTTCCTTGACCCTTTGTCTAGTACATTGATTTTTGTGCTCTGTTATTTCAAGACCCTTCATCCCAGACACAGAAAACCACATATGCCAAAACCTTCTTCTTCTTCTTCTTCTTTTCCTTCTTCTCCTTCTTCTTCTTCTCCTTCTTCTTGCAGCAGTGGGTGTTCATCTTAGCTGCACCTTTCTTTGGTTTCAGAGGAATGTCTTGCTCTTTCAGGCTGGAGGACCAGACCATGCCGTATGTGCTCCCTTGGTGTGTGTTATTTTTTTTCTTCTTCAAATATTAGTATATTTTTACTGTTGAAGGCATAAGAAATTAATCATTTTTGGTATTTCCATTCATTTCAAGTAGTTGTGGTCACTTGTATGTCAGGTGTTTTGCTACAACCAACTTTGTTTTGTAATATTCCCTAGATGATGTTTGTAAATCACACTGATGGCTAAGAAAAACACTGTGCGAGTAAATGGCCTGACCTGAAAAGTGCGTATGAAACGATGCCTTCAGGCAACACTAAGTAAAACCATTTGGTGCTGTTTCCCACAAATTACATCACTAATGATGAGACGTAAAAAGACAGGAGCCAGGACACTGGCAGGGATAGAGGAGGATGGAAGCTCTGATGTAGTGAAAGACAAACAATTAAAATGGTGCAGTGTATCCTGATTGTCAACATTTGTAGAGGGATATGAACAACGTATGTTATCCAGATACCCATTACATGAAGACCTATGTATGGACCCAATATATAAATTGTGATAACAGATGATTAACGTATGCGTTTTTCTCCCCCTGTTTCCAATAGCTTGCAGGTTAAATAGTAGGTGGGGATCCAGACTTGATGCATGGCATTTGCATGACTGCTTGCTTTGCATGTCAACGTGGAAGTGACTTCAGTCAGCAGCACCCATGGCTAAAATGGCACACGCTAACGGCAATATGTCAGGTAACCTTTTTTCATCTGTAGAGTTACTTAAATTATTGCATGTAAAATAACATTTAAACTAGTTGTTGCTATAAATGTAAGTATTATTATGAAATAAATTGTTGTAGTTAAATGTGCATAAGTGATGAAAATCTCATTGATTTAAACAGCAATTAAGGATGAAAATGATTATGATAATCTGGAAGATGAATAATCATTGAAATTGCAAAACGTTTTGGTTTTTTTTTCCTATAATAATATTCGTACCAAATTGCAGGTAAGAAAAACCTAATCTTAATCTAGCTGACTAGAGGTGCAAGAATTGGATGTGCATCTTGGAATTAATATCGCACGTTGTCCAGTCCTACTAAAGCCATTTTTTTTAAATCAGTAGAAAATACCCCCCCATGCATTGTGATGTCATTCGGCGCAAGTACCAGTTTTTATGCCAGTGGAAAACCAACACCTCGAAGTACCGCACTTTTCGTACCTTCTTGAAGTACCAAACGTCCGGTACGTGGTGTGGTGGAAAAGCGACCTTTAGTTGAGTGGTGAATTGGACAGCTTTACAGCGCTGTACATTTCATACATGCTCTATGTCCTCCGCTATGCTCTACGCTTCTCCTGAATACCAACTTCTTCTGTTACTTCCGGGTCAAAGCCTAGGTGGGGAAACTGTGGAGCATGTGCAGAGTGCCTAGGCCAGTTTGAGTTCGATTGAACGTATACATGCAGGGATAAATCGACTTCCAATCGCATTATCTGGGTGCCTTAGTCTGACTTTGAGAAATTCAATTTAGTGCGATTTCAGTTGGACTAACATGTTTACATGTACTTTAAAAGTAAGGTTTTAGTTGGACTAACAATAATTCGATTTTCTTAGTGTGCATGTAAACATAGTGATTGATTTATTCAGTATTACTTAATTTGTTGCCATTTGTGTGGTTCCCACAGGGTTGGCGAACCATGGGCTGGCAAATATTTTCCATATTTTTGAGCGAGATGAACTCACATGCTTGAATGTTTCATAAACATGCATATGCACATATGCATTTTGTCAGCATGCCGGTGTGGCATTTGGAATGTGGCACTGTTTCCGCTATTTGTACCTTTAACCATACCTACTTGTGCACTGTGCCCTGAAACTCCTGCAGCTGGTTGCTAGGTAACAGGACGTTCCTGTTAGGAGCTTGCCCTAAATGAGAAAAGAAGGGACAGGTCCCTGCACAAAATATTGAGGGGATTCAAAGCTAGCATTTCGACTTACCCCGATACTCTCACACTGACATTTTACCAGTGTTGTATAGTAACGAAGTAATAATACTTCACTACTGTACTCAAGTATGTTTTGGGAGTATCTATACTTTAC
>JAODKC010000117.1:13420435-13434713 GCA_026777985.1 Mormyrops attenuatus | reverse complement strand
GTTTTTAAAGCCCTGTTTTTGAAGTGTGTGATGTAGGCAAAATATTTCTTTACCATGCTCTAAAATGCTGAGTAAACATTTTAATATTAAAAGCTTAGACAGCGTTGTTATTAACATTAACATTTACTTGCACTTGTACTTTCATTACTCAAGTACAGTTAGTTATAGATTACTTGTAATACTTAAGTACAGTAAATACTAGATACTTCAAGAGTTTTACTTGAGTGGAATTCTAGTTGGTGACCTGAACTTTTACCAAAGTAAATTTTTGGAATGGTATCTATACTTACAGCTAAATGTGATTCGCGGGTACTTTATACAAGACTGCATTTTACTAATTGTGAGTTTACTTTTATCTTTGCATTACAATGGACACACTCCTTGGCTTGTATTGTTTAGCTATTTAACTCTTATGCATTTTTTTTTATAAAACCGTTTTCCTACATTCCCTCAAAAAATGATTTAATGTATAATTATAACTAAATTTTGACTGGTTCACTTGGAATAATTTTGATTTACTGTGTTTTCATTGGATTGTTCTGTAACTTGCAGTTCAAACTTATTTTGTTCTTGAAGTATCAAATTCATTCTATTATCCCTGCAGGTAGGTTATGGTGCAATAGAAATGGCAATGATTATTATAAAACTTATTTAATACCTGGAAATTTCTGAAATACGTATTTTTGCAAGTGTAAATGTGTAATACAATCACATATAGACACATCAAATTGTATTGAAACCGATCGATTGATAATGGCAGTGAAATCCAGGGTACAGGTCTGTTATTAGCTTCCTGCTGTTCTTGCCTAAGCCAGACTTCAGTAGAAGTCATGATGTTCAAATACCGTACTTTCTGTGGAGCATATAGAAGTTCAACACTTCCCACCTCTGTTTTCAGGAATTTCACAGTGTGTTGACAAATATGCTGAGTCCTCCCTCTCCCCACAAAGACGTTAGCTCCTTCTGTAATCATAGTCTGGACAAGAGGAAAAAAGATGTAGTTTTACCTTCTGAAAATTAAATTACTAATACTAAATTACTAATCAGGTACCAATTATTTCTTGTAGAAAACCACTATGGCAAACAGTTTGCCATGTCAAGAGTGGCAGCTTTCAGAGGCTGAGCCAGTAATTACCACGTTTATTTTTAAAATTTCTAACTCTGTGAGCATAAAGGTCATTCTTTCCACAAACACACTTTGTAACTAGAATAGTTGGGCAACTTGCAAGAAACTTATTTTGAGGACAAAGTCCTGACTGTTGGCCAGCATGAATGAAGACTCACCTGGACCCTTTCAGTAAATTATTGTCAGAAATAAAACAGTTATTCTTTGTCCTGCATTTCATTAAGGTTTTTGTAGCAGCAAGAATAAAGTTTCTTTGTGAGATTTTAGTTAGGGAGAGTTAGGGAGCATGAGCAGTTCACCTCAGGCCTGTGCACCTTTGAGTCATTTGTGGTATTGGGGAGGGGTGGAGGTTTAAAATAATAATAAAAAAAGCCTGACCACTGTCTTGGCAGACCTTCATAGTAGATGAGCTCCATGATGTAAACAGGCTGCTGAAGCTGTGATTGTGTATGTGTGGCAGCCAGGTGCTGTTCATGCCCAACCTTAAAGTTTACTAGTGAATATACTGTATGCTTTACTAGTGACTCTGTGAATTTCATTATTCTGTTGCTTATCTTAATCATTTTCTTTAATTTGATTAAAAGTTATGTTACCAAGCTTTTTCAAAAGTATTAATTGAAAGTGAACGCACTGGACAAAGCTAAGCTGATCTCTATATTTAAAGTAGTGTACAGATGCCGTTCAACAAACAAAATAAGCAGGAGTATGTGCCCTTTGGCTTAAGTAGAAAACAGATTCTGATTTTGGTTTCTAATTGTCTTTCCACTGAAATTTTGGTCACTAGGGGTAGTATGTGCATGACTGTCTCCAGCAGATTGCAGTCTCTTATTAATGCCCTAAGTTTGCCGTTTCTACATTTGTTTAATTTTCCAGATGCCTATTTACCACAGAGCTGTAAACAAGAAATGATGTAGCTCTTTAGCTGGTAGGTAATTGTTATTTTTCTGTGTATATACTCATCTAATTAGATGAGGAATTGTTTTGCTTCGTGCTCCTTACAGTAATGCTCAACCCGCTTTCTGCTCTTTTTTTGCCAGCCCATTGCGCTCTGTTGTTTAGATAGGGACCATCTATGCAAGACTCTGTTTCCCCTTCAAGTGAAAAAAGAAAAAACAAAAAAAACTTTAAGCTTGTTTTCACGCTGTTCTTTGTTCAAACTTTAACGAAGGCAAATGGGTAAAGCGCAGCTTTGCAGCCGCTTACAGGGGGCAGAGAGTGATTAAGCGCTGCCGAAAGGCAAGCAGGCTGTCTCTGGGTTGGGTCAGGAAATTCCAGGGGCTGTGTGAGAGAGCCCTCCCAGCGGACGGGGCTCGTGAAAGAGCCCTCCCAGCGGACGGGGCGCGTGAGAGAGCCCTCCCAGCGGACAGGAGCTCTATGGCGTGCTGATGTGTCAGGATGTGCGGAGAGAGTCGTTCTCAGTGGCGCTACTGTATACTCCTGATTCCTCCTCCAGGCTCCAGTTAACCTCATAAGGACCAGGGCCTCTCTGCTGTGCTTTGTAAAGGTTCAGGCCATTTTATCACTTTGTTAGGAGGTCGACAAACAAACTCTAAGAATCAGGTAAGATGCCATGACATTGTTATATAACCATACAATTCCAGGCAAAATGACCCTCCCCCTTTTTTTTTCTTGTAATCAAATTGGTTTCTGGTGCTGTTGGGGGGTGGATATATCATTCTGAAATGCCCCTTGAATCCTGGTACTTAATTAGTTGGCTAGTTAATTCACTTATCTAATATACTGTTTGTTACATTGCACCATAATTTCTTTGCATTTGATTACCGTAATGACTAAATAAAACAAAGGGGAGACAACTATTGAATCGAATCTGGTGTCTGTTTACCCATTAATCAGTGTATTTTTACTGTGATATGTTATGTAAGTCTCAGGGCTGTTGCTAGAAGCCTTAGGCTTTCAGCAGTAGAGGGATGCAGAGTCGGGGCAAGTTAAGTGTGTTAAAAGGCCATGCAACAACTGTCCCTGGTCTGTTCTACACACATAAATAAAATATGATTCAAAATGACCTTTGTTATGATATTAAGGGTCAACTAATTATGTGCTGTAGTAGGGCTGAAAATGATCACCTGTTTGTCATTCTGAAGACCTCTCACCAGGTTGGTTGCTTCTTTAATTGTCTCTAAGTGCAGCAGGACACAGTGGTAATATGTTTGGGGTGCAGGGTTTAATTTGTCACAGAATGCCAAGTCCAAGTCAAAAGCTGACCAAACCACCCATCAGAGTGATTATGGAGATCAGTGGTGATTTTTCTGCTGAGCCATTAGGGAGACAGTGTTGTTAAACAAGAGGTCTTTTGTTTTTCAAACTTTTGCAATTTTCTTGATTGGCATGGTTAATTACAAATGCTACAGTATTATTACCACTATTAACATTCCATAGACTGCATGAACTGTCAAAATTAAATTTCAGTAATGTATGGTTATATTATGTGGCCACCCAAATATTTTACAGCAAATTAAAAGCAGAAGCTCCTTTCACTCTTTGAACCTACATGGCAATATTATTCCTTGTAGCAGCCAATAATGTAATAACTGCTGATAACGTAATAATTTTCTTAATTTTTTCATACACGTACTGTACTTTTAATTAGCCAATGTAATTAGTCATATCAACCATATACAGGTATATGGTAGCACAAAATAACGTTCCCCCTGGACCACAGTGTGACATGCAGACAGCGAGTGACAAGGGGAGGGTTTCACTGTACTTTAAAATGCAAAACAGAGGGCTGGACACAAGGGTTTGTCTACATAGTGCATTGAAAGTTGTATGTAAAATAGTCAATAATGCAAGAGCCCAGACAGTGGAATAAATAGTGTCAACTGACAATAAATAGACTAATAATAAGGTAAAGTGACCAGTGCCAGTGGGGGGAGGTGCAGGTATTCTTAGGAAGGGGGAGGTGGCAAGGAGGGTAGCCGGCTGTTTGTCAGCTAAACAAAATCTCTCTTCATAGCAGTGACACAAATAGGCACTTATTTTTCTAATGCCCAGGGTGTCCTCTCAGGCTCTGAGCGCATTTTTATTGTGTGCTATGGTGTTGCAGTTAGACACAGAAACCTTTGATTTGACATCACTGTTTCTGAACACAGAGCATGTTTTCCTAATTACAACAGTTTGATTGTTCTGGTTACACAAATGTTAGAATCAGAAAATGCAGCCTTGATGAATGCTGACTGATATACAATTCACTTGCTCTGTTATGTTATTTTTTGCATGTAGATTGTGATTTTTGCACGCTTCTTTGCAAAGTGAAAAGATTGTAGGGCCATTATATAAGTATCTTTGTTTTGATAATTATGTGTTCTGTTATATTTAGACTTGTTTATACATGCAGTAAATGCATGTTTATAGGTCTTGTATGTTTTTTTTTTTTCTTTTTCCTGAGACATCAAAGCAGGACTGTTACCAGTAAGAGCTGAGAAAGGTCCAGTTTAGAGTACAGGAGGAACTGATGGAAGGAGGAATTTGATTGGATGGTTTACTCAGCCTATGATAGGCCACAGTATGCTTAGCCAAGTTTACGCCAATAGTGGAATTTTTTTCCCCCTTATGGGTAGAGGAGGCCGCAGCAGGGCTCAGTAGAGCACGGTACAGCAATAGCAGGGGGCTTGTGTTCTCCCCACAAGAATGCAGGTCTCCGTACAGGCAGCATGAGTGAAACGGAGGGCTGTTGTTAAAGCTGGGGGTGAGTAGGGGCTGAGGAATCGCAGGGATCTTGGTTGCCTAAACTGCTTTCTTTTTACTTCTACTATGCTGAATAAAGGCTCTGGCTGAAAAGTAATGCGGTGTGTGAGACGAACTGAAGTGGATCTCTATCCATTTTTAGTAACTGGTTTCAATAAGAAGCCCCAGACTGAACATGAATTGGTGCTTTATGCTGCTCCTTAAATATATGTTTTGCTTCGCTTCAGAGAGCCGCCTGATGTGCAGGGAGTATACTTAACATAGTTGTGAAATTCTGCCTTAGGTGACAAATGTAGTATGTGGCAAAACTTCACACTTTTAGAAGCCGTGCTCCAAGCTAACTGCAACTAGTACATTTTGTTTCACTATTTGTCCTTTATTTGTACTGTGTCTGTAGAGTGGAAATATTTGCTTTCTCATCTAACCCTTTTCATCCCATCTCCCTAAAAGTAACCTTTCTACTATGGAGTTGCAGAGAATATTGTGCAATATTTGACTTGAGCACCGGTAACAAGATATTTCTGTAGTGTACTGTACATGTTTTGTAATAGTTTCTGGGTTAGTGATTGAATATACATAATATTGTAACCCTTTGAAGACCCCTTTCCCCTGTTTAATCCATGACAAATTATTAAATTATTATCTGATATCTTCTACATATACTTCTATATACTCATTTGTTGTTCTGTCTCATTCACTAGATGTGAAATGTTAGGGATCTAATTTTGGTTCTGATGTTAATTCTTTAAGCATTCGTAATATATGTATTACTCTTAAATTATGTGTAAATTCATAGCAAAAGTATGTGCCTAAAGAAATGGTGTTTCTTTTTTGTACCTACAAAAAGACAATCCCATATGTGCATTGCTTTTAATAATTGCCCATGATTTCCTGATTTAATCTGGTTTTGAAAAACTTCAAGGTATCACATATTTTATTACATATTTTTTAGAACCGCATTTTTTAAAAAATTAATAATATAAACCTTTTTTCTCTCCTTATACAGAAAAAGGAGAGGGTATTGCAAGTGCTGAAGATGAGCTGGTGGTACCCTACTACTTGGAAACGCCTTATGGTTATCAGCTAGATTTAGACTTCCTCAAGTATGTAGATGACATTGAGAGAGGTAACACCATCAAAAAGCTAAACATCCAGAGAAAACCCAAAGTGGCCCGGCCTACAGCAGCTCCACGGTGCAGCAGTGGGCAATCTGAATGGACCTCAACTGAATCACTGTCCTCCTCAAGCAGCGATGAAAGCAAGCAACCGCCATTCTTCACAGCCCAAAAACAGACCCCTGGTTCTCATGCCAGAACCATAGGCACTTCTGAGGTTCCTTCAGCCTTCCTGGCCAGCCACGAAGGCAAGCTACTGCCTCCACCCTCCCCGGCTTCACCCAGGTACAATCCACGTGTTGAGAAGACATTGATGGAGACACGGCGGCGGCTAGAGCAGGAGCGGCTGCTTCATGAGCCGGTTTTCAAGGAACCTCCCCGCAGGAGGCTGGCCAGCTTCGGGGGGTTGGGTTCCAACAGCTCCCTGTCTTCATTCCCAGGATCAAGTGGTCAGAATCAAATCATCCACAATGGATACCAACCTAACGGGGACTACAGCCTTAACTTCAACGCCTTGATGGGTAGCTCTATGCGCCATAGCCCTTTGAGCTCAGGGATGACCACCCCTGTCACTAGTGTCAGCCCTATGCACCTGCAGCACATCCGGGAACAGATGGTCGTGGCACTTAAGAGGCTAAAGGAACTGGAGGAACAAGTCAAAACGATTCCTGTCCTGCAGGTCAAGATCTCAGTCTTGCAAGAAGAAAAAAGGCAACTCTCCTTACAAATAAAGAACCAAAAACCTTCCAGTCAGTTTCCAGGAAGCACTGGGTTCCGGAAGCGGTCTTACAGTGTTGGGAGTGCAGACCATTTCAGTGAGCTCTCCCAGGTTGGAAAGGGGACAGAACTGCACATAGATTCTGAAGATGAGCTGGACAACACTAAACAGGGCTGCCAAAGACTGGAGGAATTCAGGCAGCTGACAGCAGACATGCTTGAGCTGGGAAGAAATATTCACGACACCCTCCCAGACGAACAACATAGACTCACGCAAACCCCAGTGGAGAAGATGCAGACTCGAGAGTACAGATCTGTCGCTTCAGGTCCCAATGAGAATATGAATGATGTTGTTGTTTATCACAGGTTGCTGGAGCACCACCGAGATGTTGGTGTGGCTACAGAGGTGGAAATGAGGACTGTGGCAGTTGGTGTGACTGAGGCTATGCTTGGTATGACCCCCGAGGCTGAGGTGGAAATTGAGATGCAGCATCAGACCATTGAGGCCCTCAAGGACAAGATTTACAGGCTAGAGGTCCAGCTGAAGGAAACCACGCATGAGATGGAGATGGGAAAGTTGAAACTGGAGCTTCGGGCAGCAGGGTCAAGGAAGAAGGTTGATAAGGGTTCAATGGCCAAACCATCTGTTTACAGCACTGCAGTGGAAGCTAAAGTGACCATGCTAAATCAAGCTGTGGGAAATCATGTGGAATACAATGATGCCTGCACTGGAAGTGTCTTTCAGTCACGTTCTGTGGGTGTTTCATGCAGGATTGATGTACAGCATGTTGCTGTAGGTTCTGATACACCTATGGACTCATGGCTCATGAAGGAAGGGGTACAAGCTTATGATAAGTGTGTCGGCAGACACGTCGCAATATGTAACCAAAATGTAGGAATGGAAGGTGGCGTTCGTGAAATTGGAATCAATACCGAAGATGTCAAAGACAATCTAAATATTTGCAAAATAGGACTTGAACGATCAAAGAATTATACATCAGTTGGTTGTGGAGACTGTTCTGTGTATGTGAGCGTTTGTCCTATGAAAGATCTGGTTTCTGTTGGCACAAACACTGACCAAGTGCACCATGTTGACTCTGAACTCATGGTGGTACCTGAGACTATTTCTTGTAAGACATATACAGAGGTTAAAACTGTAACTAAATATACAAACACAGAAAGGACGCTTTTCAAAGACTCCAGCACTAATACTAGTGTCAGTACTCAAGACAAATGCATCAGCACAATTCCAATTCAGACCAGGAGTGTATCAGTGGGGGAAGGCCTTGTGAAAGATGAAAAGTTGCTAAAAACTCGCTCTGTTGCTGTGGGAACTACAGGGGATGCTTCTCTGGATAAGCCATCAGCAGTTAAGACCAAACACACTGGGGTTGGCACGGCCAATATAAGCGACAACTTTCTGGTAGGGTTGAGAACAAGGAACATTGCTTGTGGCCCCTCTTGGCTGCCTAACTCTACCAAAACCAGGAGCATCGGAGTAGGGGATGAGACCGTGGCAGAACCAGTGCAGTCTCAGGCATGTCAGAGCCAAATGGCTGCTGGGCTGGACCACTACATTGAACGGGTACAGAAACTGCTGCAGGAGCAACAGATGCTCCTAGCTGAAAACTACAGTGAGCTGGCAGATGCCTTTGGGCAGCCTCACACCCAGATTGGCTCCATCAACAACCAGCTGGTCAGTACCTTGTCATCCATAAACACTGTGATGAAGTACGCCAGCTCAGAGGACATCTTGAAGCTGTGTTCTGGTGCGGCAGGGACTGTCTCAGGTGGGGAAATGCTTCTGAATGAATGTGCCCTCACATAGAAATCTATTGTATTATATAATATAAAATCACTACTAAAACCCATGTTAGGTAATTCATAATCTCATAAAAAATATAATCTTAATTGAGTGTAAACTTAATGGTAAACAAACGAAAAAAGATGACCATTCATTAAAGTTTATAAGTACAGTTTCCCATGATTTGGTGTAGTTCCCTCAAGGTGAAGTATAACTAGCAATAGTATAAAATATTGAAAGCGGCACATTATCATGTTAATGTAATCGCCATGCCCTGAAATAAATGTCTTTTTGGCCTGGGTGGGTGCCCAGCCCCTTGCTGGGAACTGAGGGGAACTTCTAATGCTGTGTCTTTGGTCTCTGTCCTGATTGTATTTGACAGGTCAAAACTAGTTTCTGACTAATTTCTGACCCTGAAAAATTCTTGGACCCTTGGAGAGATCTCAACAATAACCGAATCAACAAATTGTGTTAAATGAGTAAATAACTGTGTGCTGCATAATTTTGGTTAGGATTTTAACTGATCTTGAATTCTCCGTTTTACAGCTATGAAGTTACCTTTTCTGTTCCCACAAGGAGAAACTCATTTTAATACAAATCTGACTGCAATCAAAAAACTAAAAATACCAAAAGTCTTGCATTTTGTTTGGTTACTTGTGGTTGAGCTTAGGGATGGGTTGGGGTTAAGGTCATTGTTCGTATTAAGGGTTTGAACATAGAAATGAATGGATAGTTTCCATAAAGATATGTTTGTGTGTGTATGCGTATGCGTTTGTGTGTGTATGTGCGTGTGTGTCCCTAATTAATATCTGCATACTGTTGATTTTAATAGGGAGAATGTACAGAGTGAGGTGTAATGTCATATTTGAATAATGTGTTTTTTTTTTTAATGAAGAGAGGAGTGTGCAGAATATAGAAGGGTCAGGTTAATGTTGGACTATACCCCATGTTTGAACAGAGTATGTTCAAATTTTTCCAGTATTGTTTGATATAATTAAATCATTCCTAAAAGAAAAAAAAAATCTGTGATTGCTGATTGATATAAGTGGAGTGCGTCATGTCTGTCTAATTTGTGTAACCATTAAATTTTAAGACTTGTGTTACCATCCATTTTAAAATGGATTTGAGAAAGCACTTCTTTACACAGCGTGTAGTTAGAGTATGGAATAATCTTCCTGTTAGTGTAGTGCAAGCTAAAACCTTGGGTTCCTTTAAATCTGAGCTAGTTAAGATTTTAACAACTCTGAGCTATTACTTCAGTTCTCCCCAAACGAGCTTGATGGGGTCGAATGGCCTCCTCTTGTTTGTAAATTTCTTGTGTTCTTATTAAATGTATTGCATTTACTATGAGGTGCAGTACTTAAAAGAATTTTCAGTTTTCAAGTTTATTATACATAGTTTCTGACATGAGGTTCTGCATGTGTTCTCTTGCATGTGCAGAGTTGATAAAGTAATACTTTTCTAATATACGGAACAGTTTCTGAACATAAAACAAATGGTTTATTAACTTCTTAAGTGAGAGTTTAAAGGATCGCGCTGGTGTAACTGGTAGCTCAGAAACGGTTAAATACTTTTATTGTAATAAACCTTCTTTGTATGTAAATTTTTTGATGTATTACCTTTTGGAAGACTACTGCTAAAATGTAACATTCTGAGTCATTTTGGTTTAATTTTATGTATGTTCTGTTTTTATAAGCAGTGCATTGCAGTATTAAATTATGGCAAAATTTAGTTATGATAAGGCCACTATTAACAAAAATAATATATTCCAAAATAATCACACTTGTTTTTAACTTGTTTTTTGTGTTTGTCACAGAGCAAACAGTAAATACAAGTATGCAAACCACACTTGACTTTTCCCAGACTTGCTACACACAATGGATTGTTTTAAGTTGTTTTCCTGTGACTGTGGTCTGAATCTGTCTGCAGTGTCTTTTAATTTTGAATTTTTATGTCATTCTCTCTCTCACACTCTGTCTGGATCAGACATGGGTCAGCTGGCCGAGGGGAAGACAGAGGTGACCCATGCGGAAGCAACACAGTCCCAGTCATCTTCAATTTGTCCTAGACTTTCCACACACCAGCAGAGTTCATCCACGCAGAAGAGCCTGATGGACCAGCAGATGTCCTCAGCCCTGCATGGTACATTCCAGCCTGCTCAGTTGCCCTTATCTGTACATATGCTGCATATGTGAATGTCAGCACGTGGGTCCAATGTGAAATGAGTGACCTTTGTTCAGGTTTCAGAACCAGGTTTTCAGTTAAATCAGCAGAAATAGATTATCTACAGAGGGTGGAGCTAGCAGTTTTACGCATTTCTACTATTGACTTGCATTGCACAGACGAAGAGAATGTTTTTTAGCATAGTATTGACAAAGGAAACCCTGTATTTAAAATATTTTAGAGAGAACTCGGTTTTGGAAGCTTCTTATCCCACAGAGAATTTTTGGTCTGTGGTTGATGTGGTCTAAAATAGTTTCCAATGTCAGGAGAGTGTTCAGTTGAAGGGTTACTGAACAGTGAGGCCGTGGTCCACATCTTTCAAAGAATAACCTTTTGTTTCAATTCAAATGAAACCTGAGACCCTTAACGACCTTTTCAACAAACAATAAACAATAGTTAATACCAGCAATTCCAAACATTTTCTTGTAGCTTATTGAATTTGTTTCCTTAGCAGATCTTCTCAAAGAACTGAATTTTGTAATGTATACCGTCATATTATAACAAATTACTAACTTTACTGCAGTTGCAATACATTGTATAATATTAAACTATGGTTTTGAGGGAATAGAAGTAGTAAACATAAAATTGGCATGCATTTATAATACATTTATCTTTTTCCCTAATAATAGAAATTAGTTGATTTACCAACCTGTTCTGCTGCCTTTTTGTTATCTGTATTATATGTTCTTTATCAATCAGTTTTTTGTCTGTGTGTATGTGTGTACACATTGTACAGGTTTGGGTATTAGTCTGTATTTAATTTGTATACGACAATTGTGATAAGCTTTGGGTTGCTGTTTTAAGAACTGGCCAGGGACAACAGATGAGAATTAGCCTATCGTGCTAAATCCAGCTCATTTACAGTTGTTATTTTTTGTTGATCAATGAGCACAGTTCCTGTTAAGTGGCCCAGAGGCAGTGCATTGCATTTAATTGGCCTTTGGGCACTTTTTGTGCTGAAAGCTCTGTAGATCCTAGCCTGAACCTCTACCCTAATATTCCAGGACAGCCTGGCAGCCAGAACACTCTCAAGTCAATCATGAAGAAGAAAGACAGTGGTCAGGGAGCCAACGGCACAAAAAAGAACCTGCAGTTTGTAGGTGTCAATGGAGGGTGAGTATTGAAGTTTTGATATCATAGTAGTGATATAGTCAAGATCACCTAAGCCAAGACCAGAGTGTATTGAGAGCAAGACCAAGGCAGGGTGAGACCGAGACAAGATCAGAAACAGACTAATGTTTGAGTCTACATAACACAACACACTATAAAATGTGGAGCATAGACACCATCTGGGGCTAGGCAGTATGGCCTAAAATTTGTGTCACAGTAATGTTTGAACCATGGATGTGTTTTTCTTAAAATTTCAATATAAATACTTCTGGATAGGTAAAGCAGAGGTATGGCTACTGCATGACACAAGGGCGTAGGTTTGTCTCAGTGTAAGAACCCACGCAAAGTATGCACATCCAAATGATAAACTCTGGGTATTGGACAAAGGAAACAGTCAGTGAAAAGGATGGATTCTGCACACCAGATGATACTCCAAATTTTTTATAATTTTGCTACCTTCATCAGACATTCAGACTTGTGGTGCCCTTTTTCACCGTAGGTTTGCTCTCATTACTGGGGGTCACATTCCTACAGTAGCACCCACACAAAAACTTTTATATTGTTTATTATATTCGTATTAAACAATGTTCTTTCCCATTTTTTAAAATCACTTAAAACAGTATTGCAAGCAAAATTTTGTGCAGCCTTCAGGTTTTTTGGGTAATCCATCTGCTAGGAATCTTAATTGAGTGCATGTACCTAGAAAATAGATCAAAGTGTAGCAATCAAAAACATAAATATTCAGGCATTTTGAGTGGTCTTGACTGGTCTTGAAATAAAACCTTGAGTCCTCTATGTCCGACACAGAGACAAGACCAAGAGTCAAAGTCAATTCCGCGACGAGACCAAGACCAGTGCTTGTTTATTGCAGATTGTAACATTTTAATATGCATTATAGAGCCATTACAATACAGTACATACTCTTTTTAGGCAAATTAGCAAATGCAGATGATTTGTGGTTCTGTCAGCCATGGTTCAGAAGAGTAGGGCTGCACGGTACCACATCACGATTATATGGCCCATGTGTAATAGTCACCAGGACTTTAGATGATTGGTGTAAACATTTCTCCAGATGCCAGCTTTTCAGTACTATACGGATGTTTACTTACTCCCACAATCTGGTAAGCAGATTAGTAGTGCACCTAAAATATTAATGAGAGGTGTATTGTGATGCCCCAAAGTTAGTAATCTGTATAAATTCAGCATATCCTTATGTTTAGTAAACTTGTCAAACTTTAAACTGCAAGAAGTACTGCCACACCACTGTTGTCTTTTTGCCTTGTTTATCTGCAGTATCTCCTCTTTCAAAAGATGTTGTGGCTGCTGAGCTGTTCCTTTCTTCACTGCCACTTCAGTGCTTATCGCTTCCATGATTTACCAAAACAGTAGTATGTGGAGTGCTCCCCTAAACGAATTTACTAAACATAAAGATTCATCAAACTTATACAGATTATGAAAGCTGTCTAAAGCTTTGGTGATTATTGCGTGCCATATAATCACGATTATTGTGATGCAATATCATCCAGCCTTATTCAGAAGTGTCCCACTTACAGGTATGAGACAACGTCGAGCGATGACTCCAGCTCGGAGGAGAGCAGCTCGGAGGAATCTGGGAGCGAGCGACAGGTGTACGGTGGGAAGGAGGGGAGTGTGGATGGGAGTAGAGCAGAGGAATTCTGTAACAAGGGAGCCGTGGAAGGGCGAGCGGAGAAGAATCCGGAAAAGGCGGAAGTTAGGGAGAGGTATGTGAATCTTAATTTCTCACCTTAATTGATGTTGATAGAAGTATGATTCCAGCCTCTGTGACATTAGTTCTTTTTCTTGCCCTGCCTGCTAACTAATGAAAGCAAATCTGCATATTCTGTCAGGTATGAGTTAAGTGAGAAAATGGTGACAGCATGCCATCTAATGAAGAACCACCTGAATGACTCCAAGGCTCTAGCCAGCAAAGACATGGTGAGAATACTCAGTCCGGGCATTAGAAATAGAATGGTGCTGTTTTATATAAAGTATCTATTTTCTGCCCTTTTTTGAAATTGCACTGTAGGATATTTTTATTTGTCTGATTTGGATAAGTCTTTGTATTACGTATTAGCTCAGTATTTTTCTGTAATTCTCCGGTTAATTTTTATGAGGTTCAAAATATGAAGTATACATTGTTGAGTAATTGCTGCCCTGAAACTGCGGCACTTTCTGAGAATGTTTGTATTTTCCGTGATTTAATGTATTTTGTTTCTTGCCTGATTTTACATTAAGATTGTGATTAAGAGGCAGTATCTTGGTCACTGTGGTCCAGAAGGACAAGAAGTATTTTGCTTTTTATATGTTTTACTATAAATTTAACTGACCCACAAAAATAGTTTTGACACTTTGACACTTTATGCTCTCCATACCGCACATAATTGCCCTTTTGCACACCTTTCATCTATGGACATTCCATACACATACGCGCACACACACACACACGCAAATAAATAT
>JAODKC010000117.1:13402719-13420075 GCA_026777985.1 Mormyrops attenuatus | reverse complement strand
TATAGAATGTATATTTTGTATCTTTATTCTTGTGCATATTTATTCTTATTTTGTATTGTATATTCACCACTACTGCTTCGGAAGCTCACACACAAGAATTTTGCTCACATGTAATGTGATGTGACAATGAAAGTGATTTGATTTGATTTGAAAATAGTGGATCTTGGTGCCAGGTTTTCTAGACATGCCCAGCAATGTGCTGGCAGGAGGCCCAACTACTAGAACCAGCTTTCTGAAGATATTTATTTTTCTGTTTTTTTTTTTTTTTTAACCCGCCTCTTGTTTTGCTTAATTTCATTTATTAATTTTTATGTGACACAGGGAACTGGGGCTGGGTCACATCTTTTTAATTACTAGATAATGATTGCTGTTTTAACATATAAAATAAGTGCCTTTTGTTCTGATGGAGGAGTTTGCTGAAATCAAATGCCGGATCTCTCCCACAGAGGGCATGCCTGAGCACACTGCAGCACGAGTGGTTCAGAGTGTCCAGTCAGAAGTCAGCAGTTCCAACCATGGTGGAAGACTACCTGTCAGCATTCAGAGCCGTGTCCCCTGCTGTGCTGAAGCACATCGTCAACATGGCTGATGGCAATGGCAACACTGCTCTGCACTACAGTGTGTCCCACTCTAATTTTGATATTGTCAAGAAGCTACTGGATGCAGGTGCGGTCTGCCTTGTCCCTCTTAAAATGTAGTTGCAGTTCACTTTCTTTACAATCATTTACAGTGCTATGCTATATACAATTATAATGTCGAGCTTTAGCATTTATCAACATTATGCGAGCAGCTAACATTGCTCCTGTAGCTCTTTATGACAGGCATTTGCTGACAATGCAAAAGTCATGGGTTTGAATCCCAGGGGGCAGGCATAAATTGTAACCCTTCCCCCAACTGTAAGTCACTTTCAACAGAAGTACCACGTGAATGTAGCATTGAACAGTTCAGCTTTTGTATTTTCTTTCCAAATTATTCTTGGAGCTTTCCACTCTTCTTCAAATATGAGATGGTAGATTAAGCAAATTAATCTGATCACACTCAACCTTTGCAGTCACATAGAAATCTGATAATCTGCTCTCAAATGTGATGGTTCCATGTCGACCATCTTCAGCTTCCAGCCCAGAAAAGTGATGTGCAATGAATACGATTTAGAATGTGATGTGTGGGCAGGGAGGTGCCCATTGTTTTGTGCTTTTGTTTGCTGAGCCTCTCCGACCCTCCGTGCTCTTAGCTTAGCCCTTGGTCCATTGTGCCGGAAGGGGATGGCCTTTGTGTGCATTGTTCATCACTATATATCCAGAGTCTCTGGCTTCCCCCTGCTTTTGAAGCTGGATTTCCTCCTCTTCAGCAGGAACTTGCTTGAATAAGCTTGCATGTAAAGTGCCCTCCTCCCTCAACAGTGTCTGCACTCAAGTTCTCTCTTCCTCGTGAGGCTGGCCTTGGAAGAGTGCTCACGTCCCTGACTTTATTGTTGCAGACATTTGCAATGTTGATCAGCAGAACAAGGCCGGCTACACTCCCATCATGCTTGCTGCCCTTGCGGCAGTGGAAGCTGAGAAGGACATGAGAGTTGTGGAGGAGCTGTTCAGCAAGGGGGATGTCAATGCTAAAGCCAGTCAGGTTAGCATGAGACCTGATTGTTATTTTCTGAAAAACTTCCCTAAGTAAAGTTTTTCTCTAGATGAGGAAACATTTTTGTTTTTGTGACTCTTTACACTAGACCTAGGCAAAAAATCGTTCACCTTATCTTTATGTAGGCACTTTGAGATTTTATTCTAACGAAAAATGCTTTATAAATTAAATGTATAATAATAATTTGAACTGGCCAGTGTAATCATTCAAATATTCAAATTCAGCTCTATGAAGAGGGACTGATTTTTAAATGACCAAAAAATATGTTAAACTGTGAAAAATGCAGTTCTGTTTATTTATGCATGAATTTTCAAAAAATGCTTTTTTTTGCTGTTATTTTGGGCTATGAAAATAACCAAAAATTAAATGTAATTTAAAAATGCCCCCTGCTGACACGGTGAAGCTCAGGTTTGGCTCTCTGAGGAAAATAATCACCTGGGCCTCTTCTGTACCATTCATATGCTATTAGTAGTTTGTGTAATAGATACTGATGGGATACACACTAATCTCTGTTTTGCCTTGATGCCAATTATTTTACATTCATAAATTTCCCAAAATACACTGGATTCATATGCATAAATTACAGATAATGGAATTGGTTTTGAGCACATTTTATTTATTCTCAATACAAGTACTTGAGTGAATGTTGCATGAGGGTGGCTTGACTTATGGCTGACCCCTATGCTCTCGGTCCCCAGGCTGGGCAGACGGGGCTCATGCTAGCCGTCAGTCACGGGAGGATGGACATGGTGAAAGCCCTGCTGGTGTGTGGGGCCAACGTGAACATTCAGGATGACGAAGGCTCCACGGCGCTCATGTGTGCGAGTGAGCACGGCCACGCCGAGATCGTCAAGTTGCTACTGGCTCAGCCCGGCTGTGACGCCACACTTAGTGACAACGTGAGTTTCCCAGAGGCTAACATAATAACGTAATGACTTCCACCTCTGCCAATTCATACTCTTAGTGGCTTTAGCTGTAAAGTAACTTTGATTTCTGTGTCCTTGTGTATCCAGGATGGGAGTAATGCCCTGTCGATAGCCCTCGAAGCTGGACACAAAGACATTGCTGTGCTACTGTATGCCCACGTCAACTTCTCCAAAGCACAGTCCCCAGTATGTGCGCTGTCTCATCTTCAGGGTATTTGAGAAGGTCTTGCTCACTGGGGTGGTCATCTAACATCATTGACTGTAACACACCCCAGCACCTGTGTTTAAAACCACATCCTAACCTTGAGCTTGTCCTCGGTGGCTGACACTTGACTGCTGCACACTTTGCAGTTCATTAAACACAAATTCATTTTTTTCCCCACCTCTAGATTAACATCTGTCTGATAGAATGGCAATTATGGTGTAAAGAAAACATACCTTACATTTATGGGGCAGATGATTTCCTCTGAAGCGGCTTACGGGTCAGCTCAAACAGCGAGAGCATTAGAGCAACAAAAAAACGCATGTTTATCAATTCATAATACATAAGTGCAGCTGATCATGTGCAATGTTGCTGCTTATGCAATATATTCAAAATGCATATCATTGTACGATATTGGAGTGTAACAATACTATACGTAAATTTACAAAATGGCACAATTTAGTGAACCATCATTCCATCAAGTCTTTCAATGTCCTGAGCAGTGTCACGAGGACAGTGCATAAGCAGATACGCTAATAACCCTGTAACAGAGGCAATACTAGCAGCTAAAAATACACACACAGTTTTTATCTGTGTAGTTAAAGAGAGCTTGTAACTGGATAATCACACAGGATATCAGTTAATGTCTTTGCGGGTTGCTCAGTGTTTCCAATATCCTCTTTTCCCACAGGGGACACCTCGCCTTGGGAGAAAAGCGCCCCCCAGTCCCACAGGGAGAAGCACTTTTGATTAGGGCATCTACTACTTCCTTTCCCCATGCTGCTATTGGTGCATGTTGACCTGAACAGATACTGAATGTATTTATAAGTGGATAATTTTGTGCCTGAGCTCACCAGCAATGATAAGCAGTCAGAAAGCATTATATTACGCATGTGCTAGAGACTATTTAAACTGGACAAAGATTCTTATTACTTTAGATACTGAAAGGCTGTATTTGGAGATAGCATATAGCTCATGATGCCTCACTTGTGCCTATATATTCCATTTTATTTGAAGTTTGTACTGTCTCAAGAAAATAAGATGATTCAATCCTAAAGCATGCCTTACCTTGTCCACAGAAATGCTGTATGTATCGGATTCTGTTTTATTTATATATTTTACAGTATTAGCTTAAACTCTCCATTTATTCATTGTTTTGGAGGATGCAATATTAGTGTGATGGGAATTTGTCAGTTTTACACCACAATACACATTTTATCCTTGTATGTGTGTTTATAACACATCAAATTTACATAAAACATCCAAATGTAAACCTTTATATACAAGTTTTAAATGTATTCCAGAAATCATATTTTTACCTGATTCATATTTTTTATAAATTTTAAGTGTAATGTGTATCAATTTTATTTTCATTGCTTATACATACAAGTTGTATGTCACTGTATATATGGTATTATGGGGAGAAATTAGAAACATTTACTGTAGTATTTTATATATGTTTAGAATTTTATTATTTAAAGTACTTTGACACATTGAAAACTTAAGTGCCTTTCATCTGCCGCATAACAGGAAAAAAACTGCTCTAAAGTGATTATTTTTAATCAGCATTCAGTCAGTTTTCTCTTAGATGTTTTAGACATTTATAATCTTTGCAAAATGTCAAATATCTTACATGTTGAATAGTCATTGTCTCCCTCTGCTGGCAGTTAATGGAACTTGCTTTAGCAGTTTTAGATTATATATATGTATATATATATATGTGTATATATATATGTGTGTGTGTGTGTATATATATATATATATATTAAAAAAAAAAAAAACAACAAATTCCCACCGATGTGGGAATCACCAGATTCAAATGCCACATAACTGAGCATAACACATAACATTTAATACAGTGCCTCACGGTTAAAGATTCTTCTAAGACATTGTGGTCAGGTCTGTTCAAAAGTTTCTGATGTTTTAAAGCTTGTTATTTAAGTTAGAAAATAGATGTTGTTCAAGCTGCATTATTTGATAGAATATTTCGCTAACCAAAGTCATAAACATGACACTGAGTAGAAAAACGACATAAGTCAGTGTATTTACCATGCAGAAAAAAAGGTCACAGAACAATAAGAATTTCATTGTTCTATTTATAATGATATAAAAAACATGTTCTTGAATACCCTGCCATTCCATAAATAAAACCATTTTGGAATATTATTTGTTTTGGTGATATTATTAAGTAAATTAACAGACCTGCCAAGAACAAAATATGATTAACATCTTTGTGTATATATATCTGTACACTTCATATGATGCTGATTCTCCTGGTGCGTGTGTTACTGTGACTCTGAAATAGCTGCTCACAAATTAGCAGTTAAAAAATGTTGGTGCACAAGGTAAGTAAACCATATTTTTGCCATTTGTGAAATGTTACTATTATGTTGTGGCTACTTTACTACAAAGTGGATAACCAGAAACTTAGCATGCTGTTTTTATTTTTGACTCGCCCGTAATGCTGACGGTTTGGCATCTGTTCTCGTCTGTACACAATGGCCTCTCATTTGCTTGTGTGTACCCACTCACTTTGCCATCTTTTCACATTGAAAAATAACAAGCTCCACATAGGTGGGAATTTTGCAGATACGGCCAGTAGCATGACCCTCACGACTGCCAACCAGGAACTCACAGGTGCCTGATGGACTTTAATCCATGTGCTGTAGGAGGACAAGAACCACCTCGGTCTACTTTCCCACCCACCCCTGGTGAAGCAAAGCTGATAAGGGGCAACATAACTGAAGCTCCCAGCGTGGGCTTGAACCAGGACTAAACCATTTACAAGATCCTTTTGAATTCTTACTCAGATGTATTAAATTGGGGGTGTTGAGTGAAAGGAAGGGGGCATTTTCATTTTGACAAAAAATGCAAGAAATTGGTAAACAATGAACGATTTTAAAATTAGTATTTGTACATTCTGTGGGATTATAAACATGTACCTTACGGTGTGAAGGAAATTCATTTGGGCTCTTCGGGTAATGATTGGGCAGCTTTTTAAGTATTAGTGCAGAAAATTTGTAAATATCTTGCAATGATGAATACCATATCATGTCTCTCTGAAACAGTAATTCAAATTGACTGGCAGCTCAGTATTACCACAGTACATGGCAATAAACAACGATGGTATAAATCATTCTAACAGTAAATGCAGTATCATACAAACAAATCTAAATATCATTCTTGCTATCCCCTACCATCAAACCTAAACAGTAATATCATTGTGCTAATATTGACAAATAAAGCTGGAAATTAGCCTGATATAATGCATGACAATTCCCTATTCCATAGTCTTTCTTCCTCATGCTTCCCTTTGGTAAAAACCACAGTGAAGTTTTATGCAGTGTGGATAAATGTATTTAAAAGAAAAACAGGAATGTCCTCTTACAAAATGTCACATTCCTTAAGGTCAGTCACAAATAAATCAATCCTTCCTTCAGAACAGAAATGAGACTGCCACTTCACAGAAAAACCCATGATATGTAGCCCATATATACTGTACCAAGAGCATGTGAACTGTAATTTGTTCTGCTTAACTTTAGATTTTGTTGGGCGTGTTTCTCATTTTGTTTGAGCATACATTTGATAAACTTGATACTTGGTCTTCTCTCTAAGAGATGCCTTGAGATTAAGTATTTTCTTCCTTCTTCAAAATTCAAAAACCTGATTGTCAAATCCGAAATTACTATATTTTAGTATCCTTCAGTATTTTAGTATCCTTCATGATGCTTCAGTGATATTAACCAATATAGGCCTATTTTTAATATAATTTTAGACTAACAGGGAAAAATATCGCATACAGTATTGCTCGTGTTTTCCTTAAAGTGAGCACATTACCTTGCAAATCTTTTTAGCACTTAATTTCAACGAATAGACCGATTGTGATCTAAAGGAGGATTGCTTGTTTATAATACTGAGAATCTTCAGCGGTTTGAAAAATTTTACTTATCTAGGTTAACATTGCACCACGGCCATTGGTGTACCCTTGCAAAACTCTCAACTTAGCCAAAAAGGTAAGCGTATTTATAATATGAAATTATAGCTAAACATGCATCTGAACTTTGATTCTTTTTCTTGCTATATCGTATTATATTTATATGTGTTATCTGTATATTTTGTTGTAAAAACCACACATAATCACTTAAACGTATTTGTGTGATGATCTCATCTTTCGACCACGTTTCCCGATGAAACTCGCAGGTAAACCGTACTTGAAATTAAATGAAGTCCCCATATTGTCTTTATATAATGAGAAACACTGAGAAGAATTAGATCCAAATCTGTGCTTGCATAATATGTTTTGCATTTACAATGTAAATTTGTACTTATTAAATGCCGTTAGCCTACCTAGGCCAATAAAACCACGGCATCAACAAAATATTAATCAGACATAATATTTTTATTGTCATTTTTACCGTTAACTGCCCTGTTTTAATCTCATTTCTCGTTTTACACTCGACTTACCGCCACCAGGTTAGCGGTCCTACGGGCTACATGTAAAATGTCTGACTTGGGCTACTGGTGATGGGTTGGGGATATATGGCATGGGCCTACCAGAGCCTAGTTGCTCAGTATTTTTTGGTTAACCTGAGTGATGCGTTTGTTAAGGTTAAACTGGGAAAGGCCATGGCCACGGTGCGGAATGTCTGCCATTATACAGCAGACAGATTAGTCTGTTTGGTAAGGATAAACTGGCAAAAGCCATGACCACGACGCGGGAGGCACACAGAGCCCGCCGAACGGCCCCCGAGTAGGGAGGCAGTGCCGGGGCGGCTCCCCTGCCGGACCGCTACGTGCCCCCGGAACGCGCTAAAGCGCGCGCTTACTGGGCCGGAGCTCGCGCGGCAGAATGCAAGCTTGTTGCATTGTAAAGGACACGACGTTGCTTCCGTATAAAGTCTCAGCCAGTCACTTGACCTCCCGAACAAGGCTGTGGGTACCGTGGACTCTTCATATGTACACTTGCATAACTGCTTGATTATTGGTGTTTGGAAGATTTTAGTGTCGAACCCTTTCAAAATCAAATTTTTGTCCCCCTCACTCTCAGATGAGCGACGACGACCAGACGAAGCATCACATGGAATGTGCTAGGTCCCTGTCGCCACCGACTGGCAAGAAGCTGCCTCGAATGCCTAAGTGCTCCAGATGCCGGAACCACGGCTTCGTGTCGCCTTTGAAGGGGCACAAGCGTTTTTGCAACTGGAAAGACTGCCAGTGTCAGAAGTGCAAACTGATCTCGGAACGCCAGCGGGTCATGGCGGCCCAGGTACAGTATGTGATCGCCTTTTACTAAAGGCGCGTACCGGGACATTACTTTGCAATAAATAGCATGATTAAGGTAGGTTTTTATGGGGTTTCTTTGTCGCCTATAGGCCATTAGCTAAATGCATATGAAGCAGGTACATAATTGCTTTATATTCTCCTGTATAGTCTGCTGCCAGCGAAGTACAGATTCCTTTACTTTTAATTAATAGTTTTAAATTTAACTGTTTACCCTAACCGCAGGCCTAGTTATATTTGTTTACTTTTCAAGACTGGTGTTGGATACTATGTATTAAACGGACGTGTTTTCTTACATGGAAGTAAGAAGTTTGTTACCAGTGCATATTTTGCTTTATTTTGTTGCCTGATTTTGTTGCATTCTTCTGCCAACCACATACATACAAGGTAGCTAGTCTATATATACTGAAATTTTCAAAGACCAAGTTTGTATTTCACAGTAAAACACGTTTGGCTCCTTAATGTATTACATTTAGAAAAGTGATCCAGCATTTTAGTATACATTCTGTGCCCTGTGATGGACTGGCATCCTTTAAAGGGTATGCCTGCACAATTCTTTAAAGCATAGGCTCCTTATTTGTTGGTTCTTAGCTTGAAATTAAGGTTACCCAGAAATTTTATGAATTCAGCACATGACACAGGATCATTTGTGTGTGGTCTCATTACTTACTGACTCCAGGTGGCTCTCCGAAGGCAGCAGGCGCAGGAGGAGGAGATGGGCATTTGCAGTCCGATTCATCTGTCCGGCACTGAGCTTGTGGTTAAGGACGAGGCGACCAGGGACAGGGCCTGCTTCTTCTCTGTGGGGGAGAAGTCCCCACCTGCATCCACAACCAGCACTGCCACATCCCCATCTGCTGCAGGTACACCCAGCCCAGTGTCTCACATGCAGTACTCAGCTAACTGTCCTCCAAAGGGGCCAGTGCAGGAGTTTACACATTCCAGAGTAGCCTAAAACTTCGATCATATTTTAAACAAAAGGTTTTTCAATTTTAGGACTTTTAGCATTCCAAGTGTAAAGTAATGCAATAAAAGAAAATGTATGATATGCATAGAAAGGTTAAGCAACGCTGTGACTGAAAAACATTTTTAAATAATGAAAATATACAGATGAGTTATTTGGGTGTTGTGAGTTTTAATCATAAAATGGATATGTGGGTTCTTGTGATATACAGCTCTGGAAAAGATTAAAGTACCACAGCACAATTTGTTGTTTCACTCATTTCTCAATTTATGGGTGTGTGTTTGTGATATATATATATATATATATATATCTGTGTGTGTGTGCGCAAACTGCAGCCTGGTTCTTCCCTGTTTCCCATTAATGAAGGACTTTTTCCATGCTTTATGGGACTTCATTCCTGTTTCTAGGAGGCTGATATGAACTGTCCTAGCTGTGCACTTCACACCTACACTTATTAATCATTCCTTTTGATGGTCACTTGATGTCATCCTACAATTCATGTGAAACTGTCAGATAAGTTAACAGTCATCTCTGGCATTAGAAAGTCACTTCTGCCCTTTACCATTTTTTACCATTTAAGGTCATTTTCTTGTGTTTCTTGCTTCACCTTATTTTTGTGTACTTCTGTCTTAGAAATTTTGAACCATTATTAAACCAGGAATTAATAATGCAGATTTTTTATTCACGCACACACACATATATATCTTAATTTTTTTTTCCAGAATATATATCAATTAAAACTGTTTTGATGTGGTTCAGTGACACCTAGGAAGTGAACTGTCTACAGGTTTTCTGGCTTGTTTGATGCAAAATTTGATGCACTTATGAGTGACACTTGGACACGACACTCAATACATCCTGTCTGTCAAATATAATAATATACCAGTCATGTGTTACTACCTTTACGAAGTACAGTTAGAATAAAGTGTAATACAGACATTTCTTTGCTTCATCTGCTGTAGTTCATTAACATCTCTTACTATTATAACCCTGTGTGCGACTCAGTGAAAGACTAAGAGGGCCATATAATCTGCACGTCTGAACTGCTCTGTTTAGCAATTAGCATAGCAGCCCTGGAGCCCTCACGGAAGTGACCATTCAGCAGGGCTGTGGGAAGAGCGCTGCTCTTTACACAACAATGCATTATGGAGGTTCTGGCATATCTGCTGGGTACCGATTGCGTGCTGCCAAGTTCAGCCACGTCTTGATCACTCTGCGCAGCGGTGGGAGAAACACTCTGTTCCCAGTGTTCCGATAGTGCACTCAGGAGTAGAATACCAGCTAGGTCAAGGCTGCCCTGCTCCACTGATGACCGCCTCTGGTGACAGAGTGGTACAAAAGGAGTTAGGCACTGATTGGTTTTCTGCTACCAAGGTCCCAAGACCTCAGTACGGGGCAGCTGTTTCATTTTATTAAAAAATGGATCAGAACAGATAACTCTGAATGGGAGGTTAGGCACACAAGTGATGGCATCAAACGAGAAAATATTGTTTTAAAAAATAATATGTTTTGTATTTAAAGTTTGTGCCTCATTTTTAATGGGGTACGCTCTGGGCCCATTCTAACAGGACTACAGTATGTCGCGTAGATATCCGGTAGGTAAAATGTGAGAAAACGTGTGAGCACCTGTAGTTCTGCCATTGTGGCGTGTTTTTTTTAAGTTAATTTGGTTTGTTTTTAGGTCCAGTTTGTTAATATGTAGAAAATGTGTTTCTGATATTGTGTGCATATAGTTATGGAAAATTATAAGTTATGGTTGATAGTTGGTTTGATTATTTAATACTTTAGAATTAGCGTTTGTCCATTAAAACAATGCAAAGAATACTAGTCTAGTTCGTGAAAAAATAAAAACATTGGTATTTAAACTGTGTTTTGTCAAAGTTGACATATGTTTTTTCTTTAATATTTGCCCCAGTGTTCTCCAGATGGCAATAAACTATACATTTTTTCTATTACGGATAAGAGAAGAAATATGTATATTATAGCTGGCAGTTTGCAGTGAGACACTCTGTTCTTTGTAGTGTGTAACTGCACAAGTTATTCTTCAAAGCACAAGTCAAAAGGTCACAGTTCTGAATAGAGAAGACCTCACATTTTAAACTGTGCAGTATTAATAGCAGGACTGCATAAGGTTCCTCAGTGGAGATGGGAGGAATTTATTTATACTGTTCTTTGTTCCAGGGAGTCGTTCCACTCTGGTGTCCAGCCCTACATCCACCAGCAGGGGGCACTCTGACGGTACATCTGACCTTGTGGTAGACGCCTCATACTACAACTTCTATCAGCCCTCCCGCTACCCAACTTACTACAGCAATCTGTACAACTACCAGCAGTACCAGGTGCCTAGATCAGCTCTTTGGCTTTATTGATCCTGAGCCTGAATGGCTGTCATGCAGGAATTCAATGTTCTATGCAAGCACATAAAACTGGCTTTTGATTGCTTTAGTGCTATACCACTCTCCCCTGGACTTCATCGTCCAGGCAGCTGCAGGTATTACAATGAAGAGACACAGATGAGTCTCATTATTACACATGTTGTTATCCGAGAAAACAATGGAGGTTTCTTATCTGGCAAACAATCTGATCTGAGGGGAGAAATTACATTTAATGACATTATACCCAAGTCTCTCAAACAGAACAGCGCACTGTACTGGCGTGGCTGTACAGTGTAAAAGGGGCTGTCTTGTAACTGGGGCCATGAATCTTTATAGAGGTTTCCAAAAGCAGCCCACAGGGGTAGGCGGTAATTAAAAATAAATGGGTCCAAACAAGTTAAATGACTCAAAACTTTATTTATGGCTTAAGTCTTTCCCTCTCGTATGCAGTTTGTTGTCCTGTCTGCTGTTCCTGAATGAGGGAAGGAGCTTGGTACCTGTCTGCTGTTAAAATGCAGGCTGCTGAATCCGCCGGTGCGGAATAAAGGTCACTCTGCTTAATGCTGGGAATAGTTCCCCTCTATGTTCCTCAAGCATGTGCAGCATGAATCAGAAATAAGGGGAGACGATGACTGGAGTGTGGAGATGCTTAGTGTCCGATGTCTGCTTCTCTTGAACAAGCTGGTGCGTGCAAAGGGCTTCCTCCTCCTCTTCACCCTACACATTGTTAAGAGCGGTTGGTCATATACACGCATTCACACACACACACACACATACACACACACACACGGGTCAATGCCGGGCTAATGTGGTAAAGTGCCGATCAGCCAACTGCACAGGAGGATTGTTGATGGTGGTTCCTGTCAGTCCACCGGCTCCCTGTGTTTGTGTTGGCAGACCCACGGGGGGGTTGGCCTCCACCTCCCCTCCAGCAGCTCCAGTGTACCCGCGATAGTGGTTGTACCATCGTTCCGACTGACTGCCCGAGCACAGCGGGAAGGTGCGCTGCCGTCATGCTGTGCTACCCACCTACGCCGTGTTTACATTTCCCCATTCTCCTTGGCCGGAACTGCAACTAATTCTGCCACAGGGAGTTCCTTACCCTTATCCTGCAGGGCCTATTAGCCCATATTAATGATGGCCAAAGTCACTGTAGGGTCGCTTAAAGAGCTCCTCTGTCTCTTCCTGTTATTATTTATCTAACAGACACTTTTATTCAAAGCAACTTTTTTTGGGAAAATCCTAAAGTTCCTGGAACAACTGGGGGTTAAGGGCCTTGCTAAAGGCCCAAAAGTGAAATAACCCTGCTGACCCTGGGATATGGACCTGTGACCTGCTGATCACAGGCACAGCGTCCAAACCCGCTCAGCCACCACCTTTACCCTACTCCCGGTCTTAAATACTAAAACCAAACAGGGCCAAAAAGCAATTACACTTCTTCATTAATTATCCTGCCAATTTCTCATTAAAATGTTTTCATTATTTGTGTATTGTCTAAGTGTAGTTCTCTTGGTCACATGTGAAGAGTTGTTTTCTCCAGGCGATAACACACATAACTGGTGCTGGAACCAACCTCCCCAAATGAAGTTTTACACACATTGCAGTTATTTCATTAGCAAATGTATAATTACAATGATGCTCTTTGTACTTTTGCAACCTGTCACACTCTGAATATAAAGATTTACCTTCATCCTCAGTCAGTAAACACTGACTGTCTCTTTCTGCCTTAATACCATATTTATTCATATTTAGTGATACTTTCCACTTTACGATGCTTTTATTTTGTCCATATAGAGGCTGAACGTATATAAGGTAGCTAGCTCAAAATTCTGTACTTGGGGAATATGGGATACTTAATTTATTGCAAATTCATTACTTTGATTGATGTTAAGATGGTCTTGTTTTGTCAGGGAGCTCATGTGTGATACCTTTTAAATGTATATTTATTCAGAAAGCCAATGTGAGTGTTTTATCGTATCATAACGCTTATAGGAGCACATTACATGGTGTGTGCCGGGGAGATTGATATTGTGAGTTTGAATGCACCACTGAGGCAATGACAAATGGGATTTATGGCTGAGCAGAACAAACTCCGGCTTTAAGGAGAAGTATCGATGCACATCTGTGTGAAGCAGTTATGTTGCAGAGATGCTGATGATCAGTTACTAATGTGTAATGTAGAAATTCTTCAGTGTGTTGTTTAATCACAGCAATGAAATTGTTTGTATTAGACACTTTCTGTTCAAAAAGTGCGATTTTCAAAATCTTGGACAAGACATAGATTGAGTAGTTCATGGTAGATATTTCAATCTCACCTTCAAGTCAAGATTTTGTCTATGGAGCTGTTTTATATCGTATAACAATAATAGTATTGTTTTGTGCAACAGTATTGTCTGTTGTTTCTTGCTTTTTCAGTTTGACATCTTGGGCACTTTGTAACTGTAGACAGCTGTCAACAGGGCTGCTGTAGGAGTAATAAAAGAGGGCATTTTAGCTACCACTCCCACAATCAATCAAATGTTTGGAGCTAAAGTACAGAAACATGATTAAAAACAAAGAAACAAAGAGCATATAGGCAGGCACAAGGAAGAAAAAACCTTCTGCAATTTGCTTTAATTTTGAACATTAAAGAAAAATCTATTTATTTATTGTTCACCAATTAATGCATTTAAAATGATACAACTGATACATTAAGCTGCTGCATGAGCTGTATTTTATTAATTGACTAACTGAATAGTTTAACATCCTAATGAAGAGATCACAAAGAAACAATTCCATTAAAGGAAAATCAGTTTCCTGAGTGGTTAGAGTCTTCACAAGATCAAAACTTAGGAGACCTTTTTGAAGGTTTCATTTGCTGGAATTGTTGTTTGCCATATAGATTTATAGTTTATCATAAATCTATTATTTATCATTTAAATACAGTACTGATGACTATCATCAGACTTCTGCTTTTCACAGAATATTTCTGTTAGTTGCAGCATCATGGCAATAAAAATTAGCCCAACTGCTGAACTATACAAGATAGGGCCGGTGTTTGTGTTCTTAGGTATTTTTCAAAGGATGTGATTTATTACTTTATTGATCTGTCTTATGTCAATGAAAAGCCTATTGTCACGGCAGTGATGTCTGGATTAAAGACCATTTTTAAATGTTGCAAGATTAATGAAATCCTCCTGTAATTTATAGTGTAATGCTCCACTGTAATTTTCAATTTGTCCAAACTTGTAGCAAAGTGCACTTGAGGAAAAAAAAGACAAAGATCGTTCTGTTTCCACCAGAAACCAGGATCCCCTTTAGGGCAGCTAGTAAACTTCAAAGACAAAACCGAGGCCCCGTTCATCCCTGTGCGTGAAATTTCGGTCCTGACAGTGGAAACGTGCAGCACATGAATCATGGTTTCCTGAGTGTTTGGGGGCACAGTAGGAATAGGAGTCAGGTACAGGGACCAATCTGCATGTATCTCGGGTAAAATGTTTTTATCTATTCTCACATCTCCTACCTCCCAGTACATGAAGAGGTCTCTGCTGCAATGCAGGTAGAAAATGAAAATATAAGGGTGGTGTACATAATCCAGACATCTGATGGTGCCAGATAAGAGCCTTTAGGGTAGGTAAAGCAAAGCAGAACATTAATAACGATGGTATGCACTGATCAAGGAGATTGAGTTTGGCAGTCAGGGAGATGTTGGGATAGTCTCTCAGTAGGAGATGAGCAAATTATTTGCAAGGTGAACGAACACAGTTTGACAAAAAGTTGTACAATTTTTGTGTCCGTAAAGATGCTTCAAAATATTGGCCAGCTGGAGACATTTCTACAAAGTTTTCTTTTTAACTTTATTCTGTTTGAATTTGATCCTAATCTGGTGGTAGCAGTTATTACTTGAAAATATTTAAAGTCCACTTTGGCTTCTGCTATATTGCCCATGAGTAATGCTAGAAGTCAGTAATGTTTAAATAACCATTTATTAAGCTGTCAGGTAGAAAATTGATGGTGTGTACTATAAATGGTGACATATTACTGGCTGACAGAAATCAAATTCTATAAAAAAAAAAATTGAAAACCCTATCAGCCACCCACAGCAGAGCAAATGAGTTATTTTCAAGGCTCTGCAGAGATTGAATACAACTTGCCAATATTGTGTTCTGCTGTTTATTTCTGAATTAGCTACTCCTTGGAAGTTTACCCAAACAGGCAATTGCCTGAAGCTTGAGGATTTTGTTTTTGGTCTGACCACATCTGTAATCAGAACGACGTATAGCCATAACAGATTGTAGCATTAAGTCTTAACACAATAAATCGTAAAGTAGGCTTGGGTGATATTTTCACTATTTCCGATGGAGGGTGGGACCCCATGATTAAAGTCATGAGTGGGGGAGGGCAAAGATTTAAAAATACCACTGTATTCCATATTACAGTAATGCAGCCCAAGCCTGTGGTAAAGCCATGATGAGAATTTGTTTGTGCTGCTGGTAAATGTTACATTTTGTTTGCAGTGTGTAATAACAGTAATGGTAACTAATTTTATATGTGCATGCTCTTTTGCTCACAGTGCTTATTTTAGGACCTTGTGGCTAATTAAATTTTAATTGAATGGTTTTCGTGTCAGTCATCTTAATTAATATATGTACTGTTGAACCTGTTCCTGCAGAATATACATTCTGCTAAGTTTCACAGAAATGGAAAAAGGAGGATGATGATGGAGTGGTTGCCGTACTGGGCGGGATTCTGGATTGAAGCAGTTTTGCAGTTTCATGTTGTAAGTGTTCCTGTGGGGTTTGTGCTTCCCTGTAGGTGCCTGCTGAGGGCCGCCTGTCCGGCCACAGTGTGTCCCCGCAGTACCGCATGCACTCCTATTACTCGGCAGCCTCCTACCTGAGCCAGGGGCTGGGAACGCCTGCCTGTGTGCCCCCCATCTTCACCCTGGAGGAGACGCCCAGTGAGTATCGAGCGCCCCCCCCGCTCACTTGCTCACCCGCTCACCCGGAAAGTTCTATTACATTTCCGCTGAGTGTGTGGGAAATCCACACAATATGTGCAGTGCTACAAAACCAGAGTAGGACATTTTTTCCCCTTTTCATTAACACCTTTTGTTTGGAAGTAAAGTTGTGGTGAGTAATCTGTTATTGATTTGGCTATTTTACAGAGGTCTGTACCATTATTCTGCTGCTCGGTTTTGACCGGATGCCTGTCCATCCATCTTTGAATCGCTTCCTGGACAGAGTTGTACAGCTTTAATAGGACAGATGAATTCAAATATGTGGATGTTTTTGCATTGATATTCAAATATGCCTGGGAGACCTGAGCACCCTTGCTGGGTGGGAGAGCAGTCATGAGTCCTTTCACCTGCTGGTGGTTGTTTATGCGGTTCCCTTGACGATGCCTGTTGTCTCCCTATGTGGGTCCCTTTCCCCAAGTCAAGATGGGCCGGTCATGCACCATTACAGAAAAGGAAAACACTTGTGGACTGGGTGGTCCCATTTGTGACCAGCTAGTCTACCTGAAGCTCACAAGCCAATACAAGATTTGTTTTTATGAGCACAGGTTTGCTGTGGGTGTCCTACTGCATAAATAAAGGACAATAATTAGTATAACTAAAGCCAAACTTGTGCTATAATGGGCAAAAACGACTATGCAAACTACACTCATTTCTCCACAGAAATTAGGTTTCTGGTAACCTGTCAAGCTAAAACCTAGATCCATCAAGTGACTTTAATTGGAATTTGGTGATCAGTGGTCATTGTTGACACACCACAGCACACAATGTGTCCTCTGCATTTAGCCCATATGTGACATCGTGACATAGTGACATTGAGATATTCGGATCGGTATCGGCGCCGATCCAGACCTATTTAACGGGCCATGCGTGACCTATCCACGTCCTATACTTACTTATTTAATTTTTGGCAGTCTCTAAAAAGATAGCTCCTATTTCGTGTTAAATCTATTTGCACAATCAATCACACGACAGCTCTTT
>JAODKC010000117.1:13376420-13392499 GCA_026777985.1 Mormyrops attenuatus | reverse complement strand
CCCTGCTTAGACTGCTGCCCCCGCGACCCGACCCGGAACAGCGGTAGTTAATGGATGGATGGATGGATGGATGGATGTTTTGCACATGTTGGCATCCCGTGTCGCCTGCTTCATGTCCTGTGCTGTCCGAGATTGGCTCCAGGCTCACTGCCACCTTGTATTGGATAAATGGTTAAAGAAATTGAATGGATCAATGGATGGGTTTTGTATTTCCATGGTTACTAGACTTAATTTTTATTTATATGTATATTTAAACTTTTTTTTTAATTTATGTCTAAATATTATGCTAAGTATGTTTTTTCTTGATGCCCAGATTTAAATGTTATTTGTATGCATACATACATGCACATTCATACATACACACACATACATGCACACATTCCTCACTTAACGACCGAGTTCCGTTCCTATGACTAGGTCGTTAAGTGAATTGGTCGATAAGCGAGGAGCCACCCCTTACTGATATTTCAGGCATATTATACTGGTAGTGGGTTTGTGTCAGCCATCTTTATATATTGTTTTAATGTCCCATTTGCACCATTTATAACATCTTTAGTATATTTATAAATGTTTCTAATGTAGTGTACTGTACTCTGTAATAAACAGTGTACTGTTTCCACGATGTGTTTTCTCAGTATGTAACAGTTGAAAATCTATGAGTGAAACTGTAATAAACAAAACACAGAAAAGACTTAGGAAATCTTTTATCTAACATAGCAAAGTTACAACAAGCTGCTACTTTTAATCGTCAATGTAATTATAAATAAAGCATCCTTTTGCACATTAGCAAATACTTTGCTTTCAAAGACATAAGAAAAGTATAAGACACAGGGAAACTTTAACGTTGTGCTTGTTCGTGCTTTGCATGGTACTGGAGGTTCCCTGTCCCACAATACAGAGCATATGCATCAAAGTAAAGGCAACGTATCGAAATAAAGTCAGTGTAAACTGATGTGGGATATCAAAATAAAGGTCAATTGCTGCAAACAATTTTCACAACCAAAGTTCTTGTACAGCATACAATACCGACTGGTCAGAGAGCTGGTCATAAGTCCAGGCAGTGGGTAAACAGGTAGGTCGTTAAGTTAGGAGTGAGTGTGTGTCTGTGTTTGTGTTTGTCTGTAATTTGTCAGTATTTACAAAATTTGATGCTTGTCTCTTATTCCCCTTCTTCTTAACCACATTGGTTCTGATATTGGTTATAAAAATATAAGTAGGCTTTGCATACACATTGTTCTTGGTTTTTTATCATCACTTTGAGAGCTAGGAGATGTTGTGGTATCAAAGTTGCATGAGTTATCCTTGTGAGCCATCATTACCTGCAGAAGTGCTTAGATCCAGCATGTGTTGAATGTGGCTGTGTTGATGTCCTGTGTTACTGCAGTGTTTCCCCATGGCAATGACTCTGGCCCAGCTTACCTGTCGATCAATTCCCTGGTGACTTCTGAGGCCAAGCAGGAGTGCAACAGTAGTTCTGAGTCAGGAGCCTTCGCTGTGGACTCGGTCATTGAGGGGACTGGTGAATGAAGCGCCAAGGGAAGGACTGAAGTGCTGGAGTCTAATTATTTCTGATCAAAAATACTACTGTCAGTACCTGAGTATAGCACTTGCCTTAAGGCGTTTCTCAGTTTTTTGTTACATTGTTACACTATTGTTTCTATTTCCTTAATCTAATGAAACCTTTTTTATGCTTGGGAAGGAACAGAATATGAGTATTTTGAGTCAGCTGTATAAAAGTTACAAGTTGTAGTTTAAAATACCACTGCTGATAATGGTTCTTTCTAAAACATTTAATTTCATTGACATACTAACTAGGTCAATTCAGGGAGCACTTATTTGTAACATTTTTGTAAATGTTGGCTAAAAAAGATTTTTTTCCAAAGCATGTACCTGCTGTACAAAAGATTCAAAAGAATCATCAGCTGTCAATGCCAATTGAAATGTATTCAGACTTTCAGTACTATTGGCACAAGCAGTGTTTTGTTTTATATGTGACACACTGCATACCCTACTGAGGTTTGTTTACACCTGCATCACTCAAACTGAATTTTATTAACAAAGGCATTTTCAGGTTTTTTTGTGTTGAAGTTCATGTTCACGCATTTACTGTTTTCCTCATGGATCAGAATTCTTAATACTTTTCAAAAGTGCATTGGTAAGATGTTCATTTTATCTTGAACCTTTGATTACATAGTTTATTTTCTAAACCTGTAAATTGTTGCCAAAGGCAGTTTTACTATTTTTAGTGTATAAATACACTGCTTTGCTTCAATCTGGTCTAATTTTTCCGACTTGTCTGATAAAATTAATATGCCGGCTTCTTATTATGAACAATGTTGGAAAATATAGACTAGTAAGTAATTAGCTATATATCCTAAGTAAGTTGTATTTTAGAAGGATTTCTTTGCTCTCCATGCCAGATTTAGTAGGGTCACCTCACTTGTGAAAAGGTGGGCTACATTCTGGCAGTATAGTTTTAAGATGCTTGCTAACACCTTGTGATAAAATATCATGCTTGCATTCTCATTGAAGGACACCCCCTGATAGTATACAGTTCAGTGATAACATGAGTAGCAACTTCACTCAGTTTAGTCTTATATAAATAATCACATGCATACTTACGTTTTTGTTGTGAATGGGCCTGTTTTTATGGACATTTATAATGCAGTTGTGTGCTCTTGTGTGCTTTGGTTACATAAACCACGGGTAATTAACAAAATACATACATCTATTTTCAGTATCTTAGAAGGCTTGTTTCAATGGTTTTAAATAAAGCAGTGTTTAATGTTCAACTGTGTTTTGTAACTACAGAGTCAAAATAAAAATGTATTTCAGTTTGTTTTGGGATGTTTTTATGAACTGGAGAAGAAAACAACTTGTATTCTCTTTGCTGTGTGCTTTTAAAACATCAATTTGTTTTAGGCCCATCTGTTGTAATCAATAACCTTACCATCTTGTTTTTTATTAAATCCACTTACTCTTAATTTCATCCACCAGTGGTTTTAGAGAGAATAATGTGGTTACCTATATAGGTTTGACATTATAAATCATTTCTTGAGACTGGATTGTAGGGCAATATTGATTGATCCTGATATATCACAGAAATTTACTGTCACTTCTGTTTTCAATTAAAGATACAATCAGTCAGATAATGACTTAATTTGATTTTACGGAAGATTGAGTTTTATCGCGTGTGGCTTTATGTTTATTTAAGGAAGACAGTTTTATTATAGTTGTCACGTACTTCCTCTGAAGTGCTGGATTCTTCTGTTGTTTCGCCCAGCCTATGTATAAGTTCACGATATAGTGTCACTAGATTTGTTTTCTCTTTTCACCTGCTGGACAATGAATCATGCTTCGTGCACTGCAGATAAAGCCGAATCCATCCCATAGACAGCACCCCGAAAGCTTGCTGACATAATGGTAAATATAAGCACTGTTGACAGTACGAGTTTGATGGTGACCGTCTTTTCATTCTATAGGGTTGTACATTAAACACTATTTTGTTCTGAGTAGAGCTCACTATAGATCAAATAGACCTTTAAATGTTAATAACCGGAAAACGCATTAAGGCCAACATCAAATTCTTAAAATAGCCGTACAATTCTGTAAACGTTTATGTGTTTAATACACTTCATTTTTTTTATCACAAAACGATAGGCCTATAGAAACTATAGTGGATGATTGCTTATAATAAATCAGTCCCTATATTGCTGTGCTTCCCTATGCGGCGACCTTGAATAACGTTTCACCTTAAGTTTGTTTCAATTTTAATTGTGGTCAGTGAAGCTCAGAAAAACGCTTTTTTCTACTTTAGTTTGACCTTCTTGCTGCATTGTGTTAACTGAAAATAAATGAAAGTTATACAAACTTTTACAAATTTCGCGGTATTTGTTCTGGATGGGCTGGTGTGATTGCTGCTGCCTTCAGAGCTTGTACACGTTTTAATGCGTAGCAGGTGCTGTCCACGGCCAGCATATTATTACTGCGCAGTCTGTATATATTAAAGTGATCTCCACAGATGAAAATAGGAATCACCGTTAGTATCTTAATGGGATTTATTTTACATGCCTATAAACACCCAGAGCCCAAAATAGTTTTAAGGTGAAAGGAGACATTGCTAATTTGAATTGTTTACTAGGACAGCAATCCGAACCATTATTCCATAAATTGCATTATATTTATGCAGTTTTAATTTAAATCTGAAAAGGATTTATGAATTTATTCAAATTTTACAATAAGATGTCAGTATATACCCACCAGCCCTGCGGGTGTTTCGTTTGTCATGGCCTTAAACTTTTTGATGGTCGTATCGGTTAAAAAGCCAAACTCTTCCTATATATAGTTAAGTTACTTGTTTTGGAATGTTATTTAACGTTAATGTGGTTAAGGTTGTGAATATTTTACTGTTATTTTGCTTACTCTCTCTCTCCTTGAATCCAAATTAGAAACGTTTAGTTATTTTTTATTTAAGTGTTTTGCAATATATTCTTCGGCTAATGCAAAATTAAGCTCTTAATTTGTAGCGTTCTCTATCATCACTTTTTGTGGGTGCGGGCTTCATAGAAATTAACGTTTTTCCATGCGAAACTCGTTATCATTTACTGCACCCAGCGTCTAACACTAGTTAGACCAGTCCATTTCATAGGCCCGCCGCCCCTCTGACAGGGCGGTGCCAGTCGCTGGTACATAGGTCCCTATTGTGGTCTAATTATAGGCTTATATAAATGTATAAAATGTCACCATCCTGCCTACTAGTCGATTGTACAGGTCTGGCAATCCACTCACGTCAGGCTTCGTTAACATAATTTAATTATGATTTTTTTTTATTTATTTGTTTGGTTGTTCGTTTTAATCGAATTAAATACTTGGATCCTCCCTTGGTCGTGTTCTTGATTTTTATATCGAATGCGTGTTAAATTAATGTTAAAAAGGTTAGTGAAGACTGTTGGGTAGTTTTTTTTTCTATGTTTTAACGAACGAGCAGAGTTATTTTGACTATACGAGTTATCCTGGACCGTTCATCTGATTTTTCTCATTTTGGAACTAAGCACCGGTCTGAATGAACATTTCTTTAAATTAATTGTGTCTGAGGTTTATTTTATTAGAATAAAAATGCCTTTATTTGTATATTTTTCTGTATTTTGTCCAATAAAGCCTTGGTAGGATGCATGGAATTTCAAAAACAAAACATCACCTCAAAAAATGTTAGACGATTAACCCTATGGCTGAAGGGACATATGGGTTCGGATATGCACCGCGGTGCTTCGGTTTGTGCTGAGAATGTGGGGCTGTCATGTGTATAGCTTATCACAGCTTTCTGTTACATCAATTAAGGAGCAAAAGGAAATTTCACAGGGCAGATGTCCAGCAATAATTCACTTTCTTGAAACACACCGGTAACACCCACTTTAATTTAACTGCCCACCACTGTCTCAAACATTGTTTTTTCTTTTTCTTCGAGCATTACCCTTAAGCTTACTAATGTATTCTTTATCATACAACAATATAGTTATAAAATAATATTAGGCCTATAGTTTTTCCACACAACTTTAACAAGAAATGAAATATTGATACAATGCACTGAAAACCATACTGGCAGTGTTTATTAAATAGGCGTCATGAGTAAATTAACTGTAGTATACTTGCAGCTTAATTGTTTGTTCATCAATTTGCTTGTTCTGTGATATTCCACATATTTATTTAGATAAAATGATTATGGTTCAACCCCAATCCGCAAATCAGATTTTCTCAGTTCAACTAAACAACGAGGTAACTGGCTGGCGGCCTGGCTCATTATATGTCAGTGAAAAATATCTTATACCTATCGGTTATATGAAGAACTTTAGGCCTATATATACTTACATGTATATTATGTACTTATGCATGCTTTATATATTATTTTCGGTAACACTTTATTTGGATAGTCTGTATACAGAAGGTATAGAGTATTTGAAACACATTGAAATTCAACAATTAATATAACATCGATTGAGTGAGTAGTCAAATCCAATTAAAGTATTATAAGAATATGTAGGTATGTTCATAAATCCTTATATATATTCTCTATACGGTGTATTCTAAACATCTACAGACAGCGAAACAGCTGAGTTGCTGTTAAATCTCAGCTAAGTTGTTGAAATGTTACAAATACTCTGTAGGCGGACTATTCCCAATAAAGTCTTACCTTATTTTCCTTTTCAAGAAAATTTCAATTCCAGTATAACATTTTGAATCCGTTTCTATAAAAATGGTTTATATTAAATAGGCCTAACTAAGATATGCTCAAAATATTAAGATTTGCATAAAAACCGAAAAAAGTCAATCACTGACTGTTACTCACCAGCGTCATACACATCTGTGAAAATAGCAATAAGAGAAGAACAGCGTCATTATAGCCCTCTTTTTAACAAAAACTGTTTTTTAGGGATACCCAAACCAAACACTGTTATACAATATAGCCAGCTGCCGTTCTAAAGTCGCCTATAGGAAAAAGGACCCCATCTAATAATGGTGATATGAAGCATAAACATTTATTATGCAGAATTGGTCCCTACATGTCCCCTGCAATCTCACACTCCCACCTGCAAATTTACTCGCCATGTGCAAAATTCGAGCACATTATAGTCACGTTAAATATTCCTGTGCTATTTTCCAATTAAAAGATTAATAGCCCTGGAAACGGAGTTCATGTGGTGAAGTTTACCATTATGGTTCCTATTCTTAAAGGCGTTATGCTAGGATCCCATTATTTGCTTGAATAAACCTTTTTAATGAGCGAAATGGGACTTGCAGTTTAGTTGTAGTGTTTTAATATGGTGAGGGTTAAGCACATTTCAGCATCAAACAAACACCTTTTTCCTTTTTTCATCATACATGTTGTCAAACAATGAAAGATCCAAAGGCCAGCTACCATTTAGCCCACCATAATATTACAAACCTATATCGGTAATGTATATAACCGTAGGCCTATGGAAAATTAAACCGCAATTTCTGTTATAGACAGCTGAGGTAAAAATAATTCCATATATAAATATGTTATAAAACATATCACTTACTTATAAGTATAATTAGATTAAATATTGGAGACGGTTAGTTAACAACAAAATTTATTTACATTTATTTCACATAATTACTGTTGATTAATAGTTCTTCACATCTGATTTCAAATGTTCACATCATACTGTAGAATTTGCAGCTAACAGGGTAAAACAAAATGTTACATCGTATGCGGTTTTTAAATTCATATTCGAATTTTTCAATAGCTACCCTTATTAGGTTATTACAGCGAAATGTTTCTAAATTCCAGATTAATAAGTGGTCGGCGTTATAAATCACAGCGATTAAATGTATTTACAAAACGTACACTGATTAACTCTTACTCAGCCCTTCGTAGACGTTCATTTATTCAACAGGATCCTATAATTCGAGTATTAGGAGGCCTGGAAGCTTGAAAGGCTGTCAAAGACCAGCCAGTTATGAGGCCTATAACACCCCAGTCGAGCTTAAGGAATAATATGCTGCAATGTACCGCTTAAAATTAAAATTTTAACTTGAAATCTGTAAATTTAATAAATAATATGTTATATAACAATATAATCAAGGCATTGTTTTTGACATAAAACATTTTAAGCTTAGACCCTGGGCGACAACAATAAAATCTAAAAAGAAAGAAAGAATGAATGAATGAATGAATGAATGAATGAAAAAACCTATTTCAAACTTTCTTCGTGAATATTGTTATCTAAGCCTATATGAGCTGCGGTTTCTGTGACTCTTCAGAATGTATTGAAAAGAATGCTGAGAGTCTATAAATCTCGGTAATATACACCAGGTAGGTGTGCTTTGACGCCTAACAGACCGTAGCAATTGCGATAACCAGTTACAATGCACATGACAACTGCTGTGGATTGGGGTTGGATTCTTCAACATAAACAACGGCTGTTTCAAACACTCCCTTTAATGGATTCGTAATCATTCGCCATAAAGGAAGAGAGGAGGAGCAATCCTTGGTATATCACTGTGATCTCGTCTGCGAATGACACTCTGGAAAGTGAGATGTTTAGTAACTCGGGTCTATTAACGCTTGTTATAACGTCTGACGTTCTGCGGTATCACTAGAAAACCGATCAAACTTTTTTTTACAGGCTGCTTTATGCTCGGAGAGAAGCACAAGGCTTGATCTCCTACAGCAGTCAATATTGCGTCGTCCTGGATCAGAATTTCTAACAAAAGTCAGAGACAAATGAATGGCTACGGATCACCGTATCTGTATATGGGAGGTCCAGTCCCTCATCCAAGAGCACCTATTCAAAGGACGCCCAAGTGCGCTCGATGTAGGAACCACGGGGTGCTGTCGTGGCTGAAGGGACATAAGCGATACTGTCGTTTTAAAGACTGTACTTGTGAAAAATGCATTCTGATTATTGAAAGACAGCGAGTGATGGCTGCCCAGGTTGCTCTTAGAAGGCAGCAAGCAAATGAAAGTTTAGAAAGTCTCATTCCGGAAACGCTAAGAACTTTACCTGGACTTTCGGTGTCTGGGACGGACGAAGGCAGCGAAGGGCCACCGCCGCGCATTGGAGGAATGGACGTGAAGTGGGTGTCAGAGCAGTCTTGTAGCACACAGTCTACGGCAGGTAAGATGCAGTGATGTTTTCGATTTTTTCCCAAATATTTAAGTAATTGTCGTGAATTATTCTGCCTAATTACTAACAGCTACACTATATTGCCAATTCTAATATTTGACAACATAGAAGTAATTTAATAATATTCACATAATTATTATTTTTATTATTTTTCAAATAGTATATATTAATATACATAATAATACCCAAGTTAAGGCATAAAACTTGTTTTTATAGGTACAAATCCCGATGTGGCTGCTCTAAAGAGGAGTCTTTTAAAATGAAATCTGTTTAATAATAAAAATTAACAGACAAGATGTACACAAATGCTGCTTATTTACTGAATATATTTTTGAAGGACAACATATAGGCAAGCAGGTAACAAACATATCAACTAAAAATAGTTAAAATCGTTTGACCCCTAACATTCAAAAATAGGCCTAAATATTGAAATAAAAATATATTAAAAATTTTTCATTCACACTTTTGTACTCCAATATAAAAACCCGGTTTAAATCGTACTGTAATATGCTGTTTTAATTATATTTCGTTTATAGTGGAAGTACCATCCCATGTTTATCAAGACCTTTCTATAAATGTAATAATATGCCTTTATTTTGACTGATATCAAGTTCGACTACCACTTTTTCCACTTCTCGATCGTTCCACTTTTTTATCTTATGCCAAACTTTTTATTAGTCTTGTAACGGAAGATTGTGTTCATCTTATGAAACTAGTACTTTGAAACATTTAAACGATAAACCTGCGGTGGTTTGAGAACGGTAGCATAGGAAATGAGTTTTGTCGTTTTAGAAAACATTACATTCAGTGACACAGTGGGATGATCGATTTTAAACACGACAACTTAGGACGAAGTCAAATTCAGGTAATTTGTTTCTAGCGAGGTAGCAATTACCAAAGCGAGGAAAATACACCCATAAACGAGCCTTAAAAACTGGAGAGTTTGAAGACTTTGATGAACAATAAACTCTTAAGAGCACTGGTTGGAAATCAATTGTATGTAGACGTATTATGGATCATCCTTACAAGGCATATTTACTTTTTAATAGGTTATTGTGAAATAACGGATATTGTGCCAATTTAATACAATTTTATACTTGGCCTTCATTTGTTTCTGCAGATAGCTTAGAGCAAGGAAAACTTAATTTTAATTTGGAAATTCCTGTGTGAATTCCAAGTACAGTTTCTTTTTTATACTAGATTAAAAGTTGCATTGCATAAAATGTTTCTGCTAAATAAAAATAATAATAACGATAACCAGACACTATATTTTTGTGTTGCTATGGTTATTAAGTTTCAGCTCTCAGTTTTAATAATTGAAATGTGTCAATGGATCATTACAGTTCCACACAATGTTCCTCAGACTGGCTGAAAACATCAAACTATTTATTGATTATTTATTGATACTTTTCCTTTTAGACCCTAATGAAGATCATTCAGGTGAGCACTCAGAAACAGACCATGGCAGCAATAGTGACAAGGAGCACGACCGCTCAAGTTCCCCTGAGATGTCAAAGTCCAGTTTATGCTACAATCTGGATTCTACGGATGTCTCCACTGCATCAAAGGAAAGCCACTACAATCTTCAAGAGAGCGGCAACGACACTGAGACCAAATCTGACAGTGCCAAATTCCACAAAGAGGAGAGCTTAGTCATCGAGGGTCTCTCAGGGTCTGTATCCCTCCCTTTAAATCTCAAGGCTAATCGTCCTCCGTTAGAGGTGCTAAGAAAAATCTTCCCCAGTCACAAACCAGCAGTTCTTGAGTTGATCCTTAAAGGTTGTGGTGGGGATCTGGTAGGAGCCATTGAGGTACTTCTGTCCAGTAGATCGACCCCCAGAGTAGATAGAGCACCCACTGAAGGCACTGACAACCTTAACTTACCATCTAACAGGCACCTGTTTGAACACACCTTGGGGTCCTATCCTGTATCCTCATCTAAATGGTCAGTGGGATCTGCTTTCAGAGTTCCTGATTCTTTGAGGTTTCCCTCTGAGACCACCAATGTTGTCTCCAGTCCCTTAGCTGTACCTCTGCAGCATCCCTTTTCCCAGGGACCTCGCTACCCCCTAATGCTGAGGAATTCCATATCCAGGGGCCAGACTAACCCATTTGTGCCCAGTGATGTGACTCTGTGGAATACCATGACTCTGCAGCAGCAATATCAGCTCAGGTCCCAGTATGTGTCTCCCTTCTCCAGTGCGTCCAGCAGCATCTTCAGCTCCTCTGTCCTTCATTCCCGTCCCTCTGATGATCACAGGATTACAATACAGGAGGATGGATGCACCATGGTACCCAAACAGACTGTCTACGCAGAGGATGACTATGATGAGAGATCCGACTCATCAGACTCTAGAATTTTAAATTCCTCAGCCTGACCTGAATAGCTCAGACAAATCGAAACAAATAAATAATGGAAAAAACTTCATTGAAATGTCACGTGCTGATTTTTGCTTGAAATACTCTTAAGTAGTAAGTAGCCCTATGGCACCTGGCACTTATAGAACTTTCGAAGAAAATGAGTTGCAGAAATAATTAAAACGTGTATAAAGCCCATTTTGTCCATTAATATTGATATGTATGACAAGTTTGCATGAAATCTACAATGGATATGCCCTACAATTAGAAATGACCAAATTATGTAGCATGTTGAGTGTAAACGAAATAAACCCATGTGATGTATTTTGTGTCATTCTTTCTGTTTATACAGGATATGAGACAGATTAATTAAAACTAAAGAATTAAATAAAGCAAATACAAATAATGGAACTAACAAGAAATGCAGATTTAGAATGTAATAGCCATCCTATCAATACCTTTGCAAAGAGATTTCTAAGACATTGTTACATATTGGTGCTTGATCATTATACAAGACATTAACACTACTGAAAAGAAGTGCTTTACAACCCTGACTGACCTGAGTGGTTTGGGATGGATTAAAAGAACTGCAAACACTTAATACTGTAAAAACAATTAATGATACCTCACTTTCACTTTGGACAAAAATATCTGCTAAATGTAATGTAAATGCATTTGTAAAATGACTTACTGTGAATTTGCTGGATCCCATTGCTTTTTCACTAATTAATTTATGTCTTTTTGCATTTAATTTGAAGCACCAAATTCCCTAGAAGGTATTTACCAATATAATTAATTATATAAAAACCAAAGAAATATGTAGTGTTCTTTCATGTGTATAGTATTATATTTATTTTCGTAAAAAATAGAAAAAAGAAAAACTTCAAGGTACGTTAACATCATTCCACCATTCAGGTAAATACTTCACATTCAATTTTTGTGCATTTTGATCAAAATGTTTCATATACACAAAAATACAACAGAAAGAACAATGTCATAATGGCAATTAAACAGGATTAATAAATCATTTTTCCTTGCTTAAAAATGTGAACGCTCAGAAATATTGCTAAAAAGCAAATACCGTAAGAAAAAATATGTAGCTGGTAAGCCATACAGCATTCGGGAAATATTGAAATTTGTTTTATCACATGAATTTATGATGCACTACATTTTATTTAGGCACAAAGTTACTCTTACTAAGTTACGCAATAAATTAATCTTAGGAGTGCACTAGGCGTCAATATAAGACATCGGCTGTATGACGATAATAATGACAGTGGACAGGGAGGACAGTTTTAAGCATATAGAAAAGATAGCAATGTGGTTTGGTTTTTCTCGGCCACTGAAATTCCTGGTATCATTCTACTTCAGGTATCCCACGTCGGTAATAACCTGAAATAATACGGCATACTGTTATCCTCTTTTGTTAATGACCCTAGAAATACAGTATTTGGAAAGGAGGCATTAGAATCAAGATCACCCTGTTTTGAAAAATGAATGTTTAGTCTGGTAAAATGTGCACATAACAGCCATCAAACCTAGCCAACATAGACGTTACCTGCACCTTGATACAGTCGCGATACTAGACATTTTATGCATTGTATCTTTTATATACACCAAAATGGTGATTTTTGTACTGAATATAGTGAAAAAATGTCTTTTGAATAAAATCCTTTACATAATTGCATGAAAAAAATCAATATGCAGTCAAAATGTATTTGGTGTATAAATTTCATGGCTTTAGTATATTACGGTAAACAGATATATATATTAGATGTATTACGGTAACAATGACAAAAACTGGAGCAATACGTCCATCTACTGGCAAGGTACAGTACTTATTTTCATTTCGAACCGTTCCTTCAGATCAGTTCTAATACAAAGTGACATTAATTTTCAGTCTCTTTGAAAAGTATTTATTAAAATATTTTAACACATACTTAAATTACGTTAACAAGAGTGTTGAAGAACGAGAGTTATAACATGGCTAATATGGCAAATTCAATTTAGAAAATTCTGCAGTATATGTAGGAATTACTCATTATATTGTGGATTCTATCAAAAGGACTTAGAAGTCTTGCCCAGTGGCCTTGGTTCAATGGTGATACCGCTGCTGCCCTCATACAGTACTATACTGCAAAGCTCAATATCCACGTTATTTTTATTAGATTATTTATTTTTATAGTGCACATAATTTTATAATCAACAAATAAACAAATAGAAAGAATACAATGAAACGTATAACCAACAAATCTTAGGCCTACTAAACCATGTGTTTAACTGCGAAAACAATATTTTGGAAACAAATACTTAATATGAACCCAATTTGACCCTGCTGTGAACTTCCTTCATCATAAACAAAATAAACCTGTTGAACATTTATCCTGGTGAATCATGGCTTCATAATGAACACTACTGTGTTAAAGGAGGTCAAATAATTTCACTCCTTTGATTTACAGGCACTGTCAGAAAAAAAGTACCAATTCGTACCTTTGAGGGTACAATTACTTGTCACTGAGGTTGTACCCTCAAGGGTCTGATAGTTATACCCTATAGCTGTAGGTAATTGTACCTTTTATGGTACAGAAATGGACACTGAGGAACATTTCTGTACCATTGGGGCTACATTAATGGTGTACATACCTTTGGGCATAATACCGTATACCAGGCAGGAGCGTCAGAAGCATTTTGAATGTGGGGAGGACACACTGGTGGTGAACTAATGTTTTATGTTAAATGTGGGGGGGGGGTGTCCAAATGAATAATTATGAAATTATTTAATGGCGGCGACGCCCATGATACCAGGGCTGTGCCCTCTTTTCTGACAGCCTGGGTAGCCTGACACCTCCAGGTCTGGGGCAAGATTGCCAGTCACGGCCCATGTGTGTGTGGTTAGGGTTAGGGTTAGGGTCAGGTGTCTCTAATTTGACCATAGTTTGTGTTTTTGTATGCGCATGCATTTCACACATAATGCTAGCCATCCAGATCTACATGCATAAATAAGCAAACAGATTGTTACATGGAAAATAAATGAATGGGACCACATAAATATATAAAATACATACAGTTATATAAAATATTATAAGTAAGATAAGTTATTTATTACAATAAACCAAAGAAATATATTTTTAGATTGGGCACAGTTGTAATATAGGCCTACAGGGTATGTCATATACTGTCACTATTTTGTTGGGGTTTTTATAGCCCGTTTACCACATCAAATAATACGTCGTTCTACAAATATTCTTGTGTTTATATTGATAATTTATTAAAATAAGATGTTTAGGTATGGCAAGTATCTCTATCGCTTCTGTAATTCCATTTAAATTACTTGAGGTGTTAAACCACAGCGTAAACTGAAAGCAGAGTATTTGCATGGCGCAAATTGTTAACCCGCATGCATTGTATTTAGCTATGCTGCCCTCTATAAATATGGATTATTCAGGCAAGAAACTTTGCTGTAGTCTATAGAATTTGAATACTCATGAAAAGCCCTGAGCACTTTTTTGCATTTCCAAAGACTGAAATTTGAATTTAGGTGCCCGTCGTTCCCTTTTGTTGACAAAGAACGAGCTTCCATTATTGCTTTCGTTATTGTCGATTAAACATCCCTTAAAATCTCGTATGTTATCATAGAACATAAAAGGTTATTACCCATGTCAGTTTGAAAGCTTAAGATATCTTCGACTATCTCCCAGACATCAAAGTTTTGGGTGTGTTCTTTAATATTTACACGAATTTAACATAAATCACACACACACAGACAAATGCAAATGCAAATACACTACGAACTTTAATAAGAACTAACTTTCTTCACGATTTAGTTTTGGTTGTTCCCAGGGGTGCCAGCACTCAGGAAATCTATTATCCCATTATGAAGCTAAAATGAACTACATCAAAAGCGTTGGGTAGTTTGCAAACCCAACGGACTATTTATTACCTCTGCAGATTTGTCTCGAATTGAAAATCTCACTCAAGCCAGCTGACCAAAGTTGGCAACCCTGGCTGTGCCCCGTCGAGGTTCTTCAATAAGGGAAAAGCAACACCCCAAAATCCGGAATATCCAATAGGAGCAAAGGTACCGAGCGGCCCAATCGTAACGCATGCTATAGTTGCTTAAGTTTGCCTTAAAAACGAAGTGCTATGACACTACACAGGGAAAAAAGCTGATAGCAATCAAATGACAATTATTTCAGTGGACGTTTATGCATGGTAAAAGATGTTGAGAGTTCAAATCACAGTCTGCGCTTAATTGACAATATTTCAAAACACTTAAACTTAAACTATGTCCCTTCAAAATATATTTCAAGTTATTTAGGCTTTTGAAATACAGTAGATTTTTCACTGTACGGAATCGCGGGTTGGACGCATTTAGGTAAGTTTGATTTTTAAATCGTAGTATTAAATATGTTTAAAAATTAAATATGAAGAATATATTCATACTGATTCCCATATGTATACGGTATACTACCGGATATGGTGTCTCAAATGTTTCTTTTTTCTCTTTAGACGGGGACACGTCTGAGTACCTGAGAAAAAGCCTATTTAAGAATTTCACCTGAGTTATCATGACGGATATAGAAATAGATGTGGAGAGCCTACAAAATGAAAATGACCAAGCGGAACTCAACTTCTCTGAATTAGAGGACAACAAAACAATTCAAATTGATGATGAAAGGACAGATGAGAATATATCAGGGGACCCTAAGAAGCTGGGTCGCACCCCGAAATGTGCCCGTTGCAGAAATCACGGAGTTGTCTCTTCACTGAAAGGCCACAAACGATTTTGTCGGTGGCGAGACTGTCAATGTGCTAATTGCTTCTTGGTGGTGGAGAGACAGCGCGTAATGGCTGCGCAAGTAGCGCTCAGGAGGCAGCAGGCCACAGAGGTTTGCATCCCAACGACCGCGTCGGATTAACGGCTCCAAAACCTTTAAGTTATTACGATGTACTGCCTAAATTTCCTATATAATAATATGAATATGAGGAGAAATAATTATGGCACATCTGTGTATTTAGTATTATTCTAACTATATATATCTAAGCCTACATCTTAATAATAATTACTCAATA
>JAODKC010000117.1:13360682-13376320 GCA_026777985.1 Mormyrops attenuatus | reverse complement strand
AACATTTGGATATTTATGTATAGGACTACCACGAAGTTATGAACATGTTTAAATTGTGGGGTAATCCTGTTCTGTTCTAAAGCATTGCCTTTATTATTTATTGAATCATTATTAATTATTGGAATTACTATCATTTATAGGCCTCTAATTTTAATAAATTGTCCTACATTTATTAGTAACACATTATATCACTTTAGGATAAGAAAGGCATTTCACGAAAACAAACGACGACCGAAAACAGGACAATGTTTCATTTTCGGCCAATAAACACATTGTCCAAAAGTATCCTCGAAGGTAAGATAGGTGTTGCTCTGATTTCTTTAGTTCTGTGTTGGTTTCTGTTTTAAGTTATCAACGGTCGTTTTTCTTCACAAGCATACTGCTACTTCTATCTATCTATCTGTCTATCTGTCTGTCTGTCTGTCTCTTGTTTGTATGCGACTATCTTTCTGTCTTGTATGAGATTACATTGTACTGTCTGGCCCTATATTTTAGATTTTTAAGTTATTTTTCTGATATCGTTCATTATCTTCTATTAAAACTTGCTGAATGGCAAATATTTATACAGACAGTTTAATTCAGTAAACAAACAATGCAGGAAATGTTGATTTTTGAGATTTTAATACATTTCTTGTGTAGTAGGATATCACCCTGTTCAAACAAGCTCTTATTTAGAAGGAAGCCAATTTTTGCCTCTTCTAAGCGACCGTATGAGGAAAAGGAGGGCTTTTGCTGATAAGGAGCTAGAGGCTATCATGATGGAACGAGAGCACAAAGAACGAGAGATGCTGGAGTCCAGGCAAAAGCCAAGTTCTTCCTTCTTTCTCAGTGGCATTAGCCAAGCAGGGGCCTTTAGTTCCCACAAGACAGAATACGCATCTCCACAAGTGGAACTACTCCCCCGTGATATCTGCAATGTTCTCCCACGATGCCTGGACCTTTCTCTGCAGCATGGGAGACCTGGGAACATGGAGCTTCTCTCATCCAATGTGAGCATGGCAACCCCTTACCAACAATATCCCCTTCCACCCCAGTTCAAGATGTGGCCAGGGCACAATGATATTGGAGATGGTTTGCTCTACAAACAGTGCCTTGTGAATTCCACTTCTGTTGAGACTGTAAAACCCAAGGATGCACACTATCCCGAATCAATGTCAACCCCGAGGAGCTCCTCACCAGGTAGGAATCCAGTGTCAGTAAAACTTGAAGATTCACAGATGGCTCAGGGGGCTTGTGGACTTTGGCGAGCAAGGGTACAGTCTCAAGGGGGGCTGATTCAAAGCTCCAGGGAGTGGTCGACCATTTCCACAGTCAAAAACTGTCCCATGCAGACATTCCCCAATGCAACATTCCACGACCGGCATGAGAATGTTCTAAGCAAGATGATTAATGACAACACAAAACCTTGCCTCTCCACAAAGTCAAACTCTTTCCAGTCCCTGATCCAAAAGGAGCTCAATGACAAGTTGGATCTTGAACCAAACTATAAAAAGCACTCAGGAGAAATGGCAAAGAATCACAGTGACAGCCCTGCAGAAGAAAACCACAGCTTTAGAGCCACTGATAGATGTACAAAGGGACTGACATCCCACAGAATGGAAGTAAAGCTTTCATCCACTGTGTCTTTGCCTTTCTCTGTTGAGTCAATCCTGAAAAAGCGTTCAGTTATTCCAAACTACGCCCATCAATAACATGAACGACCCTGGTGCTGTGTCTGATGCTGTTCACTCTATCACCATTTTAACTCTTGATACACATTCAGTCTGTGAAATTTCTGAAACTTACTGCAAAATGTGTGACTTCCTTTTATGTCTACTAATTTTGTAATGCAAAACATTTTTAAGGCAAAAGTATAGTGCATAAATGTTGTAAATAGGAAAGTAGTAATGTGATGTGTATTGTTTAAGATAAAGGAGTTTTTTTTCTACTTCAAAACATTTATCAATTTTAAATAAAAATGCAAGCAAAATACAAAGATGGAGCAAAAATTAACCTTATTTAATGACTTTTGATTAAAATGCATAATATCAAAGCAGCAGAGCGGAGTCAAGGTAATCAGTTAGCCAACCTCTGGACAGTGAAAGTGAAGATGGCAAGTGTTAATGCAGCAGCTCTGCTAAAGGTGACTGTAAGGTCTCATGTGTTAAGCCATGTTTAGACATTACAAACTGTTGTGTGCAGTCTAATTTTGTGCATGTGAAATGCATGAGTTCTCTGCTAACACTCTACCCTTTTTAATATTCAGATCATTTTTGCAGACAATGAACACAAGCTCGCTACCTCACAATAATAAGTTATATTGATAAATGCTTATTTTTTCAACCAACTCAAAAGAGATAACATAGTTTACCATTGCACTAGTTAAAGGGAAATCGATTTATATATTTACAAGTACATGCCAGTACAATTTAAAACCATATTTAAAAAAACTGGTTCTTATAAGGGCAACCAATCCTGGAAGAACCTCTCTGTGTGCTGTCTTGTGTGATTTATCCAAAATATGAACAAAGTGACATCCCATATGGATCTGTACCCCAGCCTTGTACTGCCTGGGATGGGCTCTATGTCCTCTGTGACCTTGATTAGATATGTGTTTGTATGGTCAATGGATGGATAATTATTTGACTATAGGGAAATGTTAATCTGAACAGGGAAAATAAGTTTGAAATAATAAATGAAATCTAATCAAAATCAAGCCTGTTGGAGTAGCTGTGGAGGCTTTGCAGACTTTGCACATGTGGATATATAAGCTCCATTAAAATGTGCAATGCAAATACTAAGAATCAAACTTCATTTGTGTTTGTGTGATGATACAAGATAAACCTCTGATGACAATACTCACAAGACACATAGTGAAAGATGGCTCCAGACTTAGGTCTCAGGTTACTAAAAGCAACAATGGCTATGAAAAGGGCATAGAGTGGGAATTATAAGGTAAATCCTCCTTGAATTTCCTAATCTTGTGCATTCTCATTTGGGTGAAGAAATCTGTGCTCTAATGTTCATCAGAATGCTACTCGAAATGTCATTTTTATATTCAAAAGTATGTTACACATAAATCCCTATAATAAAATAATAGTAGTGGAATACCTACTAAAAAAATATCTTGGAGATTTTTTTCTGTCACCTTAGTAGATTTTCTGACAGAAGTTGTTTTGGTTAATGTCTGATGACACAAAGCACGTCATTCAGTATATAGTCCAAAATCCTATTCATGAAATTATTTGGTGAATTTAGGCTGGGGTATAAAAGGATTAATGTTAAATGTGTAGGTAGATACAAAATAAAGGCACTTTGTAAGGCCTTGAACATTTACATTGCTGTTATTACTGGAATTTTCTAAGGGTAAACAAAGGGAAACATAATGACTCAAAGTTGAAGACATCCAGGTGTGCGCAGTTCCTGTGCAGTCTAGTTTTTTAAATGTAAACTGTTGAAAAATGGGATTTAACATAAACTGGTGAGGACAAATAAGCAAAAAAACATGTCCAAAACATTTAGTCAGGCTGGAATATTGTATTTTTTTTCTTAAATTTCTATATTTTGTTCTACATACAACTTATATTTGTATATATATATATATATATATATATATACAGTATATATATATAAATATGGATGTATGTATGTCAATATTTTTCATAAAATTGCATACAAGAAAATTATGTTTAAATAATATTCATGTTGATGTAAAACTATGATATTACGTCTGTCGATGTGTGTCAGCTGAGCCATTTTAAAACCTCTCCTAAGGTTACCTTTTATTTGCAGCAGCCATACATTACATCCATGTATTTTTCAACCACTAGCACACCTTGTGTGGCTAGTCAATAGTGCTTTGACTTTTGGTAAACTAATAAATTAATTAACTACGTGAGCTGGTGATGAAACTTAACAAATACATGGAATAGCTGAGGGGCGACATGGTGCTGCACTTGTTAGCACTGTCGCCTCACACCACTGTGACCGGGTCCGGGTCTCAGCCATGACTCCATATGTGTGGAGTTTGTGTGTTCTTCCCGTGTCGTTGTGGGGTTTCCTCCTGGGGCTCTGGTTTCCCCCCACAGTCCAAAAACAGGCTGAGGTTAATTGGGGTTGCCAGATTGCCTGTAGGTGTGCATGTGTGAGTGAATGGTGTGTGAGTGAATGGTGTATGAGTGAATAGTGTGTGAGTGAATGGTGTGTGTGTGCCCTGTGTTAGGTTGGTGTCCCATCCTGGGTTGTTCCCTCCCTTGTGCCCATAGCCTCCACCACCCCGAATAGGACAAGCATTTACAGGCTGTGATGTCCTTGAGGAGAGGTTTGGGAACTAAAGCTGCATTCATCTAGACATCCAATGGGGTATCAATAATAATCAATATCATTTTTATTGTGTTACTCTTAATTTTCATGTGTTATAATGTTAAATTGTGTTTTTTTTTCTCAGCAAATATACACTTACTACCCAGATAATTTTCTTTGACTGCTTAAGACTTTTGCACAGTACTGTATATAACTACTTAATTTTTACAGTATTATTTGTACAGGACATTTTCTTTTTTATGTGAGAACAGTCTGTCGTATGTATATCATTGAATAGCTATAACCGTGGGGTTCCATGATGGTATAAGAGAACTGGCATCCTTTCAGTGCAGGTGGGATTTTTTTACAGTGCAAAGGTCATCTCAGCTTGCCTCTGCACAAATTCCTTCTGCAGACTTACAAGTGAAAGTTACACCAGTCCTTCTGTCATCTGTAGATCATCCATAAGGCATGATGTTGCAGCGTGAAAATGAAGAAAATTTGTATTGAGCTTCAGGGATGTGTTGTGTGTTTTGTTTAAAGAGGGATTTTTTGGGACAATAAATTTTTGCCCTCTCCTGAAAGTTATGTATATCTAGCTAGTTAAATAGGTTTAAGCACAGCAAGTTGTACTGTACATTGTATCTACATCGCATACATACATAATGTCACTCATTACTTCCCACAAACTTCAACTTTCTTGTTATTCTCATCTGCTTTAATAGCATTCTACATAACATACCTTTCATCTGTCAATGAAGTACTCATTGCTATCCCATTGGCTTATGGATATGTGTGCCCTTAAGAGAGAGGTCCACAGTTTGTGTCACAATGTGGTTTCATTAGGTTTCACCTCTGTCTTTTTATTCAGATCCAGGGCCTAATTACTTAAGTCTATCTTGATCCTGAAATTGAGTTACCTATCATCTAAAGTCTCCCGTCATTAATCAGCACAAACATTTTTAGGCATCTTAGGACCATTCTCTAATGTTAAATCCAGATAAAGTGCATTTTGTTACAGTCTTCAGATCTCCTGTTGTATCTGAGGAGTATAGTTTCAGCACATGTGTTTTTGGGTTTATAGAAGGGAGTGAATAGGAAGGAGTAATATGGTGAAAATCCATGACTTGTAAGTGGATATCAGTGTATTTCCAGTGCAACACTAGAAACCAAATCAAATACTTATGTGCATATTTCTTTAAAAATATTTTAAAGTTTGGGTTATATTGTCATTACAAACACCTGGTCAGAAGTAACATCTTGATTTTGGTGCTGGGGTACAGTAAATCCTATTTAAGTCTAGTTTTGCAACACGTATGGCATGGAACATTCTTTTCAGGTTCAAGAATGGTTTCTTCCAAAATACACCTGTCACTGTAGTTGGCTGTCTTGACAAAAACATAATTTTGGGAGAGACATATGAACAAATAATAAAAAAAATAACCTTGGCAATATATGTACACTACAACCTGCTCAGTTCTCTAGCTCATCAAAATGAAATACAGTCTAGCACATCTGTAGGAAATATCAAGACCTATATCTACTTCTTCTTTCCAGGGGTTTCCTGTGGCCAGATGTTTATGTTCAGCTCATCATGAGGCCCTCCCTTCTGCCTGCACATTTCAACAATGGCAGATGGTGCTTGGAGCAACGTGACAAGTGGTGCAGGGTGTAGGGAGGAAGGAATGAAGATCTCCTGGCAGGAATGGCCGCCAGGATTCTTCCCAGGGCTCATCAGAAGACTAACCATAAAAAAGCCATCCTCCAGGGCCCCATGACATGCTTTTAACAACCTGAGAAGGAGCTAAGTGCAACCATAACTTTATACCTGCTTTTGTTTCTTTTCGTGGACGAACGGCCCCGTTTGACCAGCTGCCTGTCTGGAGCACGGTTCAGAAGAGCCTCATGTTTTATGTGTCGGTCTGAGGCTGCCATCCTTTCCCATCAAAATATGTTGCCGAATAAAATCTTGACTCATGCTCCACATCTTGGCTGCTCTACATCTATGGAGTGAGGCTCAGGGGCAACGTTCAGGGTTGGCCTCACCTCCATTTTTCGACACTTCTGTCAACCAATCTTCTCTCGCATCATAAACAAGCCAAGAGGATAAGTCACTTTGAAGAATGGAAACAGTGTATCTACAAAGGCTTTAAAAGAGGCAGGCAGTAGTTAACCAAAGATGCAGGCAGTAGTTAACCAACAGATGCTGCTTTTGTGGTAAGAGCCAAGTCACTGTATGGACACCATTGATCTATCTCAGAAAGAGAACACGTTTGATTATCGTATGTGCTATTTTGAATTGGTTTCAGAAGATAGAGACACTGCAAGTCATAAGTTCAAATTGTAAATCGTATTTTTGCAGTCTGAATGTGAATGTGAAGTTTTTACATCAATGTGTAGCTGGGATGTTCAGTTATCAATATTGGAGATTTTCATCATCAAAACCGGTCATTAGCTTGTAATAGGATTCACAGGACACTGAAGATTTAGAAAACTGAAAATGGATATTAAAGAGCATTCGCAGATACATGCATAATGTAAACATTACACCCTTGGAATGTTATTTGTAAAAAAAATTGCAAAAAGTGATATTTGAAATAAAATAGATTGTCAAAATACAAATTACAGCACTGTAGTATTACTTTTTAATCTCCACTGACTTCCAGTGGGAAGTGGAACAGAAATCTTCTGGGGATGTGTGAGGGTAGTGATAAAAAAGACAAAAATTTCAGTCCATTTAGTTCAGTCCATCCGGTACCTGCTATGCAGAAATCTGTCTGAGTATTGTATCCCGGTGAGAAATAAAATGATCTTACTAATGTCATATAAATGGAAATCCCTTTCAATGTTAAAAAGGAATCAAGAAACATATCAATTTCAGTTTGTCATCCCTTATCAGGTCAATATGGGATTTTGTCAGGTAGCGAGATTACAAAACTCTCATTCCTGCGGGCAACAATGTATGAGGAAGTTCGTTCTGCCTCATATTCACATCATTTTATTTTTAAAAAAGTTTGACTTTGCTGCGATAAGTAAACATAACAGCACTGTTATGCTTTCTACAAATTATCTGATGTGGCTGCAGCTTTAGTTTTATTACATTTAGAGCAAAACAATGATTAGTGTATGTGATTCCTTGATGAAGGCTGACAGAAGCCCACACAAAAAGTGCTGCAGTAAACGACAGTCTTTTTTATGTTTCAATGAATTGAGCAAAATTTCCTACATACTGTAGAATCTGATGGCTTGCATCACCTTAGCACAGTTAAATCTTAAATTTAGCCATCAAACAACAATGTGGTATTTGGTATTTCAGGTTGCTTACAGATGTTCAGAAGATCTTGACCCATTGCCACTATGTCAGTTTCTGAGGGAAAAAACCCTAATATATGCCAGTAGCTGACAGCCACATATTCATTCTTGATGGTATAAGACCACTTATGACTAATGAATGTTTCATTTTATGCAGTCATTCAGGATAAAGAATCATATTGTTAACACATCAGTCTCCATATTCAGAATGTCATATTTTAAACATTTTTGAAAATGAATGTATCGGCATGGATAGTAGCAGTGAACCAAAGTTTAACTGGCTGTCAATGTGATATATGAGGAAAAATCTTGTGTTTTTTTGTCATAAACTGTCAAAAGACAGGAAAGTGAGCCATAACTGCCCTTCATTTGAATTACTTTTAGCATCAACGGAAGACAGTTATTTATTCCAAAATAATATGGCTATACAATGGTGACAAATTTTAATGAAATATATAATGGTATAAAAATGAATATAACTCTAGACAATTAAATGTTTTTAATGTATAACTAAAAAAATTAAATTTTACAAAAATTTCTTCCCCATGTGGTTTGGCCTTTCTCTAGGTAACTCTGATTTCCTTCTGCAGTCCAAAAACATGCAGTTAGACTAACTGGCGTCTTACCCATAGTGCACGTGTGACCACCCTGACCAGCATAAATGGGTAGTAGATGATTAGAGGGATGGATGGATAATATGGATATTTTAGCTGACTCAATAGAAAACCTCTAAAAAGTATTTTGACTTTTTAAAATTTTATCTATTATCTAATACTGTCTAATACATACATAACAAAAATGCATTTTAGCAAGTCTCACTGCACTGTCGTAAATGGTGGCTACTTTTTGGTAATTAAATTTGTTTATGCTGTTAGACTGATTTAGTGTCTCCTTTAAAGTATAATTGTGACAGGTTGCAGTCTGATTCAAATATTAATGATAAACAGTGGATGTTTTTATGCTCCTGATTATTGAGGGTCTCTGGTATCTGTTCACCAATGATTCACTTATTTGTATAGAAGGATTTCCAGAAAAAAATCAAAAACAGTCTGTGTGGAATAATGCCTTTTCCCTGATGACAGCATCTGCACTAAACATTATTTGTTGATCTTCTAAAGGGTGTGTGTCTGTGTGTGTATGTGTGTGTGTTTGTCTTTAAAGGGACCACAGGGAATAGCGTTTTTGACTGTTTCTGGTGAATCTCTTTGTTTGGATTTTTCTAGGCAAGATACACTGCTTGTCAGGGTCGGCCCGTGGCATAGGCAATATAGGCAAATGCTAAGGGCGCCATCCATCCAGGGGGCGACACAAACGGAGGAAGAAAAAAAGTGCAACATTCCACTATTCTTAAAACTAGTTGGTATTAATGTGTCTTAATATGAAAAGAACAAGCCCACATGAACTTACCTGCTTAGCAAAGCCTATTAAGTAGTAGTAGTAATAACAGGGCCGGTCAATCCTATACGCGACATAGGCGATTGCCTTGGACAGCAACTTCTGAGGGGGCACCAAACTGCCAGCAAATTTAACTTTGCCTCAAGCGGGTGACGCTGGCGGTGATGCTCGCCTAGGGCGCCACACTGGCTAGGACCGGTACTGCTGTTTGTGTTTGAAAAACCCTGCATTTTGCTCTGTGACCTTGTGTGCTGGGTCTCATCAGCCACATTTTGACCCCTCTCAGGCTCTATTTTGACACTATTTGTCAAGAATAATGTCACCTTGGTGAATGAACATTCTTTCCATTAGTGAAAGTATAATGTGTTTTACAATGAGTTTTACAATCAACTGTTTTCTATATGAAAATCTGCACAAAATAGAAAATGATATTTAATAATGACACAAATGAGGGCTTCTGTCAGATATACTTGGGTTTTGCGCACACAACAGGCACATTCACTAGATAAGCTCAACCCACTCCCACGTTCATATAATCAAACAGGTGTGATGTAGTGAAATACAATATTATTAAGCATATACAGGATGGTGATTGTATGAGTGTATGTGCATATATTACCTTTCATGGTCTGGCTTCCCGTCCATGTACTCATTTTCATTTTGCCTTGTGCTGCCTGGGATAGGCTCAAACCCCCCATGATTGTGTGTTGGAAGGACTTGCAAATACATGGATGGAAAATCGTATGTCTAGCTGTAAGACTGTTAAGTGCTTTTGTGAAACCATAGTGTGACTGATGTGTGCTATCGCTATATTTCTATCACAGTGGGTACATCTCACAGCTTGTAATCTTCTAAGCTCGTGTTGTCCTTCCATAGGCCATGGACTTTGCTGGGCCAGTGTCACACTAAATTTAAGATGAACTCTAAAAACCAAATATAGCTTTGTTTAACAAAATATTTTTTTTAATCCTAATGGCATTAAACGTATAACTGATTTGAACTCAATACATGGGCCAAAGCCAACAGAAAACGTCTTAATTATTAACAGTCAGATTTGTTACCTGCAGCTTGCTGACATTTTCTTTAATCAAATCATTGATTTTGATCCCTCTTCAGAACCAATGCTTTTATGCAGCTTATATTCTGGCTTTCATACACCTGGTGAGTTTAGGAAAAAACACTGTCAACTAAAGTGTTCTAACTAATCATAGCTAAGGACACTGCTGATGGTATGGTTTACTTTGTGCCACATCCATTTATTTCTTTTATTCTAATCCATTCCGTGATTAAATTCTGATTCTCTTTCCTTCTCTAGTGATAGAGAAATAGAGGTCAAATAAATGATTCAAAATAGATACCCTAAAAAGTTAATGGCCCAGAGCAAGAGATGGGAGTGTCCAAGAGAATGCCTGCTCAAAATAATAAACTGCTTTACAAGGTAATAACCATATATTTCCGGCATGTGTATTATTATGGTTTTATTATGTTTTTTTAAGAATGGCTTTGCTATCTTAAACAAAGACTACTGCATAAAAATTTGCTTATGAATATATTATATCTGTAACAATGGCATTCTCAGCAACAAACTAAAAATATCCATGACTAAAGAACTTGATGTTCCCAGGCACATGTGGTATATTTTAAAATCCATCCATCCATTTTCTGAAACCGCTTGTTCTATTTAGGATTGCGGGGAGGCTAGAGCCTATCTTGGAGGCTTCAGGTGCAAGGCAGGGAACAACCCAGGGCAGGGCTCCAACCCATTACAGAGCACACTCACACACCATTCACTCACACACCAATTCACACCTATGGGTAATTTGGTAACTACAATTAGCCTCAGCCTGTCTTTAGACTTTGGGGGAAAACCAGAGTACAAGGAGGAAACCCCACAATCACACGGGGAGAACATGCAAACTCCACATACGTGGAGGTATGATAGAGACTCAAATCCTGGTCCCAGGGGTGTGAGGCAGCAGTGCTAACTACTGTGTCACCATGCTGTCCCCATATTTTATAATCTAACAGATAACTTTATTGTATTCAATGTTTCATATTCCTGTGTATCTCAAATCTATAAGCAGTTTGATATAGACGAAGAAGATTAAACTGATACAAAACATGTCCTTTAAGATGGAGGTCACAAAATTACAGAAATCTGATTTGCTTTGTGGTGGTAAGTGCTGGCAAATGTAGTCATTCATGAGGGGGTAGTTCTAGACCTTAATGACATTATAATCAATATGTCTCACTGACTCACTGCCATCGTTTTAACATCTGCCAGTTACTGTTCTGATCCCCCACGGCTTCTGACTCCAGTGTTTTAACCTCTGAGGCATACAATTCATAGCAAATGTTTCAAATTACTGAGTGTGAAAACCTTCATATTCTTTTCTTTTTTTTCTTTTTTTGGGGGGGGGGGGCAAGCTTATACAACCGTGGAAACATGATATTTCATATTTCATTCTGCCTTGTGCATGTCATTGTGAGGGATGGCAGTTCACATGCAACCTGCCGCCGCCACTTTTGATGAGCCAAAGCAAAATTAATTGCATATGGAGAGCAAATGACAGGAATCTTTACAATTTCATGGGAATTCCTGTAACAGGAGCTTCCCTAAAACTAAATCCAAATGTCCATTGCATGTCCACTGTAATATTTCGGCCTGCATAATTGTCTTGCGAGTAGAGCTGTTGCCAGTGTCAAACAATACATTTACATTAATGGGAACTTCTCCTATCTAAAGCCGTCTTTATACCTAATACATTATCCATATACCACCAAATCCATGTCAATTATCACCACTCATTGCAAAGAGAAAGCTATATATTTTTATACAGCTATGCCACTTTTCCTACAACAACATTATTACAGTACCATTGTCTCCCCTTAATATAAAAAATTTGTATTACCACACAGACAGTGTAACCATATCCAAATGCACTTCTGATTATAGACATACTCAGACAACTTAGCCAGCTTAAACAAAATGAAGCTCTTTGCAGTGTATACAGTAGGTAAAATTGCTACTGTGGATAAAATAATTGACTATTCATTAATAACAAGTATTTGAATATCTTATTTTAATAACTTTTTCCTCCTTCATTTCATCTTATATTGCTGGCACTTATCCTGGTGAGGGTTATGGTTATTATTTTTTATTTTATTTTAAATTTTGTCCAATTTTATTCGATTTTTTTTTAAAAAAAGCACTTTGTATTTTGTATCACATATTTCATATATTTCAGCTATTTGAAGAATAATTCAGCTGGAGGATAAATCAACAGTTGATGTTCCAAAAATGTAAAATAATCAATCACTCTTCTATAAATGGATAATGAGGTAGATATATAATTAAACTAAAATATACAGTACACTAGAAAACAAGTCTTTTACAGAGGTCTAATGTACTGAGTACTTCAGCCATAATTACATCAGAAAAACTTCCCTCAAATATTTCAAAGACGATAGCTCCATAACAAAATTTAAATACATGGTTATCATCTTATCGTCCAATTATAATTGCATAAACCGTAAGCCACATGTAAGCCAAAAAATCCTGAATAAATATCACAAATAAATCAAAACCTGGTGTAACCAACCAATGTCATTATCACGACACAAAAAGCAAAGGACTCGAGGGCAGGCGTGAGGGAAACTGGGGTTTTATTTAGCCAAAACAAACAGGAGCAGGGAAACAAAAGGTACCACAAGGGATCAAAATGGGAAGACTAGCACTGGGAAGGGTGCAGGCAACAGGAGGACTTATGTAAATGACCAGACGGGGGATGACAAGAAAAACAGGGACTTATTTGCAAAGACTAATGACGGGCAACAATACTCACAGTAAATATTGACGGAAACGTTTTTATTTTTTTCTGATCCCACTGATTTGGAGTGATATAAATATGGCTGCGACAAACGTGAAATATGCCAAATTTCATATTTCAGTTCACAGTGTGATATTTGGGCCTAAGTAATAGTGTTGATCCAAAACCTGGAAATAGGTGAATGGAGTGAATTTCAAAAGTCAAACTAAGAGTGAACGCATAAAATGATATGCAAAGAAAACTGATTAGTTTTTTCAGTCAGCAGAATCATTAACAGCAGTTCTGACATTTGGTTGCATTTTGTTTTCAATACCAGTAATAAGCATATGTACATAGTATGATTTCAATTTTTATACCATGTTACAAACCAGTATATTGCTGCAACCCAACCTACAAAAGGCATAATTTACATGGAGGGTGAAAAAAAATGGTGTAATGCCAGAAATATATATGTACAAGATAATATTACACATAATTTGCCAGGAATTTCAGTTAGCATAGATGCCATAGACCATAGGGGAAGCATCAATGGTCAGGGGGGAAATGCTAAAAACCAGATACTCATGCACAGCAGAAGAGGGTCTTTTTGCATAATTTCTATGCAAGCACACTTTATAGCATACAGAAAATCCGCTCATGCATGCTCATTCAGGCCCTGTCCCATTTCTCCTCATATTAATTTTACACTTCATTCTGAAGCGGCACTCGATATGAATGGTAACACTCTTTATTGTAGGGCCACTTCTGTTAATAAAACAGTAGGAGAGGATGGAGAGGCTACACACATACAAACACAGATCTAGTATCTATATCTTTGTGGGGACTCTCCATTCATTTCTATGGCCATAACCCTAATTACAACTATATGACAACCTTAACCCCTACAAAGCCCTAACCTTAATCATAAGTAACTAAACAAAAATACTTTTGGCATTTTTTTCTTTTTGTTTTTTAAATCACATTCACGTTTTTTTTATGAAATTAACTTTCCCTTTTGGGGACTGGAAAATGCCTCCACAAGATCAAAATAACAGGTTTTTAATCACACATGGACCCCATAATGTAATATACGCAGCCTCCACCCCCTGAAAAAATTGTCCCCGCATTGAATTGTTTTGGATTAAAAAATAATACAGTGCAATCAATTTTTAATGTCATGTAATGTCTTACTTAAAAAAAACATCTATTCGAGGACAAAGACTAGTGCAACTGCAATACGGTGGTGCCTACGGTTCACGAACGCTGTGGTCTACGAACAATTTGGTTCACGACCGAAAAAATCGAGGAAAAAAATGCATTGGTTCAAAATTTAGTTGACGAACAGATTCCTCGACCAGATTCATTTTTTTTATACTAGTGTAGCTCCGGCGGGGCGCATGTCCCAGCATGCCCCGCGTGCAATTGTAAATAGAAGGACCACAACAGGCAACCAACGAGCACCGAACCCACACGCGCGACAATAGGGAAACGCAACCATTAAGATTAACATTAACAACAACAATACAAGGGTTAAGGACTGTTAATAAAGAGCGTGGTTTCCCCGGCAAGCAAGTCTGCATGTCTCTCTCTGCTCCCGCGATGCCTCGGTCCGCCCGTCGCCATACTATATTGTGGTTTTTCTTTAAAGTTTTTACTATAAAAACCAGAAAATTAATTAACAAAAATAATTATTTGGTAGGATTGTGAACGAATTAATCGAATTTCAATGCTTTCTTATGGGAAAAATTGCCTTGGTTCGCGTACAAATTGGTTCACGACCACTTTCCTGGAACGGATTGTGTTCGTGAACCGCAGGCACCACTGTACTACACTCAGATTCTGATTATGGTCACAATCCGGAATCTCTTTTATGCAGTAAAACTAATTTCGGATCCGCCCTCCATTGCAGTAGGCGGCGCTATACCATAAATCATTTTCACACGATTTGGTAATATAACCGTCGAAATAGAAGACGAGGATAGTAAGGTGGCGAAATTAAATGTAGGCTGAATGAATAACAAAACGCGCACATGCCATTCTAAGTAGGTTACTTCACCACTGAAACAGAAGAATATCGCAAACAGCCGTTCTTTGCACTAAAATGATCTAGGTAGCTTTTCTTGTTCCTATACTATAATGTAATACTGTTTGCTAGATATATAACACACATGATACCTTAAACTACCTAGTCAGCATATGTAGTTTTATTGTTTTTATTTCATTACTTAACCCGCTGTTGTTTACTTGAGTTCGTGCGTTTTCACTACATTCATTTACAGGTCTTGTTTTTTTCGGGTTAGCTACTGCTACGTTACGTTGCTGAATCCATGATAAACCACAGTTCGTTATGTCGGCAGTGAGATTTAGCTGTATCTTTTGATCCATGAACAATATAAAGACATCCCGTTCTTTCTAAGTGACACAAATTATCTCACTACAGACAATCATATGTCGTGGGACCTTTTGGATTTCATTTATCCTCTAGGCACGAAATGAGAGCAATGTCTTTGTTATAGCGTCGAGGTTATACGTCTCATTATTTAAAAAAAATAAAATCACTTTATGTAACGATTTATAAGTAGTGTAAAAATTCGTGAATATGCAGTCTTTGTATAGTCTTTTTGATACATATTAAGCGAAACTTTATTCACACATTATAAGCTCCTATAAATATATTCCACTTTGAATCTAATCATCGGAAATATAAAGCTGTTTGAAGGTGAAGAGTGTTTACTTCCCTTCTCTCTCTTATTCTATATTAATTTCCATCCATCCATCCATCATCTCCCGCTTCATCCGAGGTCGGGTCGCGGGGGCAGCAGCCTCAGCAGGGAGAGCCAG
>JAODKC010000117.1:13317157-13341459 GCA_026777985.1 Mormyrops attenuatus | reverse complement strand
CACACACATATACGGGGAGGGGAATAGAGAGAGAGAGAGAGTGAGGGGGGGGGGGGCATCAATGTCCAACAGTGTCTCCTGGGTTGGAGTACTGTACTGGGAGAGAGTTATTCTGGCTCCTGGCACTGTTAAATACTGTTAAGTATGTCTAGTATTTTAAGTATGTTTACTATGTAAACATGATTTTTACAGTTAGTGATGCACCATAACAGACTGTGTGAGCATGCAAAATGTGCAACTTGAGTAAAATATGCTATAAGCCAATAAATCATAACTATTCAACACATATTAGTATAGGTTTAGTTGTCTATGGTATTAAAATATGTCAGTTTATCTGTTTTGTCTGTTGCTGCATACAAATTGATGGAATTCAGTAGCCTAGGTCAACAAGAGAGCCAAAGGCAGTCCTTTATTGTACACTTTATATGTGTGGAACACAGTCAAGCTTATCCTTGGATTTTGAGTAGGGAATCAGTATAGCACTGCCACAGCAGATATAAAGAGAATTCTCATTTGTTACCCTGGGTGAAATCCACTACTAATTTACCGTTGTCATGGCAACAAACATCAGAGGAATTACTGTGGATCACAGGTCTGTGCAGTATGGAAATCAATGTGAATGGCCACATGTTCATATTTCACTGAGGGAAACAGTAACACATGTGGTTATTTATAGAATTTTGTACATGTTTGTGAAATACAAGTAAAATAAGGTTTTCAGCCACTTAATATAGCGCGGATATACATAATAGAAATAGAAATAAAAGACAAATCGAAATCAGGAGGAACTGGGTACTTTAAGATAAAATTGATTCTAGTCCATGAAGGGCTTTCTTTCATGGATATTATGAAATGTTGTGAAAAATGCTGAACTGACCTTTAAAACCACTCATACTCACAATAGACAAATAAAATGGTGCTAAATTACATTAAGGACATTACTAACAAATGACATTACCAAGAATAATAATTTGCTATTATTTTATGTTAACTCCTGTACCCGGATGCTGTTTTCATGCTTCTGTTCAAGGTGGATTTCACAACATGAAAAAACACGGTTATCTTAAAGTCATGGTAAAATCTTTTCAAAGGTAGGGAACACAATATTCTCTCTCTCTCTCTGTCTCTCTGTATATATATATATATTTTTTTTTTTTTTTCTCTCTCTCTATATATATATATTTTTTCCCTCACAATGTTTCTTTAATTAGCTTTTGAACCTGTTTAATCTTCTCTGAGATGAATTTTAAAAACATTATTCAAATTCACATGAATAATTCTCTCTAAAAATTGTTTCATTAATGTTAATGCTCCTTAGGGGAACTTGTTTCAGTTGAAAAGGGGAAAAAGAAACATCAAGGATAATTTTCTTAATTTGGTCTATATATTCACATACATTTAATATTTTATTAATAACAATTACGAGTCATTTAGGATTGTGTTAGGAGAAATGAAAGATGAGTCTCAAAGATGTAGCACGTGTCAATGGACCAGATAAATCCACTGCATCTGTGAGTTTAAAATGCATTACTTGGTTCTTTTCAGGTAATGGATAGCAACTGGTAGCACTGAGAGATCAAGAATGCGAAGTATGAGGTGCATTTGTTGAAGAATGAGCTGCTGTACTGGATTATTGAAAACAAAATGGAGTCTGAATGTTGTTTTGGAGACAAAGAGGAGGAGGAGACAAAGGGCTGTAGATACAACTGTGGCTGCCACCCCTGGTGATTTTGGAGCTTCCAACACAGAAGAAATTCTGGTTACAGGTACATCATGTCTTAGTAACCTATATATGGATGAGAAAAGTCTGTACACAGAACCTTGATGACTGCTATGTAGGTAGCTAGACAAATGCATGGTGAAATATGTAATATAAGTATAGCACATTTATTTGCTGATTTGAGACTACCCACAATATAATACTACTTTTACATAATACATTTCTAGCGGCATCAGAATTTCTCACGGAAATAACTGAGAGCATAATATTCATGCTGAAGTGATCATTGTGAAAGCAGAGTAATAACATGCCTGCTTTATACCAGCATGTGTACCATCTCTTTACTTTCAGCAAGCTTTGCTCATATAGAGTACATATTTGTATATTTGTAACGATAGCAATAATGTTTAGCTTTGAATTTGGTTACCAAAAAATTGACATGGAGGTGTGTCAAAGACTTCTACCCAAAATTATCTATGATTGTCCATCTTGCAACTACTTACTCTGGTCAGGGTCATGATGCCAGTCCATCATAGGGCACATACATGAAAAATCACATTCTACAGGCACCAGTTAGCTTAGGTACAGTTTTTGGATTCAACATCACAGATAAAACTTGTAAACTCTACGTAACCGAATTGGGATTCAAACCCCTAACCTTAAAGTTATGAGGTGGTATTGCTACTCATCAAACCACTTCCTTTATACATGTATGTGACTGTTTGTAAATTGATCAATATATTTTCTTCATTCTTGTGCCAAAGAAATGTGAAAATGGCTTATCAAAATACGGAACATTTCATTATCATATTATCCTCTTTTTGGCTTTTCTAGTTAAAGATCAGTATTATGTAAAAACTGGCTGAATTTTCACTATCTCTGTCCTTTGTGGTTGCTTTGTCACTGACGTAGTAAGTCAATGACAAAAGCCTTCACACACATCTCCTATATCACTTGATCTTTGCTGGGAAAAGTAACATGAATGTATGTATTTAGTTGTTCATATAAAACAATAATTAATGAGGTGAGGTAAAACAACTGTCTTGTAACCTAAGCTTACGTAGGGTACGCAGTTTACTTTGAGCCTTCTGCTAGCGATATCCATAGTGCTAGCATAGCAGCATATGCTCTCCCTCATAGATTTCTAATGTATCACCCTCAACCCATTTTATCCATTATTTGTACAATCAACTGCTCATGCCCCGGTATACATAATGTACAGTGTGAAAATGTTTATTTTTATTTTATTTTATGGTAGCTAGTTGAAAGCTGGCATTAGAACGATAATTCCATTCAGGGCCTTAGCAATAATTATCATATTATGCTAGATTGTTTTTTCCCCTTAGTGGTAAACACAATGTATAGTTCCAGATTAAGTTTGGGAGTCTATGTGGAGTCTATAGAATAAGATTAGTGTCAAAAATGACAGAATTTGCTTTTAAGTTGAATTGTTAGTGTGTGTGTTTTTGTATTATGTAAAATGTTCTATTCATATCCGAAACAATACAATTTGAATTTCAATATCTGTATTTACTTTTTTATATATTGCATGCAAATTTTAGCCTTTAATTTATTCAGCTCTTTGAAGGCATACAAATTCAGAGCTTGATTGCTTTTGAAAATGTATATATGTATGGAAACAACCGAAGAAATGAAAGATGAATTTATGCTGCATTCTGAATTGTTTGCATGCTAAATGCTAAATGATTTCAGTATATTTTGCAGTTTGCTTACAGCATGTGAATTTGGTCTGGTCTTCTTGTTTTTGAGTCATAGGTTTTAGACTTGTCTTGATCGTTGGATATAATGTGCATGTTTGAGATGTGGAATTTAGACCCCAGGCTTCTCATGTAGCTTAATCACGCCTACACGTATGTATGCATCTGAGGACTGTAGCTAAATCACATTATTGCGTGTAAGGCATACACAATACCTGTAGTAATATAAGGAAGATATGGGGAAAGTGCAACCAAGGCTTGGAAACTGACAATGGATTAAATGATGCCATGGATTCTAAAGAGCATTGAAGCACACATTTAAGACACCAGCATTGTAATATGATGTAAAATTACACCTTATTGGTTCTTTAGGAATAATGCTTGAGAATAGTTCAGAGATAAGCTTACATTGTTTATGTTCAAAGTATATTTACCGTTTACCGCATCTATAATGTATCCTGTTTTCAAAACTAGTCAAACATTTCCAGAAGGCACAAGGAGACATATATAACAATATAAAAGACATATATAACATCACAAGTGTTTAATCACACATTTCAGCTCCAGCTTATAAGTATACAATTTAGAACTTGAAATAATATCATTAAGATTTAAAAGTAAAAATGTTAATTTGATGTTGTTCAAATACTTTGCTTTTGTTCTCAATTATTTTCTACAATAATACTGCCCACAATATATAAATACATAATACAATAATGTTAAGGTATGTAAAATAAGGTGTGCCCATTTACACTGTTAATGTGTAAATGCATAATATTCACACACATTTTTATTATATAATAACAAACATTATTGTAACTTGTATATGATCTACTGCATTTTTTCCAAGAAACCAAATGTCTATTGCCTTAGGTTGTGTTTTCTAGGCAACTATTTTCTTAGTCCAAAAGTGCCATTTGCTGTAATTTTTCATGCACGTGACATATTGCTACTTTGTGCATAAAAATAGCTACACTTACCTCGGCACTAGCTTCTGAGGATTTATGTATGTGGAGAAGTTTTGCAAATCTGCAAAGAGCTGTGCAAAAATGACTGCAGTTCTTCTCAAAATCTTCACAAATCTTTTTTTAAAAGTGTGACATAAATGTTTTTCCTGACTTCTACATAGCTATGCTATGATTGCACCCACAATTTCATTAAATTTTTTTAGGATGGAGCTGGTTTGTTCAATATCTTGTGGAGATATTTAGGGCACATACAGTTATTCAAAGTGAATTTTGACTTTGAGGCTAATTTTGTACTTCCTACAGGTGTGAATTTTGTGTCTTAATGGAATTGTAATTAACAATAAAAATGTACACAGAAAATAATAAAAAAATGACTACTCATACACAGTTTGATGAGATATTTGCTTTTTTCACCCAATTATAACTCAACAACTGCAGCATGATTGTAAGCATAGACTTCATCAACCATTACATCATTATTTGTTGCTGTGCTTGACAAATTGCCTGTGCAGTGATTGGATTTTAAGATGGGGCAGTGCTGAAGTGTGCATTAAAGCAAGCATCTCTGTTTCGCCAAATGAAACTGCATGTAAAACGAAATAATACTAATAATAAAGAAAAATAGATCCGACCGCTTAAACACGTGGAAAAAGAAAAAAAAACTGGTAAGTGGTTGTCAATATTATAAGAAGCCTTGGGAGAAAGATTTCAGGCCTTGCACAGAGAAGAATGAAATTGCAGAGCTGGAGCGGATAATTCATTCAGTATTAAATTTTCAAACAGAAAAGATAAAATTACTTGTATCTGAAAACATAGCATTCCCCCAGCTCTCTGTTTGACTGATCAGCTGATGAAGAGACTAGCTGCACGCAGCTTTGCTGGGTTGTTAATTTTATCCCCACTAACTGTGATTTCTGATAGCCGGCCTACTGATTGCAGTCAGGTAAATATCCTTCTTTATTTTTATCCACAGGATTTAGAGAGGCTACATCACAGACACAACATGTAAGTGTGCAACAGATCAAATATATTCTCAGCAAAGGCAGCCTTGTACTTGTGGCGATTATACTGAAAAGGAACATAACAAAATGCATGCAGCAGTTCTTTTTTATTTTATAGATAATGCTTTATCCTCTGGAATTCAGCCAAAATAACTGCAGCTCTCTGAGGAGACGCTTGAAGCGTTTTAAACTTACCGCAGTCAACCAATTATTAACAGATTTTCCTGTCCCTGTCGTCTTTGCTGTATTCGCTCGTCTCCGGTATTTACGTTTGCTGTGGAATATTCTGCATTCTCTCGGAGAATGATGGAGATTTTGCTGTTGATTATTAGGCCTGCTCCCACAAGATCCCTGAGGATATGTATTTGTTGTTTGCCGGATTCAAGCATCGGCTGGCTGTTGAAGCTTTTGAGTTAAATCTCCCTGCTCAGGCTTTTTTTTTTTTCTCCTTCCTTTCGCTGCAGCCGGGTGGACTGGTCATATTAGGTGCAGTTCTCTTAGAACACATCTCTCTGCCTAGTGTATTGTTAATGCTAGCCTCACAAAATGTCTTTGTGCTATTTCATTGCTCTGCAATGGAAATGCACTAGCTGCGTTTACCGTGGTGCTGCAGTGTGGAAGATGAAAAATCTAGGAGAGTAAGCTCGTTCTGTCTGCAGAAGGGAGATAGGAAGGGCTGCTGATGCCTCTCCTCTCTGCGTGAACAAAAGAAATAAGATTGAGAAGAAATGCCAGGCTGATTAATTTCATCTTTTTGCATAGTTCAGGAATATTTGACATATTTAATTCTGCAGGCATGACGGACTCTGAGAGTACTTTATACTTTGGAAATACAAGCCTCTTGAAGTCAAGGGTCTTTTTGTACTATTTGCATTTTTATATTTATAGTGCACTGTATCATATACTGGTTATTATAACAGACATATATATGCATGGATATATAAGACGTATGCTTATTGCTGTGAGATTTTTTGCGGAAAGAATGTTCTATAATGCAGTAACTTTAGAGAGATAGTGAGATTACTAAACACTCTTGAAGAATGTGGTGAAGTAAATCGTGTTTCATATGATCAGAATCTACAGTGTCATTGTCGTTTGTTACAGGAATGCAGCTAGTCGCCTTCACACAGTGGTTATACTGTAATTCAGTATGTCAGTATATTCAGCCATTAGTTGTGAATGCTTCTTGTCTTTTCCTAATATTTTATAGTTTGCTGTTGAAATAATAATGAAATTCAGCGGGTGGTTGCAATCAAATATTTTATGCTTTCTAAAAATGAAGTCTGTCCTTCATTATTCGCTACATACTGAGGTATGTCAGATCAAGAAAAATGCAGATGTGGCAGCGGTTTATGTTATGTATATATCTGCAAAACAACGTAGCCTTCTGCAGATTATCTCCGGAAATGGAGTATGTGTTTAATTGTGTGGCGACTCAACTAATTAGACTGGTCATTCATCGTAACGCATACAAAGCGACAGTCATATATTATCCACAAAATATATCAGTAAAATACTAGTCTTTGTAGACACAACAATTTATCAATGTTCTTTCTATATCATTATACCTACCATTTCCTTTTTTCTATCCAATCAAACTTTTAAATTCTGTGAGTATAATTATATTCCATCCATTTTCTAACTGCTGTCCAGAGTTGCACGGTTATATTAATTTTACCCTAAGTTTATGTAGTATTAGTATTTAATACTGCTAACAATTATACTACTATTATACTACTAGTATGTGGATTGTTGCTCTTTAATGTAATATTCTTAAATAAAAGTGATGAATGGACTTACCAGTAAATTAATCAGTTGTAGCTGATTCCAAACTGTTTCCTGAGGAATGGCTTAAGTTGTTTCCAGAAAATACCTGGTTATTTTGTAGCACTGGAATGTTGAAACTCACCTGAGACTTTGGTAGGGGATGGATTAAGTTGGCCAGGGTATTCAAGCTGGCCTCTGGACAAGTAGTTTTAAATGATTTGTTATCCAAAGGTTGCCACATTCTAGCAGTGACAGATGTGACTCGTCCTTGATCTGAAGCTTCAGTACAAAAGTAGCCTTTGGTGGATAAAAGTATCAAGTCAGCTATTGATTCACCAAAGCTTTCGTGGCATTTTTGGGTACCAAAAAGATTGAATTATCCAGAACTGTAATGGGAAAAATTTGTAGTCATGATATTACAGGTTTAATAATGCAAAAAACATTTTTTCAGATTGTAAGACAAGTTTTCTTTATTTTCTATACATAAACCTGAATGCAATCTATTGACGATATTGACGACAGGCCCTCCAGCTTTTTTATTTGTCATCCAGTAGATTACAGTACATTTTGTTGACATCTAAAAGACAAATCCCAAGTAATAAACCATTGTTTGAAATTATTTCTACACAGGAGTCTGAAGGTGGGAACTTAGAGGAAATGGAGGAGGTCCGTCTAAAGAAGCGAAAGCGCAGGAGGCACGTTGTGAAGGAAATGAGGAAAGAAGATGGGGAAATAGTGAAAAAAAGGCGTGGCCGACCCCCAGCAGAAAAGTTCCCCCCTAACCCTCCAAAACTTACCAAGCAGATGAATGCCATTGTGGAGACTGTCATTAACTACAAAGATGGGTAAGACTAAGACAGTAAGTTGTTTTTAGTAAAGCCATAATTACGTAAGCTACCCGGCATCACTGCTGCTTTAGATAAGTATAATAATTATAAAATTACACTCGGTGAATTCTACGAAACCACAGTCAATGTATGAATGTAATGTATGTACCATCGATCAGCCAAAACATTATGACCGCCCCCTTGTAAAGCAAATCATATTGACTATTTAGTAAAAATAATTCATATTATGGTGTGAGATATATTAGACGGTAAGCTAACATTTGGTTGAACTGACTAGCCCATATGTAGCACGGATTCATCCACTGTGTGTTGTGACTCCCATGAACATTATCAAAATGATCTGCCATTTGTGCTGCAGTAGCCCTTCTGTTGGTTGGTACCACATGGGACAGCTTTCATTCACTAACTCTCAGTTGATACTCACGATGGCTGACCATCAACAGCCCACAAGCCTGGTCATTTTGGAGATGCTCTGACCCAGTCGTCTGACCAAAGTGATTTGGCCACTGCTCAAAAAAATGAAAGGAACACTTTTTAATCAGAGTATAGCACCAAGTTAATTAAACTTCTGGGAAATTGATCTGGTCAGTTAAGTAGCAGGGAGGGTTGTTAATCAGTTTCAGCTGCTTTGGTGTTAATGAAATTAACAAGAGGTGCACTAGAGGGGCAACAATGAGACAACCTCCAAAAACAGGAATGGTTTGACAGGTGGAGGCCACTGACATCTTTCCCTCATCTTTTCTGGCTGTTATTTTCACTAGTTTTGCATTTGACTATGGTCAGTGTCACTACTGGTAGCATGAGGCGATACCTGGACCCTACAGAGGTTGCACAGATAGTTCAACTCCTCCAGGATGGTGCATCAATTTGTGCCATTGACAAAAGGTTAGCTGTGTCTCCCAGCATAGTCTGAAGGGCATGGAGAAGATTCCAGGAGACAGCCAGTTACTCCAGGAAAGGTGGACAGGGCCATAGAAGGTCCTTAACCTATCAGCAGGACCGGTATCTGCTCCTTTGTGCAAGGAGGAACAGTATGAGCACTGCCAGAGCCCTACAAAATGACCTCCAGCAGGCTACTGGTGTGAATGTCTCTGACCAGACAATCAGAAACAGTCTTCATGAGGGTGGCCTGAGGGCCCGACGTCCTCTAGTGGGCCCTGTGCTTACTGCCCGGCACCGTGGAGTTTGATTTGCCATAGAATACCATAATTGGCAGGTCCGCCTCTGGCACCCTGTACTTTTCACAGATGAGAGCAGGTTCACCCTGAACACATGTGACAGACATGAAAGGGTCTGGAGAAACTGTGGAGAATGTTATGCTGCCTGCAACATTGTTTAGCATGACCGGTTTGGTGGTGGGTCAGTGATGGTCTCGGGTAGCATTTCCATGGAGGAATGCACAGACCTCTACAGGCTAAACAACGGCGCCTTGACTGCCATTCGATATCGGGATGAAATCCTTGGACCCATTGTCAGACCCTACGTTGGTGCAGTGGTTCCTGGGTTTCTCCTGGTGCACAACAATGCCTAGCCTCTGGGGAGAGTATGCAGGCAGTTCCTATAGGATGAAGGAATTTATACCATTGAATGCTCGCTCGCCTGACCAAAATCCAGTAGAATACCTCTGGGATATGTTCCGGTCTATCCGATGCCACCAGGTTGCACCTCAGACTGTCCAGGAGCTCAGGATGCCCTGGTCCAGATCTGGGAGGAGATCCCCCAGGACATGTTGTCAGGCATGCATACAAGCACGTGGGGGCCATACAAACTACTGAGTACAATTTTGAGTTGCTGAAATGAAATTCCGGCAAAATGGACTAGCCTGCCGCATCATTTTTTCACTTTGATTTTCGGGGTGACTTTGAATTCAGCCCTCTGTTGGTTGATAATTTTAATTTCCATCAAACGATGGGCGTCCGTTCCTTCCTAACACATTACCTAGTCCATTTCAGTATAGATATCCAGCATGATTGTTCTTCCCATTGAGATCTGATGTGTTTTCAAAGTGTTCCTTTAATTTTTTTGAGCAGTGTATTATGACGGGTTACATAAAGACATTGGCTGCCAGTGTATCTCATTTACAAAAATCATTGGTTTATGACCTGAGGAAGAAGGTCCCCTGGCTTGAAAAGCTACTGAATTTTCCACTCAAAAAGGGAAATTTATCTTGGTAAACTTGGCTTTTCAGTCAGACACACATAATCCCATCAAACAAATGCTGTGCTCCTTTGTCCAAAAATATTATTTTTATTTGTATAATTCAGCCAGGTAAACGTGGTTCGTTTTTAGGATCACAATTTGAAGAAACCCATTATTAAATAATAAACCATTATTGAATAATTGTTAACGGGAGTGCTGTTCTATGTTGCCATGACACCAGCTATACCCAGGGCTATTGCATAAGAGTGCTGACAGGTATATTCTGTATCATCGAAATTCTGGGCCAAACTGCTTTAAAAACAGACTACTGTCTTATGACCATACCTGCCAGTCCTTTTAATGTTAGCATTTTGGTGTGTGTACTGGGAATAATTGGTTTTAGGCCCCATAACAGTTAACTAAGTGGATCTCGGGCTGAGGTATATCAGCTTCATGCAACATCAGACAGGAATGCAGGAATACAGTTTAACCTGAATAATCTTAAACAAAGATATTTGCATCTTAATGGTGTGACAGTAAAAGGATGCTTATAAAGTAATGTATGAATGCACTGAAATGTGTTTTATTATTTTACTATTTTATTCATAATTTTAATTTATTGATGACTTTTTGCTTAATATGATTTTAATATGAAAAATATGGATTTAATTCAGAATAATTTCCATAGAGGGTATGTAGTAACGTCACTTTCCTGCCAGAACACGCCCCCTCAGATGGATGGAGTGGCAGACATGGCTGATTTTAGTCGCGGAATCTGTGCAATAAAAGATTATCTGTTTAAAGGCAGTTGAACTCGACAGGGAACCATTTAACTTCCAAAGGATCAGTGGATCCTGGGCATTGATATGTGACCAGGAATTGGGTTTCCTGACAACATATTTTGTAGAAACTTTTAAAGTCATTTGGCCGTCTGCACTTGCTTTGTGGAGTAGCCCCTTATAAGGAAAACCAGCTTTATCTTGGATAGCTAACACCGTCCCCCTCGTTGTTAGTAGAACACAAGACTATTAAATATTTAATTGATGAGTAGTCAATACAGTATATAACTTAAGGTATGATTATACCCAAAAATCCAACATAACTGACACAAACTAAAACTCACGTTTTAGATCCTGGATTCCAGTTGCTTCTCTGTATTGCGGTGAAGTGTTCAGCAATCTGTAAAAAGACAAGTTTGATTTCTTTTTAAAATGGGAAAGATTTTGTGGTATCCACATTGAACTATAACACTGCCACTCAGTCTTTTTGCAACTCAATTGGTATAACCTCAGTGACATCTGCCTACTTTGACGTCATGTGCATACTCTGTATTGGAACATCAGATTCATTCATGCTAGCTGTACTGATTCACATATTTATTAATTTCAGGTCTGGCCGAAAGCTCAGTGAAGTTTTTGTCCGGTTGCCCTCCAGAAAAGAACTGCCAGAATACTATGAGCTGATAAGAAAGCCCGTGGACTTCAGAAAGATAAAGGTCCATCCAACACCGATAATGAACTGAATGAACACTGACTTGAAGCTTTTGTCCAGTGTTGGCAAAAGAATATTTTATTATTCCCATAGTCCAAATACATTAGAGAAATAATAATTGAGATATTATTGAATAATAATACATTTTACATATTCATATATACAATTTTCAGTCTATATATACAATAAATTACATTTACACACATGGGTATATTGGATGGTTACTGCCCACGCTAAACTCTGGGGGGATTGACTTGTGTTTTCAGGAACGTGTACGTAACCACAAGTACAGAAGCGTGGAAGATTTGGAGGAAGATGTCATGCTTCTCTGCCATAATGCTCAGACTTTCAACCTGGAGGGATCCCAGGTCTGTTGGTAGAACTGTCCCATGAATCCATATTGAATTCAAATGTTGAAGGTACTGGTGGTAGAATAATGCTGTAGTTGTAATAGATAAGAAATTAATATTTATTTTTTATGAAAAGCAGTATCACTAGATATATAATATGTAGTAGCCACAGCAATATAGCATTTGCAATGTAAGTGATCTGAGAAAAATGTTTTTTAATTTGTTCCTGCTGGTACATCCCAGTTCCTGCTGGTAAATATACACACTCACAACTGACAGACATCAGCCCATCTAAACTGGAGAAAACTGAATAATCGCCTAACAATGGCAGGGACAGGAATTGGACCCTAATGCAAAGTTTTCTTAGTCATTGAAATTAGGTGTGATTATTTTTTTAATTTGCAGGTCTATGAGGACTCAATTGTCCTTCAGTCAGTATTTCGGAGTGCCAGACTGAAGATAACAAGTGAGGTGGAGAACAAAGATGAGAGCGCAGCTGATGATGATGAAGAGGAGCCTGATTGTAAGTTGATTTTTCTAGTTTGTTACAGTTTGGAAATATCATCTCATCTCACCATGTCAGTGTCCCAGAATGCCATCACATCTGTCATTTCCATTGATGAATACTCCAAAAAGTACACAGCTTCTGAGGTAGCCCATTTATTAGCAAACATTGCACTGTTATTTGATACAAATACAATCCAAAAAAAAACCCCACCAATTTTATCATTAGCTGTGCACTTGTGTTATAATGCATTAGAATGTATGTCCTGCCTGGAACTGATAGCAAGCCTTAACTTAAACCAGGGGTTTATTTAGTAAATTTTTGGTGCAAAACAATGAACACAAAGATCATGCTGGTTTTCTTTATTTGAAATTTTATTTTTCAGCAAAAGCTATGAAGGTGAATATAAAACCTGATGAAAGTGATCACGACAAGGACAAAAAACATCAAAACCGGGCCAGTGCCAAGCTGGTCGTTAGTGACGACGAGAGTGAAGATCAAGATGATAACATAGGTTGGGTCTGTCATATTATCAGTGCTGCGATGATATTACTTTAACCTTAAAAATAAGTCCAGTGATGTTATTTCATATTAACCATTAGTCTACTGACAAAAATGATGTATGTAACTGCAGTGTTTCTGTTTTCTGCTGCAGGACTAGTATGAGAAGTAAGTATGTACACCCTATATACGTATTTCAATTACTTCTGATGTTCGAGTTCCATTGTACAGTAATGTACTGTTTGAACCTGCCCAAAAATGGTTTCTGTTCTGTGTTTACAGGATAATCCAAGGATGCTTGGAACAGAGATGAGTGAAGAAAAGAGGAGCTGATGCACAACTTTTTACTACGTTTCTTCAGTTGTTTGATTTTCTGTCTCTTTTTGTGTGTTTTTTAATCCCTTTCACCCCCGGCCAGCTTTAACAAAAGAAAATCACTGTGGAGAGCCTACCGACGCCGATCACCCCTCCTCATTACTAACACGACGGGGAGAGCCACTACTTCTGTGTGTATGTGAACTAGTTGCCATGCAAATATTAAAACAACCCCAAACAACAAGATCTAGGCTGTAATAATCAAAACAATCAAATACAGAATTATAAAAAGCATGATAAAAAAGGTTTATTATTTTAAAAAGTTAATTTAGTGTTTCAATAAAAAGTATGAGAAATATAAGCATTATATTTTTAGCAGTTTATTTACTTGCAATTCATTCAAATCAACTTAAATGATAAAGGTAATTCTAATGCTGCAGTAGAGATATTTTAGTGAGGCTGTCGGTTTTCTATGAACTTATGGAGATGTTAATACATCACTGTTCTTTTGGTAAACAAGGAATAACAAAATTTCAAAACATTGATTTTTAAATTAAATTTCCTAATTTGCAAAATTGAATATAGTATCATTCTGTCCATATAATTATGTACACAGTCATAAAGCACATTAAGTTGTATGTCTTGCAAGCTTTCCCAGGGCTGTGAATAAAAAGTTTTGTTCAAATTATATATAGCTAGGTGACGACAATTTATCTACTGTATCCAATTAACAAGCAGTGATTGTGTAACCATAAAGCCTTGCCACTACTGTTTTGTATTTTTATACATTTAAAACTTCTACACGACTTAATGGATAGTGAAATTTTCAGTTTAGTGGTTTTATTAAGTTACTCAGTTCCTACATTTTTTCAGAATTTTACATTTTATATTTTTCCATAATCATTTCACATTCCGTAATGATTTAAAATTCCTCAAAATGTATTACATTTTACTTGGAGAGAATGTTAAAAATCTTCACTGGCCAGTAATGGAGAATTTGGATCATGATTGTTTTTAAATTGCTGTTACCAAGACTATTTTGGAGGAGTGATGAAGGTCTTAAATTTATTTACAGAACATTTTAAGAGTATAAATAAAACAACATAAGGCAACCTTCCTGTAGTGTTTTAAGGCACTTTTTCCATTCTGCATTACTTTAATTATTTTCAGTGTGACATATAATTAGCTCTTTTACATTTTGTGGCTTCGTGTTTGAATGATATTCATCCTAAAGGCACATCTGGTTATTATACATGCAGTTTAATCCGACTTAAACATATCTTGTACAGTATGAGGGATAAGTCACCTTCTCCTGAAGTGTACTTAATTAGTCTTTGGTGGTAAGTTGTAGCCCGAGGCCAAAAAAAAGAAGAAAAAAAAACAAAATTGATTCTGATTGCATGTGATGTGTGTTCTGTAACCGTTAAACTTACATTTTGAAGTAAAATTGTCTGAAGTACTGCAGGTATACTTTGCATCATATTTGTTTACTTACAATATTTTGTATGTGAAATATTCTAAATACATGCAAGTTTACACTGTGGATATTAAGAACATGTTATTTCAGATAATATGTAAAAATGTTTGTGCTTTATCGTTCTATTCTTCTTGAAATTACAATGTCAAGTCAGCACTCGAAAGCATCATATCTATATGGAACATTCTAAAATAATGTATTTTCTGCATTGAATGTCTTACAATCTCTGATCCACATTATAACAATGTGATTTTTAAAATGATTCAAAGCATACAAAATAGAAGCTGAAGATCAAGCTAATTTTTTCTTTGCTTACATGACACATTTGGCTATCAGTGCTTGATTGATTATGCTGATATACATTGTTCTTATTTTCAGGTTGTTAAGAGTAACTTATGTGATTTTTCCACTATCTGACTGTACCAGAATGTACCAAGAAGTTGTTTCTGATTCTTTTTATGTGACATACAATGACCCTGCTCCATATCATTACCAGAAGCCACCTTGATTGCGGCTACTTTGATTTTTTTAAAAGGTAGGCTGAGTTTTCTTTAAATGTTGTGTGATTATTAGTGAATTTAAAAATCTCGTGTTATTAAATGATAAAAGCCCAAACATTTTTAAATATTTATCTAATACTTCATAATCTAGTTGGTGTTTGAGCATCTGAAGACTGATTGTTATGGTATTTAGTTAATGGTATTTTAAGTTTATGCTGTGAGATTTGTTAGCATTTCAGAAAAGACAAAAAGCCAGAAAACCAAGAATTTTGACTTGGCAAGCCCTGTGACAGCCTTTTTAATACGTCGTCACCTTAGTCTGGAAATGTGATTGTAATGTAAAAAACAAGTCCACCCTTGTTGAGCCTTGGTCATACTCAGCATGATAGTGGGGAAACTGCATTAGGGATAGTAATTTGGATTAAGAATGGATTCATCTTGACTGTGGTATGTTTTTCTTCTGTATTGAACTTAACACACAAAATGGTTTAAACACAATCTTTCTTGAAACTGACTTTGACTAGCATTGATTTCCTACAAGGGCCATTGTGGAAAAACATGACTACCTTACGGAAATATGGTTGCATGTAAGAGGGGACCAAACAATATTTATAAAATATAAAATTCATGTACTTTAAAAGTATATCTAATGAGACAAAATAAACATAGATTACACTATAAAGTGTTATGTATAAAATATGCAGTTCCCTTCACGTTACCTGACACTGAACAGGATGCACTGAGAGTCAAACAATAATATAAACCCATAGAGCAATGCTTTTCAAACTGCATTTCAAAAACTTATTAAAAAGACAACAACTATATTGCAAATGGTACTATTGCTATCATGTCTTAGGTATAACAGAAAGCTGTTTCTGCCAAATGACCCTGTATGATGACAGTATATTTTGCTGAGGAAATCTTTGCACATTTTTAATCACTGTAACTCTGCTACAGCTTTTATTGACAATAAATGTTGGAACCCTATAGCACTGTATTCAGCACAAAACTGAGATACTCTGTCCTACTGTAATTCACAATTTATGCAGTCTAATCTTTTACATCCGAGACAGACCTATGATTCTTTCTGGTGGACAAATTTGAACACCAGGCACCTAATTAATCTTCCAGAAGCTATAGCCATGGCAATTTTAAATCTTTGATTACAAGGATTAAGCTTGTCACATTTTGTTGAATGTCTTCACTGGGTTTCATTTGACATAATCTGTATCTGCATTAGTCTGTCTGTATCTGGTGGAATCATGTACCGCGGCAAGTATATGGAAAGCCTATGATAGCCATCGAGTGAACTTGGGACCCTTCAATCAGAAAAAGAATTACAGCTCATTGACTTAAATTCAGAACTTTTTAGGGTAATCAAATTTTAACACATGCTATTAATTATTAACCACAGCAGCCTCAGATGTCCTCCATTGTGTGATACCCATTGTTGCTTTGCTGTATGTCTGATGGAATGGTGAAATGTGAAAAAGAATGTTATCCTGAATAGGTTAACTTGTAAAAAATGTAAACAGAACTCTAGAACTCTGTAACTGTTTAGAACTCTATTACCTTTATAACATGCATATGCTTGATGATTTCCTTAAAAATATTTGTACCTCAGTGAATTTTCTTTGTGCTTAATTACACACTGTTCTGCCATGCAATAAAGCAAATAAGAGTAAGTAAAAATAAAAATAGCTGGATAATTTAAAAATATATATGTTAATAAACCACTCCTCTTCCGAGTTGGATAACTGTCTGAAATAAAACACTTTACTTTCTGTACGGAATTGAAATATATATCAGTAAATGTGGTCCCAGAAGTTGTTGGAAGACCAACCAAAAAAGGCCAACATAGACAAGCCAGCTCTGGAACTGAGTCTAATAACTATGTATGTAGACAGCTGGCTGGTGCATCAGTTAGAAGTTTATTCCTTTCAAAGGCATTCTTTTCATATATAAACTTGAAACTTGATGGAATGCCATATAAAAAAGAACAAACCTAGCCTCTACTAAGATCTGGAGAGTTGGAATGGGGAATGACAATGTCCCACCGCAAAGTCATAGTTGTGGAGAAAGTATAACCTAGGGCCTCCTAAAATTGTAGACCCTTGTACTTCACTAGGCTACTTCTACTGGTAAGTAGACACCTTTTTCAACATTTCATGTACACACTCAATAAGGGAGTCTCTGCAGGGCAGATTCTCCTGCCCTAGCCCTGAGCCCAATAGCAAGTAAGTGCTACCATTTATGCAAACCGTAACGGGACAAGATACAGTTATTATGAAATGGAATCCAGTCACAAGATACACATAAATTATACCAGTTGGTGGCTATGTCAAACCTTGAATTTTATACACAAGATCACACATTTTCCAGTAATAGCTAGAAAATCCCAAAAAGGACCTAATTTCTGAGACAGTAGTAGGGTGGGGCCAATTAGCAATAGCCACTGTTATGTCCCAGTCTAGGGTCGAGGCGTAAACAGGGAACAGGGAGGGAGAAAGGGGAAAGGGTGTGGAAAAAGAAATGACTGACAGTATAGCTATAGTTAAGATCGGATATATTAGATATAGAGTATATTTTGATATAGTATGTGAAACAGCAGGGTGAACCTCAGGAGTGGCAAAGGCCAAAACAATAAACAAAACGAGTGAACTACCTACATAAGCACCAGTTAAGACTTCCCTAAACCAAAAGAAAAGAAAACAAAAGACAATTGCTACCTTCATTCCCTCACTAATCAAAAAACAGAGACAAACGATTCATACGCAAAAAATAATGGAAAGCCACTCCCTACAACCCTTACACAGAAATATATAAGCAGATTATTTCCAAAAAATACACAGGGCAACCGAGTCCAAATCGAAATCCAAAAAAGGGTAATCATTAGCCAAACATTGGGTCAGAAAGACGGGTAAACATCACAAATGCCAAATCGAAACCCAAAAGAGAAATCACCGAGAACCAAAACAAGACTGTAACACGGGAAGCCAAATACAAGAATCACAAAGGAACACAAAAGCAAAGGCAGCAAAAGCTGTTAGAGTTGTGTACTTCTTTTATAGCCCTAGCGGGAAACAGAAATGAGGCTGTTGCGTCCCCTGATGGCATCAAATGCCAGCACATCCAATGACAAATCAGTTCACACCTACACTTGCACATACAAGAATGGGCGCACACGAGGTTGAGCGATCAGTATCATTATTATTATTTCTTTTTAGAGTATGTTATAGATATAGGGATTGATATACAGTATACATGTATATGTGTAGGCACATGTGTGTATGCTACATGTATATAATACCTATTTGTAACATCATTATTATTATTATTGTTGTTAATGTTGATAGTGTTGTTGTTATAATTTTTGTTGTTTGATGTCCTTGTATGTTTCTTATGGTTGTTTGTATTCTGTATTCCCCAACACTTTGTTGTCTCCTTCCCACCGTTATTATTAGTCTTATTATCAATTCTGTTAAGGTCCCGCAGTAAAACAAGTTCCCAGAGGGAGGTGCCTTCCAGCCCCCCATCCAAGGTCTCCAATAAAATCAGACACTACTCAGTTTCTTTCCTAACATATCTAACAGTATTTTATGGTTATCCATGTCAAAAACATACAGAGTTACAGTAACAACAGGATTATTAATTGACCTAAATCCACATTAAGACAAATCCCATTTATTACATTTATTAGTGCAGTCTCAGTGTTGTAATGTAGACAGAAGCCAGACTGAAAACAGTCAAGGTAGTTATTCATGGTGAGAAAGTCTGTAATTTGAGTAAGGATTACTTTCTCTATAATTTTTTCCATGAATGTAAGACTTGAGATAGGCCTATAGTTATTAAGCACTGAGTGTCACGTCTCCAGTGTAGGAGTTGTGTGAAAGCAGGGTTTATTCGGGGTAAGACACTAGGGCTGCAACTAACGATTATTTTGATAATCAATTAATCTGTCGATTACTTTTTCGATTAATCGACGTTATTTAATGTTGATACACATATGTGACAGGGGGAGAGAGCACGCAAGCGAGTGTGTCTGCATTTATTGCGGACAAACAAAGTAAACAAAGAAAACATTTATTGCGGAGAAAAAGCCTTTTCCACATTTTACGCTAAAAATGCGCCGGCTTGCGCACTCGTGAAACGCCATAGACTTTAGTGACTGAGCGGCGCAAATAAGACGATTGGTGATGAAAAACCCGTGAACGGGAGGCGGCAAATTTAGATTTAAAACGTGTTCGGTTGTGTCCGCATACTACAGTGATGAACTGTAAATAAGATAAATAACATAAAGCAATATAGTTTGTTTAATAAAAGGACAAGATATAAACCTGTTCTATAGGATTGTTGTGATCTGGCGCTATAAAGAAAATTTAATAAAATAAAATTAACTTGGGGCTCCCCCCTAATAGAATGGTAGGGTAAACACGTTGTGGTATATGTAGCCACATTTGTAGCCACATAATAGCCGATTGTGTTGACATCTTTCCCAGTCAACCACGACTTCACCTGCGTTCATGTGCACACATGTGCGTGTGTGAAGGGACGGGGCAGGTAATGCGGCCAGCAGTAACGTCATTGGTTGCACTTGAAGTTAGAAGTTATCCAATCCGACAGTAAACGGCTCATTAATGAGAATATTCTCAGAGTTGTGGTCTCCCCGAGTCCATGACAAGAACGAGTACAAATACGGCTGATTCAAAGACAAGATCAAGACCTTCAAAAACTGGTCTTACTACAACATTTGATATTACTATAAATTTCTATTGTGAAGAAATGAAGCAGTGGTGTAGCGGTAACAAGAAATTTAAAGTGGGTAAACTATATGCACAGCAGTAAAAACATTAGTGATCTCAAAAAAGGTAAGTGCTGTTTTGTAAATTTAAAAGGTGCGTAAATGGCGTTTATATGCATTTACCCTCCACTACACCACTGAATGAAGGATTTGCGTTAAGTAATCTGAATAATTGCATAAAATAATCCAAAAACTCCACAACGTCACATAATACATCAGTGTCTCTCCGACCTAATTTCAGCTAATTATCGTCAAATACTACCGTTTCTGGCAGAATTAAAACAAGACTCTGCTGTGTCTGCCTCTGCCATTTTTCAAACGTTTTTTTCAATTCTCCCAGAATTCATCACGTAAGCTACTCAAGGCATGCCATTGGTTCGGGTCACCTTTTTCTTTTATGACGGCTGGCATCCAGCTTAATGGTGCTTTACTGCCATCGCGGCTTTGGTTAGCTTACTGCTTCCAAATTAGGAGGCAGCCACTGTACTTATGTGTATAATAACGTAGACCCAACTAGTAGCTTATTAAATTAGTTGCCAACTATTTTAATTATCAATTTTAATCGATTTAATCGATTAGTTGTTGCAGCCCTATAAGACACACTCAGGAGCACGGAACCTCAGGAAGAAATGATGTCAATGACTGGACTGGGGAATCACTCACAGAAACTCACTTAAATACACAACAGCAGCTAACATAACTAGAAACAGCTGATAACATGGTGATGCCACATGAGGTAAATGAGGGGGTGTGGCACACAGGAGGATTGGAATGATCGGGGCATGACACTAAGGCATCCAGGGATGTTTTAATAGTGACAGTTTCTTGGGCAGAAAAGGGAAAAAGGAAGAAAAAAAAAGTAATTTTTTGACAATTTATTTTTGTGATAGCACTGCAAGTTTTGTACTTGCATTATTCAGACTTAAATCATTTTTATTATGTGTCGATGTAAATATCTTTTATACAAGATAAATGCTAAAATTGTTGCTGTTGTTTAAACTTGTTCACAGCTACCACAGTCTGGGATAGTAGTAACGGTATTTCTCCAACTGGCCAACAGGCCACTTCTGAAGCTCAAGAAATTGATGTATTGTGTGTAGGGAAGATTTCAATGTGAAAGCTGAATTGGATAAAAGACGTAGTCTGTCCAAGACAGACCCATCAAGCCCGTATACCAGGAGGAGTTCAATACACCTGTCACCACGGTGATTCTGATGGTGACTAAAATCACACACACACACACACGCACACTAGGAGCATCACTATAGATCTTTGAAAGGGGGTGCTTGCCATGATTAGGAACTCTACCAAGCATTTCTGTCTTTTGTCTTCCCCACTTGCATTTAACCCAGTGCTGTTACAACTATCACTTACTATCGGGTAAATTGTAACATTTCACTCCATGTTTCTGAGGCTAAGCCATTCTTTGTCTCTCTGTGATACTGAGATAAAACCTGTGCAGACACATACATGTAGTTTGTTTCAAATGTTGAATGTGATTCCTTAAAAGAGCTCCGAGGTACGTGGAACAGCGAGTTTGTATGATATCGATTAGTTGTCCATTCTGTGTAACAATATTTTTATTTAATAGCTACTAACTATGATGTAACTTAAGTAGCTGTGGTGCAACTGACAAAAAACATGGTGCTAGTTTAAAACTAGCTAATTTCAACATATGATTTAAGGTATACTTTACCCCAACCGTATGATTGAAATTATACTGAGTGTATACCAGTGTAAACCACTGCAGTTCTTGTTCACTTTTCATCTCTTGGCTCATTGTCATTTAATTTCTCACAAACATGCCACACAGTCTACAAGTGAGTCCAACAGCAAGGATGAGAATGACTATGATTGTCTCAGAAAGTGCATGCTGAACTCATGCAAAAGCGCTAAACTTTAGACTGATTTTTTTTTACATATTCTAGAAAATTTTGAAAAGGAACCATCATTAAAAATGCAAAGCTTGCTGTATTTTTTCCCTATGACTAAGCAAAAATGTTTTAGTGCAGTGTATTTGTCACGACCAAGTTACCCTCGTGTGAATGCCGCTTGTTACCAGCTGTTTCCTGTCTGTTCTAGTCAGTCCAGTGTATATAGTCCGCATTCAAATTTGTTTCCCCAGGTTTGTCATTAACATGAGTTCACTATGTGATCCCCTGTCTGCCTTATTTCCTTAAATAAATCACCGTATACTCGGCTTACTCGCCTGCACGCTGAGTGCAACAGTATTGCTGGATTGAATCCAGCAGATGGTCCTTGCCATGTGACAATTGCATGTGTGTGAAATTCCATGTCGATATTAACATCACACGTCATGCAGGCCTGTCAGGGGGGCAGAGTAACATGCTGTCACTGCACTGTCACTACCACTTTGTATGTGTGGGGTTTGCATTTTCACCCTGTGTCTGTGTGTATGGTCCAGGTACACATTACATTGCGGAGACCACATGTCCCCACCTGTTATTTGATCAAAAACCTATTATTTTGACATTGTGGGGACCATTTTTTCGGCCGCCACGAAGCAGAATTGATGTTTTATAAAAATCTGTGACTGCAATCAAAAAACTAAAAATGCCAAAAGTCTCAAATTTTGCTTGGTTACTTATGGTTAAGGTTGCTTGGTTGCTTACAGTTAGGGCTGGGTAGAGGTTAAGGTCATCATGTTAAGATTAGAAGCTCCCCATAGAATGGAGAGTCCCCACAAAGGTGTTAGTGTGTGTGTGTTTGTGTGTGTGTGTGTGCGTGTACAAATATAAATAATATTAATGACATTTTCAAACATGGACATAAAAACATATGCAAAGGAATATAAGAAACCACCTAATTGGTGGGGAAAGATTCTACACATTGATATGTAAGTGGAATGTGCTATAAATGGCATAGTTTTAGAGTTATAGGTCACAACAAGGACTTGCATTCAGGTAAAGCACATTTATGAACATTCACATTTCCAGTTGATCCATCTTAGAAATTGTACTGGTTGGTGAGTGTGTGAGGAGTACAGTTTATATGGGCTGCCTGGGGAACAGAATGCTGTTGTTTCTGACATCCCCCTTTCTAGTCACATTGTGGTCAGTACTACTTTTTTTTAAAAAAGTGTTTGCCTTAAATTCTATGAAACAGCACAGAAAGTTTCATGTTTACTGTGCTAATCCCCAAGAGAAGAGTATATTAATTATGCTGATACGTCTACTGAAATGTTCTGATTGATTAATAGTTAGTGAAAGGACTATGATAGACCCAGTAGTATAAAAGAAGATTACATTTTAATTCAAATTGACTGACACTTTGTATTATACTATTCATGACTATGAGTGAACGCGGATTCCTATAATGTATTAACTTTATTTTTGTCTATAAAGCTGGCCATCTTTGTTAAGGTATTGTATTTATAATGAATGCAATACTTGATTAAGTGTACTTTTTCATTAAAATAAAAAAAAAATTTAAATATAATTATTTTATTATAAATATTTTTATTACAGGACCATAATGGCTGTGAAGCCAAATTTCTCTTTTGCTTTCCTTGCTAAAATGGATTTAAAAAAGTTTAGTTTCAGTTAGTGTTCTGAATTTACTAGCATTTTGGTTTACTATTTACATGCTGGTTATGTGCTATTCATGTAAATCTATGGGCTGAATTTGTATTGATTTTCCTGTTAGTTGCTGTCGTACCTTACCTGACTCTGTTGGTGTCCAGGTTATCTGCTACAGCTAGAATAATAATTCAAATTAAAAAATATAGCATATACATTTTAAGTTTACGTGAACTTTCCAATTGAAATTCAACAGGTGAGTCATTTGAATCCACATCAAAAATATTTATCTAGATTGACTTTGCCGAAAGCGACTGATCTTAGCGAGTAACGAACAAGATAAAGAACAACGTGTAATACTTCTCAAAAGAAGCCTTAAAACAACTTATTAAGGAGCTGGTCAAAATCATATATCATATAAAAATCATCCCCATCCCGGGTTGTTCCTCCCCCTGTGTCCGTAGCTTCTGGGATAGGCTCTGGACCCACCTGGCCCTGAATAGGGTAAGCAGTAGTGATGCCTCGGGTTGACCCGCGGGTGCGGGCGGTTTTAGGGCAGACATTTTTAAAATATCGTGGGTGCAGGCGGGCGGGTCAAAAAGTTACAAAACGCATTTCATTATCGATCAAAACGTGTTGTAACTTGTAAACGGGGTTCGAAT
>JAODKC010000117.1:13304687-13315864 GCA_026777985.1 Mormyrops attenuatus | reverse complement strand
CCCAGGCAACTTAGCTCCTGGGATCATTGGAACACGCAAACCTCTCCACCACGATAAGGTGTCGGCTCCAGGAGAGGGGCATCCACTTAAATTCAAATAATCTACCATGGAAAACAAAAACATTGTACCCACCCAGCTTACAGACTATACAGTATTATTGAAAAGGATTTGCTCTCAGCTGCTTAGGCAATATAAATGGACACAATGTGAAACCAGTTTGATTTTGGTTCAGGGAATATAGGGCAGCTACAAACTAGCACAATTTCACCTTGTTTGGTCAATCCAGCTCAGAGGCTTCACAATGTCATTTGATTCAAGTCAGCTGAGGGACTTGCACGAATTCAGCGTGTCACACTGGTTCAACTCAAGTTTGGTTTGTTAAGTCAGTCTAATTCAGTGACTGGAAGTTTGTCTAAGTCATTAGATTGTAATCCACAATACTTATGCTATAGTGTGCATTAATCCTGGCCAGGATTTGCAGTAATCCCAGTACCAAGACAGACAGTCAAGATATACAACTAATATACACAAGGTAATCACTGGGTAAGAACAATAGACATCAGTTACAATTCAAACCAAAGCATAGAGTTGCCACTTAGTTATATAACACAACTATATTGCACGTGTACAAAACAATACAAAGAGTCAAAGAAATTCATACCCAGTACAGTTTATACACAGTAACTGTGAGAGTGGTCTGGCTGCAGATGCTAATCACTCACTACTGTAATGTTCTTGGACAACACAGGCTACTCGATACCTAGGTAGCTTGCTCACTGCCACCACATTTATTAAATCAGCCCACTCAGGGAAGAAAAACAAAATGGGAAATTTTATTATGAGAAATTGTTTATTTGCAACAAATATCCTAACCATTAATCAGTGAACACCCGGTTCTGAAATGGGAGTTAGCTATATTTCTCATGTGCATGTTAGATTCACTCCAAGCTGCATGAATTACTCATTCACACAGCAATCCCTCATCAACACAATGTTTAATTTAGCACCCCACTTAACATACTCTCTAGCCCCACCACCTGGATGATATAGCTCACATCGTTTAAAAACCACAATTATCTTGTTATAGACTGCAAGTATAATTCTAAATAGATGCGACCAAGGATTCTAGTATTTGATGGAATGAGCCATTGCCAAATTACAACTTCAAAAGTACTATGCCAGGTAAATTCTTAAAAATGAAATGACTGACCTGGCTTTGCGATGTGCATATCCAGAGTGTGTGTCTGAATGCTACTCTGCAATTTTGTCTCACACTATCGCAAGCAGCAGGCATTCTGGCTTTCAATCCACAGTCCCTTATCCTTAGCATCACAAAGTAATGTCCGGATTCTCAGTCAGATACTCGTCTGGACAGCATTATGCCTTGACTTTCATGTTATGGGTAATGTGCTGACTCCTCTGCTTCATTGGTGCTGCACCTGGCCCTCATCTCACACAAGGCATCCCTGTGCTCTGCTGCCTTTTTCCCAGGCATCCTCCCCTTTTATCAGTCTCCACTGATTGTCCCAAAGTCCCCAACTATACATCATGATTTTTATTACAATACTATGTGGAAGCTCTGACTATAGTGACTCCTCAATAAACACTAGATGTAGTAAGTGTCATAACCACACAATACCAGGCAGGAGCTCTCACTGCAGAGAGTCCCCTCAGCCACCTTGTGGACTCTTCCTTAATTAAATTCCAAAGTATGTGATAGGTATTCCCACTGAATAAAACATCCACTGACTAGGCATTACAACTGTTATTTTTCAAAGGGGCTGGGCTTTCTAGGTAATTATTCCCTAACTTATCATAATGATATGATACACTGTTTTAAGATAGAGACCACTGTACCAGTCGCACTGGCACCATTCAAATGAGCACACGCGCATATGTATACTAACTACATTCTCATTAAACAGTATTTGCTATATATAGGCATTCTATGTGAACTTTGTGTGAACTCAGTCAAAGGACAAATGGACAAGGGGAGAGGGGGAAAGGCAAGGAGGGGTATGTGGGTGCCTGCTTGTGAGCCACTCCTTGCTCAGTGGGGGCTGAGATTGATCCAGCAGATATGCGAGTGTGTGTTTAGTCTCTCTACAGCTAAATTTAAAGCGGTGAATCACAATGCAGACTCAAAGGATCCAGAACCACATTTCTGTGGGGCCAGCAGCATTACACTACCATGTTGATACAGGTGAGCATTTACAGCATCATAGTCCAAAAGCGGTATGCGCCTGTATCTCTGTCTAATGGATACATCATCCAACAGTGGAGTATTATGTGAAATCAATGTATAAAATCAATACCATCTTTGAAGAAACAGATTTATAATTATATAAAAAGAGACCTCGCTCTTTTTTTGATCCAACACTGAAAGAACAGTTAGGTCAAAGGTATAAGGGCTATTTGCCTCAGTTGTATGTTGCTTTGGATAAGGCTTTCCATTTTCCCCATAAGCCTTCTCCATTATCAAACAAGATCCAAGACTTAGGTGAATACACATTCCTGCTTCTTACAATTAGGATGCTCTTTCTTGGCAAAGAATTCCAGAAAGACTCCCAAGGCTAGATCACTTTTTCTACATCATTTCAAGGCTTAACCCAGAATATGTTAGTAAAGCTGGAAAATCCTTTTCTGGCCTTCACTGAATACTTCTCAGTGGAAATGGTACCCCAGTATTTAAACAAAATAAACCCTTGTAATACCAAACCAAGTAGTTCCTGGGAAATTGACAATTGTAAAATGGAATCTAGAGCCCAATTTATTCTACCTGAATATATATCTGATTCCAAGTCAGCAAGCTGTTTTGTTCATTGTCATCCCAAGATCTGCTCAACAATTGAGGAGAAGATAGCAGCAGTGTGGGGTTCAGAACAAAATCATTAAGGGTGCATATGTTTTTATATTATTCTTTTGTTTTGTCTTAATGATGTTGTAATGTATCACAACACAGCGCCTTGGAGCGACCCTGTTGGGAAAGGCGCTATACAAAAATAAATTAAATTGAATATGAAATTAGTGAGAGGCCACATCAGCATCCAGTGCCATTGGCCAATGAAGTTGTTTTTTCAGACATTTGGGTTCAGAAGCAGAGCTCATCTCTGGGAAGTTGAAAGGTAGTAGCAGAATGTCTGACTAATGACCCATTTTTCTGCAGGAAAGACCAATGCCTGCAGTTCAAATTAAAGGAACCCAATTTTCTATCTTTGGGAAATGTGATGCGTAGGAAGTTCAGATACTCCCACTCTCAGGAGGACAATAAGTAAAGTGTTGCATAGAGGTTTTTTGTGTTATATGTAGTATGAGGGTTAGGTTGACATGCTATTAAAATTACAAATGGAATGAAAGTTTCATGACATGGCAGGCCATGAAATCAGCACTTGATTACCATGCTTTTGTCCTATTTACATGTCATCACAGCCTTTTGTTCAGGATACTCATAGATTTTTTTTTTTCCTTAACAAGCACATGCCACCGCATCCCCAGAGAGAACAGTCCTGTGTAACACTTTCCAGTTTCCTGTACCTTAATTTATCTACTACATTTGGAATTGGAATTAGGTTACTTACTATTGTATATAAACAAAATGAAATTATTTCTTCTTGAATTTGAAGTATCTCTTTTGTTTTACCATTTCTTCATGTGATTATTTGTGCTCTGCTTATTTTAAGCCTTTGAAATTGCAGTGCTGACGAAGATTTACCCAGATTAGGCAGCCAGTGTTCATCGTCTCCCGAGTTGCATATATTTGTATATGGAGAAAGAATTTAGGTTGACCTATTGTTTTGCTTGGGGATCATGGTGGCTAAGCTGTTAACACTGAAATCTCCCATTCACAGGTTTGTGGGTTTGATTTCTTATCCTGACATTTGGAGTTGTCATATCTTCCTATGGCAGGACAGGTCTCCTTCCAGAGTCATAAAAGATGTCTGTCCATCCATCCACCCATCCATCCATCCATCCATCCATCCATCCATCCATCCATCTTCTGTAACCACTTGTCCTATTCAGGGCTGTGGGGGGTCTGGAGCCTATTTTGGAGGCGACAGGCAGGAAACAACCCAGGATGGGGTGCCAACCCATCACACAGCACACTCACGCACCATTCCTAAGGGCAATTTAGTAATTCCAGTTAACCTCAGCATTTTTTTGGACTGCAGGGGGAAACCTCTCAACGATACACTGAATGAGAATGTGCAAACTCCACATACATAGAGCCATGGTGAAGACTTGAACCATGGTCCCAGAGGTGTGAGCTGACAGTGCTAACCACTGCATACCATGCTGACCCCCCATGAAAGATGTGATTAGGTTCATTTGTATCCCTAAACTGCCCACAGCATGCGTGTGTGTCCCCTGCATCATATGTTTCCTGGGATAAGCTTCAGGTTCCCTGCAACCCTGTACTGGATCAGCAATTAAGGAAAATTGATAAGCATACCTCATATTTTTCTTTTCCTTTTTATTCTTATAAAGAAGCAAGTGATTACAAGACAACACAAGACAAACAACCATATCCATATTTAACACATAGATATCTCTCTTAGACCCTCTTAAATTTTTGATATTGGGACTCACTGAGTCTCAAAGCCACACCCATTTGCAAATAGCACTATTCATATGATAACGATATGATAATCTCACAGTTGTTACTGGATCAAAAAAATGTGTGAAAACTCCCATAAACAAGAGCACATGTCTGACTTTTATTTACAATGAGTTGCAACCTTTTATTTTGACGTAAGAGTTTTCACTGAGGAAATGTGGTAAAAATACATTGCTTCATTAAAACAGATATTATACCTAACAAATAATTAGCATCAAATCTGATTTACAAAAAAGCAATGTGATTATTTTTAAAAATTACATACATTTTATGCAATAATAAATGTACGAGTAAATCATACCTTGTAATTTTAATGATGTCAGTTCATTCAGAGGTCACCTTTTTTGGTTGGAGTTATATTACTATTTACTGTACAAGGAATGTGTGTTTCACGTAAAACATGCTAATCCTTTACATAATTCACTTTTGCTTTTGCCATTGGTTGTAACCATCATAACGTTCTACACAAGTACATAAAAAGTCAGTGAGTCCCAAGATCTACAAAACTGGTACTACATAAGCTTTTATAAGAAAATAAGATCAAGACTGAGGTGTGTAATATAAGCTTGAAGGGTATATGATTGAAATCAATGACCCAAAACCTGTAAAAAATCCTTTTTAAGATGGTTCACTTCTGAATCTGATTTTATTATACCTGCTAACTTAATTCAATCTGGAAAACCAATTTGTGCCATCAAGTAAATATTAATGATTATCCAGGTGAAGGCAGAAGGTATGCATCCTTTTGTTCAGTTTCCTATAATAAGTACACAACACTGACTCTGTGCAGTGTAAACCCAACTCCAATTATTTACACCATTAAATTTGTGCTCGTCTTCGTTATTTTGTGGATGTTATCATCCACTCACATACACCAGAAATGCTTCAAAAGTTCTCTGTACTGGATGGGATGCAGAGTTGCATAGTCACTTGTGCATGTTTGTGTGTCTCAAAGGATGGAAGATGACGCATCACAAAGAAGTTAAGGTGGATCATTTATTACATTCTCCAGCTAATTAGAGGTGTGCTAGCTAATGACAAATTCACATACTATTTTACATCCTGAGATATGGATTTTCATTAGTTTAGAAGTGTTTCTCTCAGAATGTTCCTATAGAAGAGGTTAATATATTGTTTTTTATCCATCTTACATCTCCATCTTTTTCCTCTCTTGTACTAATTGGTTCTTTATTTTTCTGTTGCTATTCTCTGTTCTCCTCTTCCTGTCATAATTCCTACTCTCTACTTTATCTTCCTCCCTTCTCTTTTGCTCAAGCATTAGCGTCTCTTGTGCTTATTTAGACAGTCACCACACTTACGTGCACTGTTGCAAAGAACCTCCTTGTAATACTGTCTGTTGTGGAACACATGCATATTGTATCCATTGATTGTGGTTTGAGAATCATTAAAAGAGGTATACGGGAGGTATACAGGAGTAACTTTTGGCCACACCTGAAGCACGGACAGGCTTTAATTTCTGAGGATGTGTTTCGGATTACAAAAAAATCGCTGTCTACCGTCATGGACGAATATGTCAATGATTACCAGACTTTCCACATTCTGAGGAATAAACGCTCCAGTAGCTATTAGACTCATTGTTCTCTTTCAATATAGGCATAATGATATGATTCAAAAGCTCCAAGTTACTGCTTTCAGCATCATTCGATATCTGCAAGATTTCTGAGTGTCTTACTCCCCACTCGCAAGTGGGATGATGCACAACACTGACTCAGAATAGTTGAACACACATGCCAGTTTCCCACTGTCTGGTAAATCCTCGCTCAGCTCTCAGCTCTTGAGACAGTAGAATCAGAGGAACCCGGTCTACAGAGCAGAGCAGCCTTTTTAGGTGGACACTCTGGATGGGCCTGGTCATTTTGCCTCACCATGTTCCTTTAAGGCGTCAGCACAGTGCCGTTTCCAGCATTTACAGAAAGCATCACAAATTCTCTGCAGACCCCTGCTTCTTCACCAACAGGACAGCAGGCATTTTTCTTAATTTTTCCCTAATTACACTGGCATCTTCAGGCTGAGAGCAGTGTATATATATATATATATATATATATATATATACATACACATACACACACACACACACACACACCCTTTGTCTCTATACTGCTCACTGAAGCACAGACCTTCTCACTACATCTGCAGAACAACCTAAAATTAACCAGATTAATTTCCATTGATGAATTTAAGGGCATCATAAAGAATTTGCCGAAGGAGACATGTAGTTGTTTTTCCTGAGAGGTCAGTGAGTTTAAAAAACTGTGTAATGTATGGAATTTTTTTGTGTACAGTATATGTTGTATTTTTAACATGTCGTAAGTTTGTATGGCTGCTACCTTGGCCAGGTCTCTCTTGTAAAAGAGATTTTTAATCTCAATGGGACTTCCTGGTAAAATAAAGGTAAATAAAAATAAATAATAAACTGTTATAAAATCATTTATTTTCTGGTGAGATGTTTTTTGACTGGGTATTCTAGGGTAATGGGTCTCCCACATGTTGTCAAGGTTCCAGCTGTTGTGTTTTGTATGAAATATTAAATGAGAAGCAAATGAAAATAGGGCCCAACCTAGCCTAACAGGGAGTGAATTGCTGATACTGATGTATATACTCTAGATTTCTCTAGTGATCCATGAACACACTGAAGAGAAACTGAAGTCCCCTGAGCCAGTGACACTGCTTTTCCAGCACTATCAGCTCCCTCTTCCCTACTTCATATCCGCTCTCACCAGGTGATATTTCGAGAAGGAAATCCAGGGATATAATTTGGTAAGATATGCGTGACATGATGGCCCCCTTCTGCTGAGGTGTACACCTCGACTACAAAAGGAAGCAGAGGACCGGGATGTTCAAGATTCTTTATTCTCATCTCACCATATAAGGATACTGGTGCACAAACATTTGTGTATCATGCCCCACATTACTAGCATGAAATATCATGTCTCCAAGTAAACATAATCTAAAAATATAAAACACACTCTGAAAATCAATCATACATTTAAATTACAACAATAAAATATTTTGAATAAATAAGCAATATACACACCTGTTTGATGCACACATGTCACAACCATACAGATTTTGTATATACACTATATTGCCAAAAGTATTGGGACACCCCCTCAAGACCTAAAGAAGATACTGGGGACTGGTGAAATATTGAGATTGACTAATCCTGCCTTTGCCCACTTTGGAAGACTGCAACGAGGGACTGTTCATTCCACTCACTTTTGGCTGCTACGGTTTGCAATGAAAAAGCATAATCTACAGCCAACCTATTGCCCTGAGTGAGCTTTAGCAGCTGCTCTCTTGCCATTCCATCCCTCTGCTGGAAGCTGGAAAACTGCCTGAAAGAGATCTGTGAACTAAGTGTATGATCTCCTAAATTTCCTCACCTTGCTGTTACCACGCTGTTGTGTCCCATTCCAACAGTGTGGTGGTGAAAGCAAACTTGGAGGCATCAGAGTGGTAATGGGCCTCCTCCTGAGTGAGGCAGTTGGAACACCGCAGTAGGAATCACCAAACAAGCATCCAGGGAATCATTATAATACTCCAGAAAAGCTTGAAGGCACTCACATGAGGAAGGCAGAGCCAAAGGGGCTGGATGCTGAAGGGCTGCAGGAAGAGTGGGAGCAGGGCTTGGTGTTTTGGTCATCCACTGAGCTAAATGCTCAACCACTGATATCTGATGAATTTTCTCCTTTTGTTGTCCTAAAAGCTGACCGTGCTCATAAATTGCCTTGGGCCTGCAAAGCCTTCAGCTCCATGCATTGTTCAAAGGCAAAGTTTGTGACAAACACAGAGAACTTGCAGACAAAAGGAATGCACAAAAGATTTGAAGGTTTATGATATATTTTATTGAGAAATCAAATACAAACAGCAACCAAACAGGAAAAATGAACGAACCCACACAGACCACTCACACAAAGATGTTGACACTCCGTGAGCTGCAACCATGAAATGACTCAAGAAATGAGAGTCAGGGGAGAACAACAAGCTAGGGAAGCAGAGCAAAGTAGAGTTGATGACATGAGGGATGTGGGAGTGACAGACTGCCTGAGTCAAGGAGTTGCATTGCTCTTCATTTACCCTCTCACCCTTTCATACTCTTTCTCTTTATAATATCGTATAGCATGTTATATTCAGAAGGGTTATACTTAGCTGCAATATTTCATCTTAATATGTTGAACTTTAGTGTGACACACACATACACACACACACACACACACACAAGTTTGTTGTGTCAGTGCAGCATCATTGAGAGCATTTTAAAAACCTGCTGAGTAGGGCCACCTTATTTCACCCATTTCTAAATGAAATGCTGTGAGCTACAATTTGTTTAAAGCTTTCAAGAACTGCGCATGAAAGAGTATATGTTAAAGGACACCATATCGTATACACGCATGCCAGCTGCACCAATCTGTTTGCACTAAGCACAAAACAAAATATGTCCTAAGATATCATTCTTTTTTACATTTCAGTCTACAAATAAGAGGCTTATGTGAAGCTTAGTTCTAAATAAGACTACTTCAAACCTTAAACGGTTTGATGTTTAAAAGTCTCTGAACCCTTGGTAGTTTCCATCTGTTACGTCCGATGTGCAAGCGGGGAGTGGGGAAGCAGATTCGGGAGACGTGAATCCAAACAAATGCGGTTTTATTAGCAGCACAGGCAAAACAAAGGACAAACGTCAATGACCAATCTGGGAAACGGACGGAGACACGGACTGATATACACAAGACTACAGGCAGGAAACGCGGAATAGCAGGTAAACGGAAGGATTCCACACGAGGTTAACGAGGTAGGTGTGGTCCACGAGAGGGCTGGACGGAGGGACATGACAGAACCCCCCCCCCCCCCCAAAGGTGCACACACCGGGCGTGCCTCAAGGCGAGCGACGGGCAGGACGGGACAGGGAACAAGACGAACCTGGAAAACAAGACAAGACCATTTACAGGGCACCGGAAACAGGACAGAAACACAAAACAAGCACCAGGGCAAAAGCCACGACAAAACCTGACACAGAACAGGGAACGCGGACAGGAAAACCAAGAAAGGAGACACCGGGGGAACACTAACCGCAGGCACAAAGGGACAAGGAGCAAACACGGGAGGCACAGAGGGACGAGGAGCAGAGACAGGAGGGACAAGACAGGGAGGCCGAAACCAGGACGGCGGACAAGGGGAAGCCAGAGGGACCCGGGTGGCCGCGAGGCAGGAGCCGGAGGGGACCACGAAGGGGCTGAGGAGGAAAACGGAGGGACCAACGGAGGGGGCGAGGAGGAAGTCGAAGGGGGCACCAGTGGAGGTGAGGAGGGAGCAGAAGGGGACCATGGCGAAGGCAAGGAAGGAGGGGAAAACGCAGCAGGCGACGGTGCAGCCACAGCAGGTGGAGACGCCGTCCACCAATGAGCCGAAGTGGAGGGACCCGCAGGTGACTGATGAGTCAGAGTGGGGGAACTTGCAGGCGACCGACGAGGCATCGGAGGCGGGACCAAAGGCGGTTGACGAGGCGAGGGCAGGGGACCCATAGGTGACAGCCGAGCAGGAGCCCGGGGAACTGCAGGAGAGCCGGGGGGCAGGGCGCATGTGCCCTCTCCCCTTTCGGGACACAGAAAGGTGGGGACCTGGTCAGGATCCACCACGCTGGGGCGATGGTGGAGGAATCAGTCCACCATAGGGGTCCTGTGGGGCCATTAGGGAGATCCCCGAGGGGTCCCATTCCATCTCTCCCCTCCCTCAATCAAGGGAGGAGGAGCGATGGTCATGCAGTCCGGGACCTCCTCGGGGACCGGGACTATGATCAGGGGAGCAGGGTCTGGAGGTGGACCCTCAGGGACCAGCGGAGCCGGGACCAGCAGAGCCGGGACATCGGGTGGAACAGGGCCGGTCAGCACGGGTAGAGCAGGACAGGTCAGCACAGGCGGGTCTAGGACTAGAGGCACAGGACTCACGAGCAAAACAGGCAAGGCAGAGACAGGTAAAACAAGTACGGCAGGCAGGTTATTACTGGACAGCAGTGCGGCAGCCGGCCGCGGTGATGCGGTTTGTGTTGTCGGACTGAGCTGGAGGCTGGGTTGGGACCGCTGGACCCGAACAGGAACTGCCAGGGCCTTGGGGAGAGCAGGAGGCAGCGCTGGGGCCTGGGGCGGAGCAGGAGGCGGTGCTGGGGCTTCAGGGGATGACGTCGCAGTCGCCGGGACTGGGACCTCGCTGAGCCAAGAACATCTGGCTGCAGACCTCCACCAGGAGGACCTCCACTAGATGGCCGGAAACACGTGACCGCCACAAGCGAGTCTGGACATGGCGTTATGTAAACTTTCGGCATGGAGGCGGTACTAGATATCACATGATCTCCACTCACAGCCCGGACCGGTCAGTGGGAAAGTATTTAGCTTTGTCGAAAGAAAAAAGTGAGTAGAACAAGCAACAACGGTAGCATTCTAGCAGCTGGAGTTTTAGAAAGTTTTGACCGGTGCTTGGGCCCCCCCCCCCCCAAAGTGGGGGGAGGGGGTGGGGTGGGGTGTGGGGGTGGGTGGGGGGGCGGGCCCCG
>JAODKC010000117.1:13278262-13295562 GCA_026777985.1 Mormyrops attenuatus | reverse complement strand
GGTACCCCACTATGAACGCAGGCCCACTGTGACATTGTGCCTCTAATAACTACTTGCTGCTTCCTGTCTGTTAACCAGGAGAAGGCATTCCTGCCAAAAAAAGAAAGAAGTCGTGTAAATAACTCGAAAAATGGGACAGCGAATTTACTTTCCTAAAGAGGAGCAGGATGGGGCACAGTCACGCGTTCTCTAAGATTTGTAACTGCAAATTTAGTGTCTCCCACGGGGGAAGGAACAATGTCAGTCAGCATGAAAAATCCACCAAGCACAAGCGCTGGCTAGAGGCACGGAAACATGCCCAGGCGATGTCAGCATTTGTGACTAGAAATACCAGCAAGGCAGAGCAGGTCATAAATGCGGAGGTTACAATGGCAATGCTGTGTGCCAAAAACAACGTTACTTTCACCTTCTGTGATGCCTGACGACTTCAACAAGTGTGTAGCTGAGATGTTCCTGGACTTTGCTATCGCACAAAAATACTCCAAAAAAAACCAAGGCTACGCAACTCATCAAAGGTAAAACTCATCATGTAAAATTAACCACTCTGGCTCAGCCCACAAATACACTCCTTCCAAAAAAGGTGTTAAAGGATGCAAAGTCTGCAACAAATCTGTATAATAAGTCATTAGTGAATGCCAGAGAGCAACATGAGTGAACACGAGAGGTTAAAAGAAAATGTGTAATGAAAATAAAATGTAAATGACCAGTGGTTATTTTAGATTTGTTGTATACCTGTCTTAAAATGTAAGGGATACTGGAGCTTGGTTGGGGTGATGGGATGGCTCGCGGGGGGTGCCGGAAAATTCCCCTTATTTTCAAATCCAAAACTTGACAGGTATGAAGTTCTCCCAGGTAGTTTGTTTAATAATTACTGATTCTAATTGGCCAGAGGCTTCACACCTGACTTTTCCAGGAAGGCTGGAAAATCATTAGTGCTCAGACCTTAAGGACTGTGATTTGAGTAGCCCTGATTTAGCTTATGTATAAGCAACAGATGTCTAAGAGTAATCACAATAACCCTTAATTAACTGGAAATTATATAATATTAAAATTATCCATAAATTGAAATTCAGTTTTATTTGAAGTTATGAAACTTTTTTGACCATTACTTTTTATTGAAAACGAGACGTATGCTGTCAAAAGAAAGGTTCAGAAAGCCACACCAAAAATATTAAAACCAATCTTTTCAAGAGACACAAATTCAAATCTACACTCCTACGATGCCTTCAGCTGCCCAGTTGAATCCTATCAATAGGTGATGCTTTGCTGAATAAAATCAAATAAAAATACAAACACCAAGTTTTGTTTGTAGTGAGACACCTGAAGATGTATCAAAGATGTCTGACAATTACCAGTTTAATATGTGAGTAACACAAGGCAACTAACAAAGTTCCAAAGAGCCTGAAGAGTCTCTCACTACAAAAATGTGAAGAGTTAGTGTGTGAAGGAGAATAGCCTGAAAAACCAATCTATCCAAACACAAATTATATCAACACAGAGGAACAATGGTCGCGTTAATTTTGAAAGGTAATATAGATGAGAGGGATTTGTGTTCACACCATAATTGAATTTGTTTTCTAGCTAGATTATAAAATATGATATGTTTGTAGCTACAGATTTAAATGAAATATGGGTAACACTTTACTTGAGAGGACACAAATACTTAGTAATAACTCAGTTACTACTGAAGAACAAATTATGAACAAATATAGTCGTTACTTAAGATGAAATATGTGTCATGATTCATTAATGCTGAACAAACGTGAGATCAGTTATTCACTTGTGTTATTTATTACTTGTTCCTTCAATAGTTTCTTAGTAGGTCCTTCAGCAGTTCCTTCAGTAGTCCCCTAAGATTTATAGAATTAACAGATTTAGTAACAAATATAGTAACTGCTTGGGATAAAAGCTGCATCGTGATTCATTAATGATGAACAAACATGACATCAGTTTGTAACTAACAATTAACAATTGTGGTTAATTAATACATAAGTAATAGTATATTACTACATTATTTATGTACCCTCAAGTAAAGTGTGACCAAAATATGAGAATGACAAGCCACCTGCAATGAATACAGAGTATAATATGAGAAGAACGAGGCATAATACAGAATATGTTATGTAGAGTTAGGCACAAAAGACTAGTTGAATAACATTTCATTCTGAATATGCACATTATACAAGCAGAACCATGCGATGATATTTCATGAGATTCCATGGTAGGAGATGAATGGAGGCAAACAGTTAAAATCTAGAATCAAATTGAAATCCAGCATATATTTGTCATAAAACAATAACATTTCTCAGTTTCAACATTTGATATGTTTTATTTTCAGTTAAATATGGGTTTATATGATTTGTAAGTAATGCATTCTGTTTTCATTTATTTTACACAGTGTCCCAACTTCTTTTGGAAATGGGGTTGTAATTAATAAACTATTGCAGCACCTTTTATTTACAGTCATAAGGCAATATTGTGTTGATTATAATACATCATAAGTTTCAGCGAAGCTCTCATATATGATGCACTATAGATACCTTTATAATGCATTATAATGATCAGTATAAGAATTCAGGATGCTTTGTACTGCATTATGAAGGTATCTTTAGTGCATTATAGATGTGTGCTTCAAAAAGCATTCATGATGCATAATAAACATGGCTATAATACATTATGCCTTTTATTAAATATGTTTATAATGGTTTATGAATGCATTTTAATGAGTTATGAATCATAGATTCTTATAGGCATGGCATTCATAGAAAGTGTTACCAAATATTGTTTTAGCTTTATTATATTAATTTGAGATAATATAGACTTATAAAGCAATAATTAAAATAAAGTAAATGTACACTATATTGCCAAAAGTATTGGGACACCCCTCCAAATAATTGAATTCAGGTGTTCCTATCACTTCCATAGCCACAGGTGTATAAAATCAAGCATCTAAGCATGCAGACTGCTTCTACAAACATTTGCAAAAGAATGGGTCACTCTCAGGACCTCTGTGAATTCAAGCGTGGTAACGTGATAGGGTGCCACCTGTGCAATAAGTCTATTCATGAAATTTCCTCGCTACGAAACCTTCGGATTGTATTAGCGTTCTGTACCTGTGGGGTCGGTGCTGACCCGTGTCTTAAATAAGCCATAAAATACCCTCAAAACAATTATTTATCATCCAATTTGTTTCTTACCTCTTGGTTACCTTGTTAGGCTTCCTTATCCATGAAAAGATTGGCTTTAATATTTTTGGTGTGGCTTTCTGGACCTTTCTTTTGACAGCATACCTCTCGTTTTCAATAAAAAGTAATTGTCAAATAAGCCTCATGTAAACTTAAATAATAAACTGAATTGGTCTTATCTTGCCTTACATGTCTGGGCATATGTCATAATAACAAAGTGGAAGCAACTGGGAACAACAGCAACTCAGCTGCAAAGTGGTAGGCCACGTAAAATTACAGAGTGGGGATGCTGAGTCGCACAGTGTGTAGAAGTCGCCAACTGTCTGCAGAGTCAATAGCTACAGACCTCAAAACTTTGTGTATCCTTCAAATTAGCTCAAGAACAGTGCGTAAACAATTTCATGGAATGGGTTTCCATAGCCGAGCAGCTGCATCCAAGCCTTACATCACCAAGTCCAATGCAAAGCATTGGGTGCAGTGGTGTAAAGCATGCTGCCATTGGACTCTAGAGCAGTGGAGACATGTTGTCCGGAGTGACGAATCACGCTTCTCTTTCTGGCAATCCAATGGACGAATCTGAGTTAGGCAGTTGCCAGGAGAACAGTACTTGCCTAACTGCATTGTGCCAAGTGTAAAGTTTGGTGGAGCAGGGATTATGGTGTGGGATTGTTTTTCAGGGCTTGAACTTGGCCCCTTACTTCCAGTGAAAGCAACTCTTAATGCTGCAGCATTCAAAGCTATTTTGGACAATTTCATGCTCCCATCAACACACTCCTGAACATTGTGGACAGCCATCCCAGAAGAATTGAAGCTGTTATAGCTGCAAAGGGTGGGGGAACTCCATATTAAATCCTATGTATTGAGAATGGGAGGTCATTAAAGTTCATGTATGTATAATGGCAAGTGTCCTAATACTTTTGGCAATACAGTGTATGTACTTGTCTTCAACGTACTAAACTTGTACGTTGTACTTTGGGAATGCATTTCCAAATCTGGTCAATAGATGGAGCCATATTGTCAATTTTCTTTCAAAATAATTGTACCTTTTCACATACATATATCCTTTCAGCTATCATTAAATCTCATCCAATACAGGGTTACTGGAGCCTATCCCAGGTGGCTTAGGGCACAATTATTTCTGCTAATGCTTTATGAATGCATTATAATGAGTTATGAGTCATAGATTCTTATAGACATGGCATTCATAGAAAGGGTTGTTAGCTTTATTATATTCATTTGAGACAATATAGACTTATAAAAAGTCCTAAGTAAATACTGCAAAATTTTTATAATAACAAAAATTTCAGTTTTTGCCATTATTATTCATTTATATGTATTTTATTTGTGAACCTGATAAAAGTTGCATTTAATTGCAATCTGGCCAATTTATTAGGAAAAAATTCTGTGTACATTCGGTGTAATACATATGCTTTATGAAATGCACAGCTACTAAGATTTTATAGCCACAAATGCCTGGCATCTTGATTTTCCTTTCAACCGCTCATCCATGACGGCTTTTACTGACTAGTGAGTAAATAATAAACAAACATATAAATAAATGAAGGATAATATGAAATCAAAAACATTTGCTGGTGGTTGCAAAGACAGGTGCATTACCTTGGCTTATAGAACATATAACATGAAAGATGATTATAGCTAGCCAAAGAATCGGCTAATGAGAATTGCAGGTGATGTTCTGAAAAAATGTGGACTGTCTGACAAGGAGAAATAATGTGGACTGTCTGGTGGTCTAGGAGAACAGGGTTGAGAAACAAGGCCCAAGAGTATTCTTCAAGCTTTAATGCGGAGTGGCAAGTAGTTCAGTGACACTCAAGTGTTTCATTCACCCTTTGCAAATGATTAGGCAGCTAGTCGGTACACAGAAGTAAATCATTTTTAAAAAGGGAAGTGAAGGGCAAGAAAAAACCCCAGGCTCCGTCTCAGATTTACTCTGGTAAGTCTATAAAAAAACATCACTTTTGCATCCACTATTGTTGCTGTCATTGATACAATTTTAGCTACCAGATACCAAAAAAAAACTGGTAGCACTTTATGTTCAGTTATGCCACATATGTTAGCCTTTAGTTAAGCATTATCTAATCATTTACAACACCTCAACAAGACATTTAGAAGCCTGTAGTGATTATTTACAAAACAATAATAAACATTTATACATTAGTAAAAGGAGAAATGACCATAAACAAATCATGGTAACAATTAAAGCTGTCACCTATTGTTATGACCGTGGGGCGAGCAGGGAGATGAAGCAGGGAATCCAAAAACAAAGGGGTTTATTCAGGCAAGCAGGCAGACAAGGGAGGCAGGAGCAGGTGGGGACCTTGAAGGGGGCGAGGAGGCAGATGGAGGGACAGGAGGAGGAGGCGAAGAGGAAGTTGGAGGGGGCACCAGGGGTGGCGATGAGGAAGGTGAAGGGGACCCCGGCAAAAGCAAGGAGGGAGGGGAAGCCGCAGCAGGCGATGGCGCAGCCATAGCTGGTGAAGGCGCTGTCCACCGACGAGCCAGAGTGGGGGGACCCGCAGGCAACCGACGAGTCGAAGCGGGGGAACCCGAACGAGGCGTCGGAGGCGGGGGGGGGGGGACCTGCCGGAGACCACCGAGCAGGAGCCGGAGGACCTGCAGGCGCCCCTGAAGCCACGGCCACAGGGACCGAGGGCGAGCCAGGGGGCAGGGCGGGCGGGACTCAACCCCTGCGCAGGTGTCCTCTCTCTTTTTGGGACACCGACAGGTGGGGACCCGGCCAGACTCCACTGTGTTGAGGCAGTGGTTGGGGTTTTGGCCCAGAGGGAGAGCCCGGAGAAGTCCGGGTAATCCCCAAGGGGTACCTTTCAAGCTCCTCCTCTATCTCCACCAAGGGAGGAGGAGCGATGGTCCGGCTGTTGGGGCCCTCCTCAGGGACAGAGGTCAAGGACACGGATGTAGGGTCAGGAGCCGGGGGAACTGGAGCCGGAGGATCAGGAACCTCTGTGGGCTCAGGAACAGGCAGATCAGGGATGGGCAGAGCAGGGACGGCCAGAACCAGAGCCTCTATGGGCGGAGCAGGGACCTTTGTGGACGGCGACGTAGCAGCCGGGACAGCAACCCAGCAGGGTAAAAGATAAAGATAATCTTTATTGTCATTGTCACTTGGAGAACAAAATTGAAAATGCAATTTGACTCAATGTGAGGCATAAAAAGAGTAATAAAATATAACAAATATACATATTGCACTGAATATTGCACTGAATTACAAATTGCACTGAATACTGCATTGACTATACAGATTGCACTGAATATACAGACTGCACTGATGGAATATAAAGAATTAACTGTTATGTTTTGCATTTAAAGCCATGATTGCTGTTTTTCAGGTGACTTGTCCTGGTTTTCATGGCTCTGTATCTCTTGCCTGATGGCAAAGCTGAAAGAGACAGTGTCCAGGATGTGATGAATCCTGTGAAATGTCCATAGCTTTTTTCCGGCATCGGGAGGTGTAGATTTGTTCCAGGGTGGGGAGAGGACAGGCAATTGTTTTCTCTGCTGCCCTGATGACCCTGTGGAGTGCTTTCTCGTCTGAGGAAGTGCAGCTGCCGTACCACACGCAGAGTCCATATGTAAGTATGCTCTCGATGGAACAGTGGTAAAAGGCAAGGAACAGATTTTTGGGAAGAAAATACAGTCTCTGCTGCGCCTTCTTCAGCAGCTCCTTAGTGTTCGTACTCCAGGTCAGGTCATCCTTCAAATCCATACCCAGGAACCTGAACACCGGGACCCTCTCCACAAAAGCCCCGGCGATGTTGAGTGTCTGATGTCAGTTTTCCTGAAACCAATAACCAGCTCCTTTGTTTTTGTGGTGTTGAGGAGCAGGTTGTTGACTCTGCACCACTCTGACAGCTGCTCCACCTCGTCCCTGAATGCCAGCTCACTCTCCTTGCCTGAGATGAGTCCGATCACCATCGTATCATCTGCAAACATAATGATCTTGTTGTTGAGGTGAGTGGGGACACAGTCATGTGTGTAGAGGGTGTAGAGGAGTGGGCTGAGCACACAGCCCTGTGGCGACCCGGTGTTGAGACTGAGAGCAGTAGAGGTGTGGGAACCCAGTCTAACCTTCTGGGAGTGGCCTGACAGAAAGTCCAGTATCCAACTGCAGGTGAGTGATGGAAGTCCCAAATCTGCCAGTTTAGACACGAGTCGTTGTGAAACGCCAAGCTGAAATCCACAAAAAGCAGTCTGGCGTAGCTCCCCTGCTGCTCCAGCTGGTTCAGGGCAGCATGAAGAGCTGTGGCCACAGCATCCTCTGTGGATCTCTTTGCCTTATAAGCAAATTGGAATGGGTCAAAGTCTGCTGGCAGGCAGGCAATGATATGCCTCCGTCGCACCAGTTTCTCAAAGCACTTCATAATGACTGATGTGAGTGTGACTGGGCAGAAATCATTCAGACTGCTCGTGATGGATTTTTTTTGGCAGTGGAACAATGATGGAAGACTTAAGGCAAGATGGGACAGTGGCCTGGGACAGGGATAGGGTTAGGGATAGGGTTAGGACAGCCAGTTGATCTGTGCAATACTTCAGCACCCGCCCAGTCACACCATCAGGTCCTGCAGCCTTCCTCAGCTTCACCTTCCTTATCACCTGCCTCACCTCCCACTCTTCCACTGTGAGCATGTTGCTGTTGTAGCTAGGCGGGAGCAATGGAGCTGCTGTTGGTATCACTTCAAAGTGGGAAAAGAAGATGTTCAGCTCCTCTGCCAGAGAAGCATCTTCCTCAGCGGCTGTGGAGTTGCTGGATTTGTAGCTGGTGATGTGCTCGACACCCCGCCACACCTGCCTGGTGTTGTTACTCCTCAGATGGTCCTCTATCCTCCTTCTGTAGGCTGCCGTGGCCTCTTGGATGCCTCTCTTCAGGTGTGCTCTCGCTGCCCGATCCCCGCACCTGAAAGCAGTATTTCTGTCTTTCAGCAGTTTCTGGAGATCCCTCATCATCCAGGGCTTCCTATTGGGATAAATCCTTATACATCTATCCCTGGTGATGTTGTCCGTGCAGAACCTGATGTAATCCAGTACTGCTGATGTATGGGACTCCAGATTCTGGTGCTCAAAAATCTCCCAGTCAGTTCTCTAGAAGCAATCCTGCAGCTGTTGGGAGGCATCCTCAGGCCATGTAGTAACAGTCCGGGTTGTAATGGGAGCTTGTTTCCTGTGGGGGGTATATGCAGGGATCAGAAGCAGAGACGTATGATCAGACTGGCTAAGCTGTACTAGGGGTTTTGCCCTATAGGCCTGTCTGATGTTTGTGTACCGTTGGTCCAATGTTTTTTCTCCTCTGGTTGCACACTTTAGGTGTTAATGGATTTTCGGGAGAACAGCTTTCAAATCTGCATGATTAAAGTCCCCAGAAATGATGTGGGCAGCCTCAGGATACTTGCTCTGTTTGCTGCTGATGGTGTCGTGCAACAGCCCCAAGGCCGAGTTAGCATTAGCATCCGGTGCTATATACACAGCTGTTAGCAGAATGGCGTTGAATTCACGTGGGAGGTAAGTGGGTCTGCATTTAATTGTCATAAACTCCACATCCAGAGAGCATTGTCTGGCAGCTACGGTGGAATTTGTGCACACAGATGCACAGCCCCCTTCCTCTTTTCTTATCGGAGCTCTCTGACCTGTCTTGCCGCTGTGCTGCGTAGACTCGATAGCTGTGTCTGGAATGTGTGGATTCAGCCACGTCTCCGTAATCAGCAGAATGCAGCAGTCCTTCATGATCTTTTCCGATGCAATCCGCAACTTCCACTCGTCCAATTTATTCACTAGAGACCTTACGTTTGAGAGGAAAATGCTTGGAAGTGGTGGCTTGTATGGCTGTTTCCTTAGCCATGCTAGCACACCACCTCGGCACACCCTCTTTTGTTTATGGTCTCTGCGCCACTGGTGTCTCCTCGAAGCTGTAATTGTAATCCACGGAGAGCCCGGTGTCTGTGCGATGTTGTCCGGAATGTTGTGTACACGGAGAAACTCTGATGTCAAGCAATTCTCGCTCCATAGTAGACCGACAGATAAAATATCCTGCAAGTTATACATGGATTTAACCATGCAGGATGGTTAAACCAAGCTCTGAGTTGGAGAGCACACAGCCGCAGCGTCTGGACCTGCCACCATCTTGTACAGCAGATTCCGGCGGGACTGGAACCCCGCAGGAGGGCACGTCTGCCGCCAGGACTGGAACCCCGCTGGGCGGCACGTCAACTGTGGGGACTGGAGTCTCGCAGGGCGGCATGTCAGCCGCCGGGACTAGAACCCAGCAGGGTGGCGTGTCAGCCGCCGGGACTCGAACCAGGGTGACTGGAGCCAGAGGCATGGATGCAGAAGCCGGAACAGGCGGAGTGGGAACCTCTGGTGGCAGTTCCGGAACCAGAGCAGGATCCACTGGGGGCTGGTCAGGAACCAGAGCAGGTACCTTTGGGAGGCAGGTAAGGGACATCCAGGACAGGCAGGTTAGGGACATCCGGGACAGGTGGGTCAGGAGCGTCTGGGACAGGCGGGTCAGGAACATCAGGGACAGTAGAAACAGGCAAGTGAGTAACATGAGGAACAAGTAACGCTGGGGGCGGTACATCAACCGGCAGTGCAGTAACCTCAGGGGGTGCTGCAGGGACCAGCGGTATAGGAACCATGGGGAACGGAGCTGGGGTTTGTGTCTTAGCAGCCAGCGTGGCCCCTTTAAGGACCTGTGGGACCCGCGAGATGGCATCCCATACTGACCTGGCCCTTTTAAGAGTCAGGCACTTCCCGACCAAGGGGTGTGCTGCTTTTCCAGGCTGTGACGTGGCAGATGGCTGCTGTGGAGCGGCGGAGGTGATGTCAGGAGTGAACACCGCTGGGTTCAGGATCGGGAGGGGTTCCTCCCAATATCCGGTGGGGAAAGAAGCTGCGGAGAGAGAGATGGCCCCCAGGAAGATGGCCGGCTCGTCTTCCGGTCTCTGATTTCTCAGTTTCTTCTTTGGGTCACGTCGGAGAGGTTTAGTGGCTCTGAGCACTGCTCGCTGTTGAGCGATACCAGCCAGGTCCTTACCTCCGTCACCCTCCCTAATAGCTGCTGGAGATTCCCGCGCACCTCACTTAAGATGGTCCCGCTCCGGCTGGCTAGATCCAACGCCATGGGTTCCTCCCGGACCTTGGGCTGATTTAGCCATTAAATGACCTCCTGCAATAAACCGATGCGTTCGTTCTTGGTTGGCGGAGGTGCGTCTTCTTGGTGGTCTGTCATTCTGTTATGACCGCGGAGTGAGCAGGGAGATGAAGCGGGGAATCAGCGTCAGGTAGACAGAAATCCAAAAACACAGACCTGGGGAAACAGACTGCGGACTGAAATACACAGGACTCAATCGAAATGACAGGAAACATCTGGTAACAACTGGGATTACACACGAGGTTAATGAGGGGGCGTGGCACACGAGAGGGTCGTAGGAACAGAACATGACACCTATAATGCATCACAGATAATGCATTCATAATGTCATGGCATTTTTCTGCTAATAAATCAGTCAAAAAGCTAGGTAATGCTAATGCTTGCGTTTCATTAGCTATGTAACAGATTTTATTCATGGATTATTATGCGTATGAGTATTATAGTTGCAGCTTCCGCTAGCAGTGAGACATAGGTGTCTTTAAGAACAGTTGGTAATGTCATCGCCCTGAACTAATAAACTAATGTTTATTATGGTTTTGTAAATAATTAGTTAACCCGGAACTACATGCTTATTGCCAATACATATCTCAAGAATTTGTAAATGGGTTTGTTCATCATTAACTACAGGTTTAGTAATCATTTACTAATGGTTGTTTATGATAATTTCCCCTTTTATTAATGTTTATTAAGGTTTTGCAAATGATTGGGTAGCCTTTAATTATGTGCTTATAAATGTTTAATTAAGAATTTGTAAATTATTTGTTCATCATTAACTGCAGGCTACTAAATGTCTTACTGAGCTTTTGTACATGAGTAGTTAATGTTTAACTAAAAGCTTATATAGCTGGTATATCTAAACATTATTATAAAGTGTTACCAAAAATTGTTAAGCAGAGTATTGTTGTGATGCTGTAATGTGCACTTTATCACAATATGTTTAGATATTTTCTATACATTAATATATGTAAAAACTTTAGGTTGAAAAGGAGTCATAAACTGTGATATGTTAATATGGACATTCATTGATGAATGACATTTAGAAGAAACGCATAGCAAACTTGCTATTTATATATTACATTTCCATCCCAACAACAGAGTGACCTCACTGCAAGTGAATCTATTAACTGTGGTCTGAAAAGTATATACCAACAAATATTTTACCCAATGAATAGAAAATAAGTAAATACTGTATCTGTGCACCACCACCTTGTACTGTGAGTGAAAAATGGATGGATGAACAACTAAACATTTTATATTGTAGAGACATTTTCAAATTATTGCTTTTGAAATTCAGTATACTGTAATGTAAACCTGAAAAAGCTAGATCTAGCCTTGCATTTTTCTGCAGCCTGTGGGAGTTTGAAATTTAAAAACCTAATCATTACATTATCATATCACTGCAAACAATATAGAAAATGGCAAGGAAAGAAATTGAGGAAACCACTTTGTACTTTTAAGAAGTCATCATTGTCCTTTTTCCTTTGGAGAGCAGTTTCCAGACTTTATTGATGTAGCTGTTATTCTATATCTCAATAAGATGAATAGGATTTTGTGGTTAAGGTACACATGCTACATCTTGAGCATAATTAAGCCAGGCAAGTGGTAATGCAGTAATCCTGGTTGTGTATGCCAATGTGTATTTCTTTAGGTTCCAGGTGTTAAATCACAAGAGAAACCCTTGAGGATATTATAAAAATGATTAGCTTACCAGGAATTCTTATGTATTACATTAAAATGTCTTTTTCTAGGCACTAGCCTCATTATTTAGACTGTCCACAGCATAGACGTGGCTTGATTTAAGGTAGCAACCAACATTTGCTGAAATTTAAACATAAATATTTTAAAATATATTAAATATTAAAAATAAAATGCATTCATGAATTTATATTTATGGTTTAATTATTTGAAAAGCAGCACAAGAGTTTCACATGCGATTTCACAGCAAATGAATGGCCCTCTGTAGTGAATCTGTAGCATATGAGCAGGTGATTTCCATTGTTAGGTGGCAGTGAGTGACTCAGTGGGCTAAATCTTGGTGCCTGTGATCAGAAAATTGACGGTTTTAGCACCTGCTTCAGCAGCACAGTCATATGTGTGTGGAACCTTGAGCAAGGCCCTTTACCCCCAGCTCCAGGGGTGATGCACATTAGCTGACCCTGTGCTAGGACCCCCTCTTGACCACTATTAAAAGTGCACTTAATAACTGAAAAGACCCTCATTTTAAGATATTAGCCTTCAACAAAATAAAACAAATATTGCAAATTACTATATTTTTAATAATGTTTTAAAATGAAATGAACCAAGTAACAATGATTCCTCACCTTTCCCCTCCATCAGCTTCCCTGTGAGACGTCACAAACTGAATGGTTTGAACTTAGCTGTGCATTCTGCGATTCTGTGTAATGTCCCAACCAAAGCTCTCGAGATGTTCACAACCCAGAATAATTATTACTATTTTTGATTCAAAATCTTTAATGAAACCCCAATTCTAACTCACAATTAAAGAATATCGACAAAAATGGTGTTGTCATCCTATATTTTGTCTTGAAAATGTTGATTTAACGTAAAAACTTGATATAGGCTACCGCCCAGTCCTAGTTTTGGCAATGTCATTTTTTTCTACGTTTTTCAAATAAATTGTGTGCCCCCCCCACCCCTGCTGAGGCCCCCTAGTGGGCTGCAGCCCTCTGGTTGAGAACCACAGCAGTACACTGATTAAAAGAATCAAGAAGTAAAAGAAAAATAAACATTTCCAAATATATTAAAAATTATAACACCTGGAAGTGTGAGTGTGCATGTGATGGACTGGAATCTTGTCCAAGATGTTATGCTAGGATAGGCTCCAAGATCTCATCAACCCTGTACTGAATAAGTGGATGGATGGATGGAGGGATGGAATTTTCAGAGTCCCATAGTATCCAAATGCTACTAAGTAAGAAACACTCTTCGGTTCATGGCAAATAAACATATTTTTGTGTTTGCCCACTGAGATTGCTACACAGTTTACAGTAACAGATACAATATCTATATAATTTCATATGCCATTATTTTACGTATGTCATTAAATATTATTATAACAGAATATGTCCAATTGTGCTCCTTCTTGTACAATATCAGCACATAGATAAGAATGGAACAGATTGAACAAGAGAAAGCTATAATACTCAGGTATCCACCCTCAGATACCCCCTCTGCACCAGATGCAGAATTTGCTCACTTGTCAAAGGAATTTGAAGGGTCACACAAAACCTTATAGTCAATTTCCATTGCATCCAGCCTTTCTCACATTGGCTTGCTGCTCTCAGGCCTGGCAGGACACAGCACAGGACATACATGCAGGCTGTTGAAGCAGGCCCAGATGGCACATACACTAACAGCAAAACATAGCTAATTCACCACTTAGCATGCCTCTTCACTTTCATCACAGCACCTATTATTCTAATACCCCTGGTCAACCTGGGCTGGCAGGTAATATTTTTTAATTGGCCTCGTTCAGGGGATGCTTCCCTACCACTAATAAGTTACTGGCTGCTTTATTGTGGCTTGTTACATTTGACATTTTCTTTGCCTTGATTCCATCGTTTTTCATTATGAATACACCTCCAGTCAGGCATGCACAGTATTTTTCCAGGGACTGCATATAGGTCACATAAACCTTATTGCCTCATTAATTTGTCCTTTAACTGATTAATCTACATTGGTCCTATAATCATTGACTGAAAAGATGTATATCATATGAAATGTGGTTAGGGTTATATCTTAACTAGGTCCATTGCTTCAAGAGCCAATGAGTAATGAGCTCAGTTAGAAAGATAATGACTGTGAATATTATGACATTTGCATATGGGAATTAATATATATGGGTAGTAAGACTGAGAACCCCATGAAGAAAATAATCTTTAAAATCTGTTCCTTACTGTCAGATGATCACAAATGTTAAGGAAAAATGTTCCCCTCAAAGGGTAAGTCTTGACAACCAAGCATGCACAAATGATTTCACTATCACTTTAAAGCATAAATGAGTAGGAAACCACAATGTTTCACCACACAACATATTTTAAAATAATTAGGGTGAATGTTCTTAGTGTTACTTAAAACAATAAAAGTGATTGTTTCAGCAGTGTGATGGCATTTCTATGGTGAAAATAATTATTTAAAATTATATTGACCTCTGGACTGGTTGCGCACTAAAATGTCTTTCCTATACATTTGTGAAATTTATGACCCTGTTAGGGCTATTCTCACTATACTCCACTCTGGTAATGAAAGTACTGTACATGTATCAAATTGAAATACAGATTATATTTTTTTACTATTTCACCTGCAAAAAAAAAAAACATTCAGCTACAAGAATACAAAAATTAACAGTGATCTGTTGCTGTGTTTCTGTGTGTTGTATTGTGAATTGTAGAAATGGAAAAAGGTAAGAATTCTGTAAATAATAATTGACTGTATCTTAATACCTTTCTAGTGTGAAACAATTATTGTTTTTACTTTATTTCCACTGAATCCTAGTGAAAAGTGTCAAATACAAAAGAAATATAATTGTTCTGTCTTAATCTCATTCATGCATTAATCATTGTTTGATCCATGAACTATATCTTAATGTCCTTTGAAAAAACCTAAATTTATTCTATGTAAAAATCAGCTCACATATAAGACTGTAGATTCATGACAAAACTGTTTTTCTCCCCATGCAGAGGACATCATAAGCTTGGATGAATTCAGGACAAAACATATAAGATCTGGACTTTAACTCATGCATCTTTTCCAGTACAGGGTCACAGGGGCCTTGAGCTTATGCCTGACAACACAAGGTAGAAGGGCAGAGTGACATTTGGGGCGGGATGCCAATCCATGGCAAGGACACACACACACGCACACACAAACGCAGACACATATGCAAGTGCGCACACACATAAAGACGCACACACACACACGGTGGCAGTCTTTAGTCACCAACCCACGTAACTGAAAAGTTTTTAATTACTCGCTATTATAGTTCAGCCTGAGTCAGTCCCAGTTCCTAATGCAGCTTCCTAATGCAACACAATTCTGTGTTGCTTCCTGTATATTTTATATACGTCATGTTAATAAGCAAACTCATTCTCCGTTCTGCATCAAAAACATCTGATTGAATAGTATCTGCTGGGCTTTGTATCCAGCATCAGCCTAGACAGCAGATTAATTTAATCTGGCAGTCCATCCCCATTCCTAATATTACTCTCACGATATGCAAACTTCCCCCTAAACAAGCAGAACATACCCAGGCATAATGGACAACCATTTGTACCTGAATCTCTGGAGAACATTTTTTCCCTCCCGGGCTCGAGTTTTTATTCTTTGGTTTTCTTCTGGTTTGCCTGAACCTATTTCTTTCTGTAGAGCTGTAGTTACATGCCTATTTGTAATATGTTATTTCTTTAATAATTGAAATTGGAGATCCAAGTTCATAATCAATGAAGGTCCAGAACAACAGGTACAGTACAAAGTGTGATGCAGTAAAGATGGTCAAGGCAGAGGTACAGATCAACAATGATCCAAAATACCTGGATTCAGTTGTGTTCCAGTCTGCATGTGGACTGCAGTCCGCCAATTGGTGACTCCAGCCACACGTGATTTTACTGGGTGCGCAAGGGATACAATTTCACCCCTTATTTGTCAAATGAAAATGCTATTTGAACATTGATCCATTCATGCATATTCTATACTCATTCATGCTACGTAAGGTCATGGAGGTCTGGAGCCTCTTTAAATTAAATTCAATAAAATTTAATTATTTTGTAAAGTTATATTTGAAAATGTGCCTTTTGTTAGTTACACTCACGTGTAATCAATGGTAGGCTCTCTAACCTTGCACCCCTTGGGTGAAAAGCCTAGAGTTGCCTATGCTGAATACTTCACATAGGACCTGGTTTAGGTTAAGTTCCTTTATATCTCAGGCTGATTAAGAAATGTGCAGCAAGTTTCTTTAGTTTTGTAGTGACTCAGAGCATTATCTGATTGGCTGTGGCTGCAGTGCAGGTCTGAGGCAGCTAAATCCAAGTGTAGCCATGCTGGGAATCATACGGAGAGTTTGAGTGTAAAAATTCCTTTCTTTGCGTAGAAAACTGTGAAATTAAATTTTTCTTCAGTGGAGAATGCTGTACACGAGTAGTGTTTAAAATCTCATTTGACTATTCAGAGCTTATGAAAGGCACATATATTCTGTTTGGTTGAGAAATCTGTTATTCTCTAGCACAAATTGGCGAATCATATTCTGTATCCAAAACATTGCTTTTCAAAAATAGTACATATTTTATCTTTTTTCAAGTAGAGTAGACGGTAGGCTCTGTTAACAGTTTCTATAAATACCACGTCTATAAGAATCTATGAACACATTCATAACACATTATTATGCATTCATAAAACATTATACACATGGCTATAAATATTTATAAAAAGCATTAGCACATTATAGGCATGTTAAGGTAAGGTAAGGTAGCCTTTATTGTCCCCGAGGGGAAATTTGTCTTGGACTCCACGCAACTGCATTCCATAAAATACATTACATTCAGCAGAATCACCTTACAATTTAAACAACATACCTTATACATTATACATTCAAACATATACATATACTGTCCTCCAGACCATAAAACCCTAATAATAATAAACAAACAAATAAATAAATATGAATCGTGAATACTTTATGAAGCTCTCCTCTATGATGTGCTGTAGATACCTTCACAATGCAGTACAAAGCATCCTTAATTTTTATACCAACCATTATAATGCATTATGAAGGCATCTCTAGTGCATTTTAGATGAGAGCTTCATTGGAGCTTATGAAGTAATATAATCTACACAATAATGCATCCATCCATCCATCCATTAACTACCGCTGTTCCGGGTCGGGTCGCGGGGGCAGCAGTCTAAGCAGGGAAACCCAG
>JAODKC010000117.1:13266702-13278162 GCA_026777985.1 Mormyrops attenuatus | reverse complement strand
CATAGTTTAGCTCACATGGTCCAATGGTATGGTGCATGTGTTAAGTGTTGTGAAAAAGTGGACATGGTATTGAGACAAGTGTGAAAATGATTGGGAAAAACTATATTAAAATGCAATTTACACCATTCAGATTATAATATTTAATATTACAGTGTACCATCATATTAGTCTTTTTCTGAACAATGATAACAAATTTTATGATATGATTGCACAACTGTTGAGTCACGTGTCAGTGGAGAGATACAAAATGTTTACAAAACCTGTCACCTCACATGAACATTTTCCAGTCACCTTATATTACACCCATCCATATTCAAGCTGATTTCCAGGACAGGGTTACAGGGGACCGGGAGTCTATGCCTGGCAGCATAGATCAAAAAGGAGAATTATAACCTGGGCAGGATGCCAGTCCATCACATCTATGATGGGCAAATTCACCTCACTGTCATCAAGCTGCATGCAAACAGAATGGGTGGGGAGATTTGAATCCCCAGCCAAAGAGATGTGAAGCACCAATGTTAGTGCTGAGCCACTCAACATAACACATGCATGTTTTGTCGAAATGAACAGTTAAGTTACAGAATTGCTTGCCAACTATAGGTAGAAATGAAAGAATAAAATCTGAGTTTTCATTGACAAGCAAGTGCAAAAATGGATGCATGAATGCATGGTTGGATGGAAGGATGGATGGATGGATCAAGTCAAGTCATTATATTTATAAAATACATTTAATACATGAAGTTGATTGATGGATGCGTGGATGCAAGGATGGATGTTTTGTAGTTTGAAATTACAATTAAAATTAGACACATATAAAGTTGTAAAGGGCTGTATAGCTAAAGCTTTGGTCACTCGTGCCAGTGCCAAACATTGGTTTTAATAGTGCCAGCAGTGCAAATCTTGGGCTGTGAACTAGATTTCTGATGAGTCCACCTTCACTGCCCACATCTGGGGGAGTTATGGTGTGGAGAAGCTCCAAAGAGGCTTACCACCCAGACTGTTGCATACCCAGAGTGCATCATGGGGGTGGATCAGTGATGGTTTGGGCTACAATATTATAACATTCCCTAGACTCACTACTTGTTCTAGATGGGCACATCACTGCCAAGGACTACCAAACCATTCTGGAGGACCATGTTCACCCAGTGGTTTAAACATTATACCCTGAAGGTGGTGTATCAGGATGGTAATAAGAGATGCACCGATCCGATATTCAGATCAGCATCGGCACCGATCCAGACCTATAGTATCAGACGGATCAGGTATCAGCCATATGCGACCGATCCACGACCACGTTATTCATTTAGTTTTTAAAAAGGTAGTTCCTATTTCTTGTTCAATCGATATGTACAATCAGTTGGATGACAGCTCTTTCATATTTTAGATATGTTTTTTGTGGCATTCAAGCTGAACACTAATACTGCCAATCAGTTTTTTTTTGCCACTCATTGGGTGTGAGCACAGTCATTATGTTTACATGCACACTAAGAAAATCAAATTATTATGTTAGAGTGACTAAAACTGGAATTTTAAAGTACATGTAAACATAGTCCAACTGAAATCGTATTACATCGAATTTCTCAAAGTCGGACTAAGACACCCAGATAATGTGATTGGGAGTCGATTTACTCCTGCATGCATACGTTCAATTGGACTCAAACTGGCCTAGGAGCTTTGCTCATGCTCCACAGTTCCCCCCTGGGCTTTGACCTGGAAGTAACAGAAGAAGCTTGGAGCATAGCAGAGGACATACAGCACGTATGAAATGTACAGCTTGATCAGGGGCTGCAGGTCGCTGGATCTTGGTTCAAGATCAAGCTGTATCTGATGAGTTAGCACGCAGTTTGTGTGAGGAACTTGCAGACTTGGGTGCGACTGCTGACTCTAATGTGATGTGGGAGACCTTCCGTGATACGACCCTGAAGGTTGTGGAGGGTTGTGTTGGTGTTGCCGGTGTTTCCAGGAGGAGGTGTTTTATCTCGCAAGGCACCCTGGTTATTATCGAGAGTCGCAGCGCATGACTTGGTGGCAACTTCAGTCTGTACCAGGAACTGAGGCGGAATCCTGTGAAGGCTCAGAGGGCAGATAAGGAGGCATTTGTTAGACGAATCTGTGAGCAGGTGACACGCCATCTGTGGTCTAGTGACCCACATCCTGCTTACAGAGGAATTGAAGCATTACGTATGCCTGAATCTGTTCCTTGGAGACTTGCAGTCAGAGCGGGTGATGGAACGGTCCTTACGAATGACACGGCAGTTGTGACCCACTGGGCCGGCTACTTTGAGCAGTTGTTTAAAGCTGATCCTCCGGCTAGGAGGTTGGACATCTCTGAGCCCACAGTTCTCAAAGCTGATCCACCAATCAGCTGTGAACCACCCAATCTCACTGCGATTGCATGGGTGGTGAATCAGCCGGTGATCTGTGGTAGCCGGGGTGAACTTCTCAAAGCTGGTGATAAGGCTGTCCTCCTGGCATTGCGGGCAATCTTTGCTTCCATTTGGGACTCAGGTGTCATCCCAACTGACTGGAAAACGGGACTTTTCCCTACTTTTCACTAGTCCCTACCTGGAAAGGGAAGGGTGATCGCCTGAATTGCGGCAACTACAGGGGGATAACACTGCTCTCAGTTCCAGGTAAGGTCCTTGCTAGGGTCATCCTTAACAAGATCCGTGATCACTTGCTTGCCTGTCAGCGACCAGAGCAGCCTGGTTTTACGCCTAAGAAGTTTATCGCAGACCGCATCCTGGCACTGAGGGTTCTCATCGAGCAAAAGCGCGAGTATCAGCAGATGTTTTTTGCAGCCTTTGTTGATTTTCGTAAAGCATTTGACTCAGTTGATTGAATTGCCTTGTGGGACATCCTGAAACTTCACGGGATCCCCCTGAAGTTGCTGGACGTCTTGGCCGGCCTGTACACTGGTACCATGAGTGCTGTGGAGAGTGGAGGGAGAACCTCTGCATTTTTCCTAGTTCATTCTGGGGTTTGCCAGGGGTGTGTTCTTGTTCCTACTCTGTTCAATGCTTACATGGACTGAGTGTTGGGCAGGGTCGTGGGGTCTGGTAGTTGTGGGGCATCTGTTAGTGAAGAAAGATTTACTAATCTTGACTTTGCTGATGATGCTGTGATCTTCACAGAGTCAATGGAGGCTCTGATCGGGGCTCTGGAGAGACTGAGTGAGGAGTCTGAGTGTCTGGGATTGCAAGTGTCCTGGATAAAAACCAAGATCCAGTTAGGCACAGCCATCAGTAGTGTGTTTTTTTGCATCTGTTACGTAATAGGTCAATCAGAAAAAACCCAAATACTAACAATCTTACTAAATACTAACTATCTTTGCTTGAAAGATATTCAAATTGAACTGCAAATGCCTCATAAACGCTTAAAGCAAGATATACAAATGAGGTGGAACAGTGCGTTATATATGTTACCAGTAGCCTATTTAAAGCTTTTTTGGCATACATATTTTTATCTTTATTTACTAGTATTAATAGTATATAAAGTATACATATTTATATATTATATATACATTTATTACATTAAAATATTAAAGAAAAATGTGGTAATTTATTGGCATCGGCAGATGTGTATCAGAATCATACATGATATTAATGTAAAAAATGGCATGAAACTCCACCTAATTGTGGTGGTGGAAGTTGCAGGATATTAAGAATCAGTACTACCCGAGTTCCGTGGGTGAGGGGTGGGCCCTCATGTCTCCACCAACATGGTGGGCAAGAAGGCCTGAGAGATAGAATTACAGAAGACCAACAAGGAGGCAGTGTTTAATTTAGAGAAAACCAGAGAGCCACACACTTTTAAAATGCTGGGGTTGGCTTTCAGTATTTCACCAACAGTTGCTGGCCCTGCTGTTTGATTCTCACTTTCATATGTTTAGCAAGAGCAGGTGCTGAGCAGGCTGTGGGAGACTGGAGTGCGAGGGGCTAGCTCCTTCCTCATGGCCTCCATTCCTTGGTCACCATCCCTTCCAGTCTATGTTCAGAGAGAGAGAAATCATAAGCAGGCTGCCCACCAGTCAGGCTTTCCTACCCATGACACAGACTAGTGTCTTTCTGCAGCAAATACAGGTTGCCAGCTGCATCCTGCTGGCTTTGATAATGGGTATTTCCTCGGCTGCCAATTGGTATTTTGCAGTTTCATCATGGTTCTGATCATCATCCATTAGGTTTTAGCAGTCAATCTTGCACCCACAGCATCACACATGCTCTAATGTATTGATTTTGCACAGTGATCCATGGGAAGCTGTGGTGTGTATATATTGATTAAAATATGGACTGGATTGCAGTTCAGAGACAGAACTATATTAAAATCCTAAACAAATTCACTTGTTATTTGACTTAACCTTATTAGTATTTATTTTAGCTGTTTTTGATAATAATAATCTTTATTATTATTATAAACAAAAGTCTCAGAAGGTAATATCAGCCACCAGAAATAAGATTGGGAAAAAAAATAATTACTATATTATTTCTAAAACAGTTATCTAGTAATTAGTAACATCAAAAGTCTCATGCAAACAATTGGATAGAAATTTTGCAAAGATTCCACCATGAGTATAATGAAATTGAAATCATATACTTTAATATTAATTTTGCCCATAATCAATATTTGTTCTACTTTATTTTGTAGATCTAATTCTATTAATTATGTTTTATGTATCATAATCACTTTTGTAGATGAATGTATGGTCATTTTTTATGATTGAAACATCATGAATATACACTAACAATAAGTAGCATTAATATAACAAATGTCACTGCTGTTTTTGTTTCTACCGATACTTTATGTCATCATTAGGGGTATATTGACTAATGACATTCTGTTTCTTTGCCAACATAAAGTCAATAATGTCTGTAAAGCCAATCTATTAATATTGTAATGTCCATACCTATAACTTTGGTCTTAATTTGGTTTGGGCAAACATTTATTAATCTGTTTCTACAATACAACCTTATATTTTTAACTGGGGCATGAAAAGCCTCGCTCAATAGAAGTCATGCTGATATGATGTGATAATGCTGAAGCCAAATCAATATCAGTCTTGTGCTTCTGCTTAAGTATTGTGTGAAAATCTCTCATGTGTTTTTTTCTTTGTGTGAGAAAATCTGATGCAGTTTGACATTCAGGGTTATTTTTAGCAACATTTACCAGGAGGGCCATAAGCAGAATATTGTCCAAGGAGGGGTTAAGAAGACATTACATCTATCAGAATTTAATCATTATTGTCACTGTTGAGTGTATATTTTGCTGTTTTTTTTTCTGCAATGCCACTGATCAAAGCACAAAAGAGGTTGCCTCCTTGCTTGGCTATCAAAGATGCTCAGACTATAATTTAGTCAGAATGAGACACATCCAACAACAACATGTAACCATGAAAGATTCATCAATTCATCTACCCAGTGCCTTAGCCTCAGTAACCCTGTGGGGACTGGGCAGTGTCAGAGTCTTTGTTTCTTTGAAAAACAGACTTCTAAAAGGGCAGCATATCTACATGACTGCTATGTCTCTGATTAGCTTTCTAGTTACACCTGTTTATTTTAATTGTGATTTTATTCAATTTTATTTTTAATGATATTGCACCTGATTTATATTCTTTATATATTTTTCTAGTGTATTAATCATTCAAGATACATATATGGGTAGTATTTCAATTAAACGTGTTTAAAATATGTAATACTTTTCAGTATTTCATAATTTGTATTTTGCTGAATGGACAAAAATGAGTTGCATTTTGTAGCAAAATATTTTGAGAGAGTATTTTATGTATTTAAAATGTTTTAAAAATGTAATAAAATGTCATTGATTTATTTATTTGCTTGCTTGCTTTCTTGTTTGTTTGCCCGTTTGTTTGTTGGCCGTTCAGCAAAAACCTAAGACACTTTTAAATATAGCCTACTACCATCTTTAGCTAGATGCAAGTAAATCACCTGACACAACCCGTTGGGCCCAGCTTGCTCGTTGTGAACTTCGTTTTCCCATGATCAGTAATCCAAAGAAAGAAGCTGCTTTGGTGCTTGGTGGAAAATGCCTTAACATAAAGTATGTAAGTATGTAGAAAAATAGGCCTATATTGCTCACTGAATGTCATTATAGGACAGAAAAATCGAACAACTAGCAAACAGCATTGCTGTGCTCTAGAACTTGTGAATTACCTTGCAAGCCTGTTAGTGGCATTCTGGAAAATTTCAACAGGCATGCTCAGGCAGTGGCATCTTGTGGTTTATTATATATGACTGACCCAATTAGCAATAAATCACTGTTCTTAAGGACAAAATTAATTTATATCAGCTAAATGAAAGTGTTTTATAACCAATGGGCCTGTGTAAAAGGGTACATTTTACTGGTAACTGGAAAATTTGATGTTGCATAGTATATGCATGGTTCCATCTAACAGGGAAGAAATTTCACAAGCTCACCTTTTGCAAAGGTGGCATCCTATGACAGTACCATGCTTGAATTCAATGAGCTCTTCAGAATGACCCATTCTTGTAAACCTAAGTGCTTGATTTTATATACCTGTGACAATGGGTCTGCAGGGAACACCTAAATTCAGTAAAGAGTAAAAAGTGTGTCCCAAAGCTCCTGTTCATATAGTGTGTATGTGTGTGTGTGTGTGTGTGTGTGTGTGTGTGTGTGGGTGTGTGAATATATATAACAAAAGTGTCTTAGAGACATGCTGCTTTTTTCCTGATGTCTTGTCTTTCATGGGTAATTGGCAATATGATGCACATTGACCCAAATGAAATGTACTCCTTTGACATACAATGTGTAATGTTACATTTGGGTATATTCACCAGTCTTTTAAACAGCTTGAATTGCAGTTTCTCTCTTGATTGTCTTTTCTAAGATTTCAGCACATTCAGTGTGATGTATATGTGTTGAATTTGATGCTTGTCACGCATGTAGGTTCTCGATGGATCACGATGGATCAGACAAACTGTCTTGCCAGAAAGCCATCAAATATCTCCCAAGCTCAGTAGAAATACTTGAAGATGTAAAGTGCTAAACCAAAGGATGAAACCAGATGATGGTGATTTCAGATGATTTTCAGCAAAAATGTCAAAAAATGTTGCTTCAAAGCCCCTCTAAAAGAAGGAAATTACTCCAGCTAGTGGTAAATATAATATTAATTTATTCTTTGCCATCAGTTTATGCATGTAAATTTGACCTATTATGCATTAGATGGATGCTACTTACATTAAATAAGAATGTAGTGTATTGATGTGAATGTAATGATAGTGACATATGGATTATAACTGATTTAGTAAAGCAATGAACCAGGGAATGTAGCGTTTTTGCATTTAATAAGGCAGTTTATTTATCTTTTCATTTTTCACATTTTAAAATTGAAGTACTGAAAATTGTGAAGTGTTGAGATAATATTGTATTCTTTGTTTATTGTCACGATTGAATATTTTCTGTAAAAGGTTGACAATATAAGGGAATGGCCCCTTTGCAGCAAACTGCATTTCTGAAGAGCTCCCCATTTGTTTCAGTTCTTTTTGGATTTGTTATAATTTTTTTAATGATTTTGTATCTAACTACTGTAAGTGAGTTTTTTTTGAGTGGGGACAAAACAAACCTTTTCCAGCTGCATTGTTATGTCAGTCTACATATTGTAAATTCCTTTGATTAGCTAAGTGAATCACTTTCCAACACACTTTATGTGATAATCTATAACATCATATAAAGAATCATAAGTCATATAAAAGGATCTTGACTATTTAAATATAGTCTATCTACAGTCACATTTAGAGTCATCCTTCTTGAGCTACTGATTTTTTTCTTAATCCAGTTGAAACAGTGAGCTTTGACATGCAATAAACCTGGAATTCATTTGAATGGTAAGCTCTGTCATAAAAAAAATAGGGTTTGTTTAAGAAAGCACTGATTTTGGTATTTTTGAGGAGAAGACCTGGTAGCCAGGGTGGATGAAACTTGTAAATATAAATTTTAGTCTTCAAAATAAAACATTTAAAAGTAAAATATTCTCTAGCCTATGTAAAAGTGGAACAGTGATCACAAAAAACAACAGGTAATGTTATGTTCGCCGGTAATGCGAGCAAGCAAGCAGGCGAAGGCAGCCGTGAATAGGAATAAGCAGGGTTTATTCAGGGTAAACGAGGACCAAATGGGAGGAAGGCACACAACAACCACAATGACAGCTCTGGGGAACGAAATAGAACACAGACTGAAATACACAGGACGAACGCAATCAAACAGGAAACAGCTGGTAACAAGTGGGATTCAAACGAGGTTAACGAGGAGGCGTGGTCCACATGAGGACGATAGGGGCTGGGTGTGACAGACCCCCCCCAAGGCGCGAACCCCGGGCGCGCCTCAGGGAAGAGGCGGACAAGACGGGACCAGGAGAACAGGACCTGAAAAACAAAAGAAAGACCATCAACGGGGCACAGGAAACAAGATGGAAACACAGAACAGACACAGGGGCTGAAAGCAAAAAGCTACGACAGGACCCGACAAAGGACAGGAAACGCAGACAAGCAGACCAGGAACGGAGACATAGGAGGAACAGAAAACGAAGGAACAAAAGGGCCAGGAGGGAACACGGGAGGCACAGAGGGAGGAGGAGCAGAGATAGGAGGGACAAAACCAGGAGGCAGGAAGGGAAAGGGCGGAGGAACAAGGGGAGCCCAAAGGAATCCAGGCAGGCAAGGGAAAGCAGCCGCAGGGTCCACAGGCGGACGTGAGGCCGGAGCTGGAGGGGACCACACAGGGGACGAGAAGACAGATGGAGGGACCGACAAAGGAGGCGAGGAGGAAGCAGGAAGGGACACAGGGGGAGACGAGGAGGAAGGCGGAGGGGACACTGGCGCAGGCGAGAAGGAGGGGGAAGCCACGGCAGGCGAGGGTGCAGCCAGAGCCGTCTGACGCTGAGCCGCAGCGGGGGGACCCACAGGCGGCTGACGAGCCGAGTCAGGGGGACCCGGAGGCGGCCAACGAGGCGTCGACGGAGGGACAGCAGGCGGGCGATGAGCCCCCGGAGGGGGACCCGCAAGCGACAGCCGGACCGGAGCCAACGGACCCGCAGGCAGCCACCGAGTCAGAGCGAGCCAGGGGGCAGGGCGGGCGGGTTCCGGTCCCTGCGTCTATGTCCTCTTCCTCTCCGGGACACAGACAGTCGGGGACCCGGTCGGGGTCCACCACACTGTGGTGATGGTGGAGGAGTCCCTTGGGGCCCAGGAGGTAGATCCCCGAGTGGTCCCATTCGAGCTCCTCCTCTCCTCCTCTCCACATCTGTGATGACGTGCGCGCCCGTGAGTGGGGTCATCTCCTGGAGGAGGGTCCTGCTTCGGCTGGCTAGCTCCAGTAGTCCAGGGTCCTCACAGACCTCCGGCTGGTTGAGCCAGTAAATCACTTCTTGAAGCAGACCGAGGCGTCTTGGAGAGCTGTCATTCTGTTACGTTCGCTGGTAATGTGAGCAAGCAAGCAGGCGAAGGCAGCCGTGAATAGGAATAAGCAGGGTTTATTCAGGGTAAACGAGGACCAAACGGGAGGAAGGCACGCAACAACCACAATGACAGCTCTGGGGAACGAACTAGAACACAGACTGAAATACACAGGACGAACGCGATCAAACAGGAAACAGCTGGTAACAAGCGGGATTCACACGAGGTTAACGAGGAGGCGTGGTCCACATGAAGGCAATAGGGGCTGGGCGTGACAGACCCCCCCCGAACCCGGGACCCCGGGCGCGCCTCAGGGAAGAGGCGGACAAGATGGGACTGGGAGAACAGGACCTGATTAGATGAGATTAGATGCACAAAAGCATAAAAATTCACATTTATGGTAACGAGAAATATTTATACCAGTTAAATAGGTAAAATTTCTGTTATTAGTTTGGAGATGTTTTAATGAAATGTTTAGTAAGTCCTCATTGGTAAGTTAATACCTCTGCTTGCCCCAGTATAGTGCCTGATTCTTGTTTTGAGGCCTCTTGTACTAGACTGCCCAACAGCTTTTTCGTTAACTTTTCATACTTATTTTTCATATCTCCTGTAAAAGAAAGTCAGTACCTGAAAAACAGCCATTACCTACACATAACATGGGGTTTTATTTCTTTGTAAACAGGAAGGATTCTCACAGGCTCCTATGGGAGAAATTTGGGAATTCCCTTTGACGTCATCATGGGTGTTACTCAACAATGCATCTGAAACATAATTAGGAGGCCAGGATCAGGCTGGTTAAAGTAAGCAGCTCAAGTGGACAAACCATGTTGTTATATGAAGAGTCCATTGAAGAGTCTAGGCTGCATTTGCTGCCACCTAGAGGCAGCATTGTAAATTTAAACCCCAAGAAACATGTATTGGTTGAAGCTTAAGAGCTTAACCCCTCTGTAGGATAGCTGATGTTGGCAGGGATTCCTATCAGAATTTGTTATCTAGGTAGAGATCATTATAAGTATTTTTGAGTTGTCATATAAGCCATATAAGACTCTCGATGACTCCTACCCACAGTAATGGGACATGTCTTATCTCATCCCTGGTGAACTTTATGGTGGAATTGTGCCAAATCTGTATTTTCAAAGCTGCAAACTCTAGTAGAACTTGCACAGAGCAGCTCTCTTAGGAGTTGACGACATGACATCCTCATATGATGCACCTCAGCTAATTCCTCTCAATCCAAAGGAACAGTGACTGCACTTAGGGTCAGTAAAATTTTACGTAAGGCTACTTTTTAATAGTTCATAAACACATTCATGACAAATAACAATGCATTCATAAAACATTATAAACATATAAACATTATTTATAGCCATCATAAACATGGCTATAAATATTTATAAAAACGCATACCATTATAGCCATGTGTATTATGCATTACGCATTCTTTATGAAGCTCTCATCTATATTGCAATATAGATACCTTTATAATGCACTATAGTCGTTGGTATAAGCATCAAGGATACTTTGCTGCATTATAAAGGTATCTATAGTGCGTTATAGATGAGAGCTTCATATGGCAGTCATAATGCATAATAAACATGGCGATAATGTTTTATGCCTTTTGATAAATATTTATAGCCATTATGAATGTGTTTACTTAAGGCCATGTTTTGAATCATTTATAAAGTGTTACCTTAAGGTCTCTCTGGATGTAGAACTCCTCACCTTGTCAAATACATGGGTCCATTCAAAAAATGCAATGACATTACAGAAAACACAAGGACATTTCAAAAAACACGACATTTCAAAAACACAACATTTCAAAAAACACAATGACATTACAGAAAACACGACATTTCAAAAAACACGACATTTCCAAAAACGCAACATTTCAAAAACACAACATTTCAAAAAACAAAATGACATTACAGAAAACACATTTCAAAAAACACGACATTTCAAAAGGGTAGGACCACACTTCTTGTTCGTGATTGGACAGTACCCTTGGAGTGACATGGGTAATGTCCAATCACGAACA
>JAODKC010000117.1:13208623-13227538 GCA_026777985.1 Mormyrops attenuatus | reverse complement strand
TACTTTAGTTTTGGACTTTGCTCTTCGTACACCAAAATTAACCTCGAATTTAACCATGTTATGATCACTACCTTCCAGTGGTCCTAAAACCTCTAATTTTCCAATCCTATCCTGGTTATTCGAGAAAATGTTTTTATAATATAATTTAACAAAAAATATCCTTTGATTTTTTTCCTTTATGAGAAGGAGATGGAATTTTGATGCATTGGGATCATAAGTATTAATTGCATTTTGGAACAAATCATTCTGTTAGAGGAGGTAAGGAGCATTCAATGATTACAGTGTGTTGCTACACCCACCACACGACAAACCACCTCAGGGATGAGAACCTAAGTGCAGCCATGCAGCGGGTGATACCTCAGCACCACACTAGTCCGAATGGACCAGTGTGAGTTTTTTCCAGTGGATGGAGTGCAAATCCTACCACCAAAACCCAAATTTTCCTGTAAATTGGAGGACCTCCTTATAGGGCTGAATGTAGATTAACATCATACCCAGGATGAAGCAATTGCAGGTTAAGGGTCCAATGGAGTAGAACTACTCTGGACATTTACAGGATTTGAACAAACAACCTTCCAGTTGCTGGCACAGATCCCTAGCCTCAGAGCCACCACTTCAGCTGTTAACACTGCAAATAGTACACAATTGTTACATTGGTTCCAAAATCTAGTTTGCTCTACCAGCCATGCCCATTTCCAAATAATTTCAGCACGTAATCACACCTGTGCTGAGTGTTTGGTTATATCTCATTGCTCTGTCTGAGGTTTTTTCTCCCTATGCAGTTTTGATCGTCTCTACATGTACTGTGGACATGGATTAGATGTTTAATGTAATACGATTAGAAAAACCTACTTTTTTATAAATATATCTGATGCTGTTCCAAGAAGCAGTGTAACTCTTTTTGTCTCCAGAATCATTTCCAAGGTTGAGGAGTTGTATGTTTGGAGAAGCCATTCTGCAGACCACTGTTGTACTGAACATTTTATTTTTGAACCTTGTGGCCTGCTGTTTAGCTTTGACAAGTCTGACCATTTGATGGCTCTCAGTAACAAGATGTTTCTGCCGACAGAACTGTCATTGACTACATGTAAAGCTATCGTGATTATTTGGTTAAATTTGATTGCTTGATTTTGAATCAAGCTTTAATCAAAATTTGCCTTCTCGACGACTTGGCAATGCGGTGGCATTATGACAAAGTATAGCAAATAAGCATTCAAATCAAAAGAGAGTGAAAGCCTCAGTTGTGTGTCTTTCCCTTCCCTCCTCTGGACAGAATAGCTTACTTTTTGACCCTAGCATAGTCCCCGACGACGACTCTCGTTTAGCGTTTAGGTTTCCGGTCTGCTCCACATCTGGGTCCCATGTTCCTAGCTGGTCCTGTCACTATTCCATAACATTGGAGGAGATGGGTGAATTGGTACAGCACATTATTATTATTATTATTTATTACACTTATTTGAACAGGTTTCAAACTTGATTAATGTCCAGCTTTTATTCCTGTCTTGCATCATATATGGTTGCCCTAATATTTTCATACAAAATACACTTTGATGGTTAATATATCATGTGCCGTTAAATGTAACATCTAGTTGCATGTTATGTGCAGGTTAAGACATGTTAAGTACATCTCCTTTATTGTACTCTATTTATGCAAGAAGCAGCTCAGTCACCACCCCCGCTCTTGCTGATGGTTTGGACAAATACTAATCAAATGCATTTACCCCAGATATAAATGATTACTGGTTGAAAGCTTATGCCACTCAATAGATTCCCACAGAGGAATGACAAGCAGATGATTAGGGGTTTAAAAAACACAATGTGTTTCTTTTGGTTTTAATGGAAGAATTAAAGCAAATAAGAGAATTTATAGGAGAAATACAGAGTGCAACTTTAACGTAACAGGTTGTTTAATGTGCCTGGTATATCAGTTGAAAATTAACAAAATGGTAAGGAAAAAGCCAGTCCTCCCTTTCAGGAACACTGAAACAAAAAGCATAGATATCTACATTCCTGCTCAATAATATTTGCAATCCTTTCAGTTTATTTGTCTGCAAGCCAACTGAGTGAAGCCTGCTTCACATATGTAAAATGACAAGTTGCTCAACCACAGGCTGACAGCAGCACATTCATATGAATGCTACAAAGCTGTATTGCTGACAAAAGCACTGCTTATTTGCATTTATTGACTATCGACAGAAAGCATGTTAATTCCTGTAAAAGTAAACTGAAAAAAAAAATCAGAAAAGCAGATTCAGGCAAAAAATAAAAATAACACTTGAAAAAAATAAGCATTGCGTGCATTGCCCCTCCCTCAGGATGTGCAAATAATTGTGCAGTGGACTGAAAAAATAACAAAAAAGAACCAATTTGAGAAAAAATACTGTCATTGCAGATCTTTGTTCATTTTAAACCACTGCTGCTTTAAATATTTGGCATTGTACTCTATCCCCGGGTATTTAATCATGCGATTCATTCGACCGACAGGTCAATCAAAGCAAATTAATTAAGAGTTCAGTCTCTCAACGTAAGCCAGAACACAGACTTTGACGAGCACGACTGGAACACAGACCCCTGCTTCAGCCAGTACTCCTAAATTCATTTGACAGTGCTTCTGAAACTACATAAGCCTCACAAACAAAATCAGGGCTGACAGTAAAATAAACCCTATCAAGAGACTGATCAACTATTACCATCAACTGTAAGAGTAATGAGTTTAAGCACTGTTCTTTAAATATGAGTCATCGGGGCCAACAGGCCAAACATCAAAACACTGCGTGACCTGAACAAGAGGGCTGGTCAGGGTATGAGCCCCTCAAACTGTATTCACTTTTTGGTTACACAGTGGAGTGATGCATGCATATGAATAGCATATCCGGCCCTTTTATAATATATAATTAGTAGCAAAATAGTCAGTGAGCACATATGCTTCAAACTAATGTCTTCTTAATATTTTTTTTAATAACATAATTATATGTCACTGAAATAAATATTTAATTTTTTTCCAAATTTCTTCAAATTCATTAATGAAACTGTAAAGAATACTTTCCATATTTATAATAAGTACATTTTCCTCCCCAAATTAATTTGAATTGGGGTTAATCAAGCATATAAAGTCCTATACCTGTTTCCTACTATTCAGTCATTAGGGTGAACTGGTATCATGCTTCTGTCTACCTGAAACATGAAAAAGATACAAACTTGAAATGACTTTCCAGCTGCAAACTCCTCCATGTTGCCAAAAACTCAAGAAACGCCACCCCCAGTGTTGGATGATGACAAGTACTGTACCTGAAAGAATCCATTAGGTGGACCTCATCACTGTGGGGTATGACTGTCAGGCTTCCTGGGGGTATACATCTGAATATGGAAGGGAACAAGATCAGTCCAGACAGTTCAGTATATCTCATCATGATCCTCTGAAGTGCTCTGGGAAGGAATGACGTGGTTATATGAATCATATGAAAACATTTTTAAACACAAGCTTCGATGTCACTGCAGGGGCAGTTATTGCTGGGAGTGATTGAGACAATTTAGGGTGCTGGTAAAATTAAACATCATAGTACCATGCAGCCATACCACCTGCAGTTAGGATTAGGTAATCTCTCTGAAGCTAAGCAGAATTGGGCCTGGCTAGTGTTTGGATGAGGAAAATTAGGAAAGCTAGGTTACTGCTGAAAGAAGTGTTGGTGCAGACAATACGTTAGCCCATCCCATCCTGTAGTCTTTGTGGATCCCAATGCTGTGATGGGGACACTGTGCTGTAAAAATGGCACTGTCCTTCAAATGAAATATCAAACCAAGGTCATAATAGATCTCTGGGCATTGGTACCCCAATGTCCTAGCTAAAATTGGCCACTCTGGCCCTTTTAAATCTGGCCTCCTAATCATCCCCTATACCTAATTAGTGAATTCTCTCCCTGCCCCTTCACCACATTAGCTACTGTGTGGTGAATGGCTGCTGTCACATCATCCAGGTGTGGGCTACATGCTGGTTCTGTAAAGTGCTTCTGCTGTCTTGAAAATTGCTATATATACATACATAACATTCATTCATTCAACATAGTATAGAGAACTGACAAGTTTTATCATCGCTTAAAAAAATTATCAAAAGCAGCATTGCCTGGCTCTGATTAACTAGTCATTTTTTAAACTTGTAATTGTTTTACTTTTTTATTTGCATGTTAGTAGCCTCAGCCTTAACTCATAGCCTCAGCAGTAGGTAACTTGTCATAACTGTACATATGCAAAGAAAACATGGTAGTTGGTAATATGTGAAAAAAGGGCTTTTTTTATAATAAAACCCCCGTTTTTTGATGAACTGCTATTTAATAAGACATCTGAATGTGAAAAATCATTACTTTAAATACAGACAGGTCCATAAATATTTGGACACTGACACAACTCTTTTACTATTTTACCTGATTACTGAAATATATTCCAATCGAAGTACAATGGGCATGGACATAAAGTGCAGACTCTCAGATTTGATTTTAGGTTATCCACATTCAAATTGGATGAAGGGTTTAGGAGTTTCAGCTCGTTAACATGTGCCACCCTCTTTTTAAAGGGGCCTAAAGTGATTGCACAATTCACTTAAAAGCTATTTCATGGACAGGTGTGGGCAATTCCGTTCTTTCATTATCAATTAAGCAGATAACAGGCCTGGAGTTGCTTTGAGGGGTCTTGTTTGCATTTGGAAGATTGAGGTGTGAATATGCAACATGCGGTCAAAGGAACTCAGTACTGTATGCAGGTGAAACAGACCATCCTTAGGCTGCAAAAACAGAAAAAGAATTAGAGAACTTGCCACAACATTAGGAGTGGCAAAATCCACAGTTTGGTAAATCCTGAGAAAGAAAAAAAGCATTGGTGAACTCAGCAATGCAACAAAGCCTGGAGGTTCATGGACGACAACAGTGGTGGATGATCGCAGAATCATGTCCATGGTGAAGAGAAACCCCTTCGTAACAGCCAACCAAGTGAACAACACTCTCCAGGAGGTAGGCGTATCAATATCCAAGTCTACCATAAAGAGAAGACTGCATGAAAGCAAATACAGAGGGTTCACTGCAAGATGCAAGCCACTCATAAGCCTTAAGAATTGAAAGACTAGATTTGCAAAAAAAAACATCTAAAAAAGCCAGCACAGTTCTGGAACAGCATTCTTTGGACAGATAAACCCAAGATTAACCTGTATCAGAATGATGAAAAGAAAAAAGTATGGAGAAGGGCTGGAACAGCTTATGATCCAAAGAACACTGCATCATCTGTAAAACATGGTTGGAGGCAGTGTGATGGCTTGGGCGTGCATGGCTGCCAGTGGCATTGGGTCTTTATTGTTTCTTGATGATGTGACACAGGATGGAAGCAGCCAAATGAATGCTGGGGTGTTCAGAGACATCATGTCTACTCAAATCGAGCCAAATCCAGCCAAATTGATTGGACAGCGTTTCATAATACAGATGGACAATGACCCAAAACATACAGCAAAAGCAACCCAGGACTTTATTAAAGCAAAGAAATGAAATATTCTCGAATGGCCAAGTCAGTCACCTGATCTCAACCCCATTGAGCATGCATTTCACTTGCTAAAGACTAAACTACAGACAGAAAGACTCTCAAACAAACAGGAACTGAAAGCTACTGCAGTAAAGGCCTGGCAGAGCATTAAAAAGGAGGAAACCCAGCATCTAGTCATGTCCATGAGTTCAAGATTTCAGGCAGGGTTTTCAACTAAGTATTAGAATTGAACATTTTATTTGCAGTTATAGTAATTTGTCCAATTACTTATGAGCCCCTGAAAGGAGGGGATTGTGTAGAAAAATTACTTTAGTTCCCCACATTTTTATGCAATTTCTTTTGTTCTACCCACTGAATTAAAGCTGAAAGTCTGCACTTCAATGGCATCTGACTTGTTTCTTTTAAAATTTATTATGGTAATGTACAGAACTTAAAAAGTGAAAAACTTTGTCTCTGTCCAAATATTTATGGTCCTGACTCTATGTGTGAAGTACCACACACTGTGAAGTGACATACCTTTTCTAGGTCCTCCATTATTAGGTCTTGGTCGTTCAGGTTGGAGCTTACTGTGGAGCGGTTGTTCTCGTCGCAGTTCACGCTGAGAGGAGCAAGCCCTTTGGACACGTGCAGGTTGGCGGGAAGAACGGAATTTGTGTGGACTCTGTGCGAGTAGGTCTGTTTGCGGCCCATGCCAGCCGAACACAGCTGTAACTTGAAAGCTGCCTGGAATCCCCTTCGGAAATTCTCATTGAAGAAGCCATAGATGATGGGATTGATGCTGCTGTTGAAAAAAGCAAGCCAGTGTGCAAAGGGATAGATGTAGATGTTTATCACTCTGTACTGGTACTCGGTGAGGCTGGCATAATCACTCAGCATCATTAGAGTCCAGAGGGGCAGCCAGGACACGATAAAAAGCAGGGCTACAGTGAGCAACATCTTGATGACTCTTTTCTTCTTCTTTGAGACTATCTGTCGGTTTTCATGCCCACAACTTCCTTCTGCAGGCATGCCCGTCTTAAACAAGGTAACACCAATCCAAGCATACATTATCACGATCAGAATCAGCGGTGCCAGGTAAATGCTGGTAAAGAGGACAGTGGTGTAAATCTTTCTTCCCTGGTTGGGCCAGTTTTCCCTGCACCAGTAGAAAGGGCTTGTCTCGTTGCCATTCCCAAGAAGAACACGCACATTCTGCTCCTTGGTGACTTGCAGCATGACACCAGATGGGCACATAATGGAAAGTGCAAGAAGCCATATAATTACAATTATTAGTGTTGATGTCGATATTGTCAGTTTTTGCTTGAAAGGGTAAACAATGCATCGGAACCTAAAGTGGGGGAAAAGTACATTTCACTGTATGGCCAAAGTAATACAAAATAATTTGATATAACACTTCCTTTTATCTCAAGTTAAAATATGTTCTACAGTTTAAAGTTTTTATATATGCATTTCTTTAACAGTTCCTATACATTTTCTAAGATGTTAGAAGAAGTGCCAAATATGGTACATGGAATGTGGGCACTTTATAAAGAAGTGACACAAAAACATTGTTTTATGTTTATTCATATAAAATGATTTGACCTGTCAACCGCAATGGCGACCAGTGTAAACACTGAAGCTGACACCGATATTCCTTGGACCATCCCACTCATTTTGCACACCAGACTTCCAAATGGCCAGCCTGTCAAAGACATAGCAGCCTGTCTTAATTATATTTCAGCAGAAAAGGGAGATCATAATAGTCTTGTTGTTGTTGTTATTATTATTATCATTATTATTATTAATAATAATAATAATAATAAAAATAATAATAATCATAATAATAATAAACACTATCAGTATAATCACAATATTAAACATTCTTATTAGTTCTGCAGGAAATGAGGGCCTTGGTGGTCAGACCTCCAGGGAAATCTCCTGAACTTTTGATGGCCAGTCTGTGCCTGCATTCATGAATCCATCCGGCCATATCCTAGCCAGCGTAAGGCATCAGGCTTGGATACACCCTGGATGGGATGCCAGTCCATCACAGGGCACATACATGCAACATGAGCATGTCTTTGGACTACAGGGGGAAAGCAGAGCAGCATAATACCGAGAGGAAACCAACCTAACACAGGGAGAAAAACGTAGAGGATGTGACGTAACAGTGCTGCCCGCCAGGCCTCCCTTTCTCACTATTCAGCTATGCTAAAATATTACAAAATCATTATAAGCATATGCCTGTGGATGTATTCAGTATATATTTAACATTCTCAATGAAGAGTGTTATTAAACTCTTAAATTTGGAGGTATCCTTAGGGCATAACCTACAGGGTCTTGTGCACCTTAAACCTTCTCGTTGTTTTATGGTAATTGCCTTGTCTTTCAGGCAAGACAACCCATATAGATTATATCTATAGATCATCCATCTTCCAACTGCATAACCTGGGCAGGGTTGCTGGGACATACATTAGCATATTATCCAGAGCTCAGGATCTTGCAATGAGTGACATAACATGCAAGATCAATATCAGATATTAATTTAAATGAATTATTTTAATATTTTTATGGAGTAATTCAGGTCATATCAAATAACTTTAACCACTCAGTCATAAGTTTTTCATTAAGCATTTTTAAAATCCCGTTTTAACTTATTTTGTCCCAAATTCACAATTTTCACCTAAGTCTGAAACAAAACATAGTATTTAAATGGTAAAGGTTAAAAGTACAGAGATCCCAACGGCTTATGGTTCCATTGTCAAAGTTAATTAGCTACCCAGATACTAATTCGTGCACGTTTTCTCTCCCTATATTGTGCCGTGCTGTGTATGGGACCATGGTACTCACCGGTGATGATATTATCCACAAGTGTTGTTGGCATGCAAAAGATTCCTACAAGGAGATCGCTGATGGCCAGATTCAGGATGAAAACATTGGTGACTGTGCGCATGTTTCTGCTCCTTAAGACGATGTAGCATACCACCCCGTTGCCAACCATGCAGACCAGGAAGATGAGCAGGTAGGAGATAATGAAGACAGCCACCACAGCCGGCTCATGGAGGTAATATACCACATATGTGATGTTCTGCTGAGGGTAGCCATATTCCTGAGAGCTATTGGGAAAATACCAATATTGACTTTCCCCCAGTGTAATGTTTGGATCCAATCTTTGGTTCATGATGAATCTAAAAAACAGAAGCACAAAAATAACATTGATTCAGAGACATCAGAGTAACTGAATGCCTCGGAACTTCAGGAATAAACCCAGGCAATGCAGTGAGAACATGCAAAATCCACACATAAAGACTAGAGGTGGAATTCTAGTCACAACCCTGGACTTATGAGGCAACAGTGCTAAAAAATTTTTTTGGCCTGGGGTAAGTTTGGAAGTTAAGCAGTACTGTAAGGTGTGTCATACTTGTCAACTAGTAGGGAAGCCAAATCTGAGCATTGTGCCTGCCCCGCTGCGTCCCATTCCCGTAACCGGGGAACCATTTGAGCACGTGATAATCGATTGTGTGGAGCTGCTACCCAAAACTCGCTTGAGGAATGCTTACCTGTTTATGCTCATGTATGCTGCTACTCGCTTTCCCGGGGCTATTCCTATCCGTAGCTTGAGGACAACAGTAAAAGCCCTAATTAATTTTTTTACTACTTTTGGGCTACCCAAGTACGTGCTGGTCCCCATGAATTATGTAGTACAGACCCCGAATTGCAGAAGGAAGACTCGCATGTATCATATAAATACTGTATGTTGAAGCCCGATACGGATTAGTCTGTCGCTAATCCTTCGACAGTTTTTCCCACCTCGGCCCCCCATTAAGCAGCATCCCTATGAGGTTAGTCCACACAAACGCACACTATTTTAAAAGGAAACCGCGTATTTACCCAAGCACAGGCTGGCTGTTCCGAGTTGTAGCCTGTGGAGTTTACCACAGAGCATTGACCCACACCATGACTAAACCAGACATTTTTCTTCTCCCTAGGACTGAGGACTGTATTGATGGCATCAGATCTGCTGCATTTGTTACTAAACTGAACCTTTTGAAAGGTTACTGGCAAGTACCCCTAATGCCCTGTGCATGCAAAGTATCCGCCTTTGTCACACCCAACGCCTTCCTCCAGTACACCGTGATGCCCTTTAGGCTGCGTAACGCGCCAGCTACCTTCCAGCGCTTAATGCACAAGGTATTAGGGGGTGTACAGAACTGTGAGGTGTACCTTGACCATGTGGTGCTTTACTCCAGTACATGGGAAGAACACATGGAGACATCAGAATGGGTGTTCCTATGCCCACAACAGGCTTCCCTGGTGCTTAACCTGGAGAAATGTGAATCTGATCAGGGTACTATTATGCACCTCGAAAAATTAGTAGGCCAGGGAACGCTCAGACCCCTACATGCTAAAGTGCAGGCTATTGAGTCTTTTCCTGCGCCCAAGACAAAAAGGGAGCTCAAGAGTTTTTGGGGAATGGTGGGGTACTATCGATGCTTTCCCAAGAACAACTGACATTGTTCTGTCCCTCACCTGTTTGCTAGGGAAAAATACCCCGTTTGTGTGGTCTCCCTCTTGCTAATCTGCTTTTACTTCTGTCAAAGCATTGCCCAGCAGTTCACCGTTGTTAGCTGCCCCTTGGTTTGAAAAACCATTGAAATTAGAAGTGGATGCCAGTACCTCTGGGATGGGAGCTGTCCTCCTCCAAAAAGATGATTGTGGGCTCAGTCACATGGTATTTTGGTACTTATTTGGTTGGTATTTATTTCTTTTGTATGTATAGCACAGCCGGGGGTACTTTTTGCCAGAAAAAGCATTTCACTGTACGTTGTAGCAGCTACAACTACATATGACAAATAAAGAATCTACATCTACATCTACCTCTGGGATGGGAGCTGTCCTCCTGCAAAAAGATGATTGTGGGCTCAGTCACATGGTATGTTATTTTTCCCGGTAGTTTTCATCTCATAACTTAATAATAATAAAAAAGGTAAAACTCTCTGTCAGCTTTATCTGTTTGTTCAAGTAAATAATGAGTCACAATAATTAGTCATCATATACAGTATATGTTGGGCAAATTATTAAGAAGCACGTCTATCCGTCTATCTGTCAAACTGGATAAACTAACTGAATGGCACAGCACATACTCCTGCTGTGCTAAGACAGAAATTATTTAGTAGCCTCTAGCCCTTATGTTCGGGGAAAAACAGTTGGCAGTGTGTAACAATGGTGGTAAAACATAAGACCATTGAAAGAAGCCAGCTTTTCAAGCAAGATCAAATCACAGGCATCGGGTAACTGAAACTGTATTTGCTTACAGCTAACAGCCATAGGTGCTGAGTGCCTACCTTACAGCCTCAACCCGTATCCAGCTAGAGGTTACAAAATAGTCTTGGAAAGCAACTAAAAGTAAGTGTAATTCACAGTGGCCTCAGCTAAGAGCACTGACCCACACCAGAACAGCCTATTGGTATCAGCTATCAACCCTATCCATTAGCATTGTACTGGCATTAAACTGGCATTAAACAAACAATACCAAGGTGGATAAAATGAAATGCACACCTGATTAGTTAAAGAGTCAGCCCTCTAAAAGGCTGGGTTGTGCTACTGCAGTAAATTTACAGACCAAGTGCAATGTATAAGAAGAACTTTATATCCTTCCAGGACCACCTCTACTTTTTTTTTCAAGGGGCCTAGGCAAAGTTTTTTGCTTGGGAGGCCACCGCTACCAAGAAAATTGATGATCATTTCACATCCCCCACAGTTCAAGGTAATTTGAGGGCCCTAGGCAACTGTCTGTTCTGCCTATAGCTAGAGTCATCTGTGTCCATCGCTGTAGTTTTGCAATAAAACAAATATACAGATGGCTTCTTGTGATTCAGTGATGGTTCACAAAACTATTCAGTGACTAATAATGCAAACAAAGTACCTATTCACTTAACCCATACTCACTCAACTGGAAGCTGTTAAATTTCTACATATTCATACTGGAAAAATATATGTTCAATTCCAGCCATATTTAGGTGTATCAGTAGGATGATGGTAACCTTCATGATCATGTCTACATGTGCACCGATCAGCTGTAATATTAAAACCACTGACAAGTGAAGTAAATAACATTGATTATCTCATTACAATGGCACCTGATAAGGGTGCTATATATATTAGGCAAGAGAACAGTCAGTTCTTGACGTTGATGCGCAAGAAAAATGGGCAAGCATAAGGATCTGAGGAACTTTGGCAAGGGCTAAATTGTGAAGGCTAGATGACTGGGTCAGAGCATCTCCAAAATGGCAGGTATTGTGGAGTATTAGCATGCAGTGGTCAGTACCTACCAAAAGTGGTCCAAGGAAGGTTAACCAATAAACTAGCAATGGGGTCATGGGTGCCCAAGGCTCATTGATAGGGGAGTAAAGGCTGGTCTGTCTGGTGTCATCCTGCAGGAGAGCTAATGTAGCATAAATTGATGAAAAAGTTAATGCTGGCTGTCACAGAAAAGTGTCAGAATACACACTACATTGCTGCTTGCTGCGTAAGGGGCTGCTTTGCCACAAACTGGTCAGAGTGCACATACTGACCTCCAGCCCCCAAAAGTGCCTACAATGAGCACATGAACGTCAGAACTAAACCATGGAGCAAAGGAAAAAGGTGGTCTGTTCTGATGAGTCATGTTTTCTGTTACATCATGTGGATGGCTGGGAATGTGTGCGTCATTCACCTGGGGAAGAGATGGCACCAGGATGCACTTTGGGAAGAAGGCAAGCCAGTGGCGGCTGTGTGATGCTCTGGGCAATGTTCTGCTGGGAAACCTTAGGTCCTGGGATTCATTACTTTGACACATACCACCTACCTAAACATTACTGCAGACCAAATTCACTCCCTCAATGCAGTGGTTTGCCCCAAGTTTCTTTCATCTGGATTAAGTACCCTGCCAAACTGCAAAATTGTGCTGCACAAAGTCCTGTTACCACGGAGGCCCCACCTCTCAACTTACAGGACTTAAAGGATCTACTGTAATGTCTTTGTGCCAGATACCACAGGACACCTTCAGAGGTCTTGTGGAATTCATGTCTTGATAGCTGTTTTGGTGGCACAATGGGGACCTGCACAATATTAGGCAGGTGGTTTTCATGGGTAATCGGTGTATACATCAGCAATACCATTGCTACCTATATGCTGAATATACTCAGCCCATCTGTAATCCGTTCAACAAGGATACCACTGGTTTAATACAAGCTGTACTAAGAAATTGTTTTTTATTGTCTTCCTCTAAAATGCCTACAATGATAGAAAATGCAAGCTACTTGATCGAATTGGTCAGCTCAATCAAAAGTTTTACCCACACTCCCCATTCAGAAAACACTCCAAATGTGCTGAATAAACTGGCAGTTTTTGGGATATTCTGTGAGACAATGGAATTTGAACACAGAGGGTTTCTTTCCGGTGTTGAGGTAGCAGATGTGGAATTGTGATCCTCGTATGATTAGAACCACAAATCCCACTGTTAGAAAGACAGTGTCCAATACGTCTTACCTTACTTTGTCTTGCATAAACATAGCTACACAAAACCATGTATGATGGATAACTGACCTAAGGCTGGCCTCATGTTGATGAACTTTATACAAAACATTATATAATAAAACATATTGAGTGTTGCAGTACTTTGATGTAACAAGGAGAACAAAAGTAATATTCTAATCTATTTTTTTTACTGTTTATGTATTTGCATGTTTAAATGGACTATGCCAAAATGTGAAAATGCCCCTACTCTATGGAGTCATCAACTGGTAGATTTAGTACAATATACTCTATCCATGCAGCCAGTGATTTCTTAACCACAGCAAGGTCCCAGAGGAGCCTTCTCTATCTCAGATAGCACAGAGAACAAAGCAGGGATACAGGCCTACTCTTCGTGTGATGCCAGTCCATCACAGGGCAAACACACTTTGGATACTCAGTGAGGCCAGTTCTCCTAACTGCATGTCTTTAGACTGTGACAGGAAATTGGAGTCCTCTGAGGACACTTGCATAATATGAAGAAGACATGCAAACATATAAAATACCTTTTTATATGGTATATAAAAATATACCATATTAATTTACCATTAAAACCTAGAAGTGACTTAGATGAATATTTGTTAGAGATCTGCATCCCTCTACGTCCCCTTGAAAAGTTTAGAAAAAAGGGATCCTGACCACAGAGCAATTCATTAGTAAATCAGTGAGTGATACCGTTGCGATACTGCTACTTTATTTTGATCACCCCTACTTGCATTATTACTGCTGACTGTCTAAGGGTCTGTAACAGTACACAAAAATCACGGTTCAGTACGTACCTCGGTTTTGAAGTCACGTTTCGGTACGTATTTGGTACAGCGGGGGTAAAACAGACAATACATAAATTGCTTCTTTTTTTCATTATTAAACAGTGGTTTACTGAACAAAGTATGACTGTTTTTCTTAAATAGAAAGTCTCTGTCAATACTGCTGCAACCTACTAATAAAAACTAAAATGTACTTAAAAGTAAATCAAAATAAATATTCTCTCCCGTAAATAAAAATTACATAAATATCCATTAAGATGCACATTTAGAAAATTAACACCTGATCTATACTGTATTCACTTTAGCAGCTTTCAACTTCATATTAGAACTGTGCAACACAAATATTGTCTAAAAAATACAAATCATAATAAAATAAATATTTGTTATGGTACAGCATTTAAAAAAATACCCATGTACTTGTATTTATATTTCCCGCCTCACATTAGGATGTACACGCGCTTTTGTAATGGCGCGGCTTCATCCACCCTTTTCTGAATGTTGCTTGGGAGAAACATACAAACACAAAAAGGTTCCGTATGTGCTGCATTTGTTCTGTACATATGCATACCAAACCGAAAAACCCATACTGAAAATTTCCCGTACGAATACGTGTACCGTTACACTCCCAGGACTGTCTCAGTGTTTTCTAAGGATGTGTCCCATTCTCTCTGAAATGCTTTTTGTAATTGCCACCATTTCATTTACAAGGGCTACTGCCTGTTGCACTTGGCCTTCTATACATCTTTAAATCACCAGTTCAAATCATGAAACATCTAGTTTACAGCATTGTCTAAAGAATGAGTCTTCGCTTTTCCCAGTTTTCAGATGTAGTACTCTGCATTGGCCAGGGCCAGATCTACCTTTTCATGGGCCCTAAACAAAGCTTTGCTTGGGCATCCTACCAAGAAAACTGATGATCATTTCGCATCTTCCACAAGTCAGGTAATTCAGGGGCCCTATAATATATTATCAGGGATCAAAAAGTTCAAAAACTCCAAATTTTTATTTGATAATGCTAAACCAATAAATCACTACAATAAATCACTTCTAATAAATTTAGTGGAAACTAACAATAACCATGAACTGCCAACATTTATTTTATGAATTTAGCTTCGGTTTGGTTTTTGGCTCTGAAACCCTTAAAAACATACCCAGAGAACATTTTTAACCTGTTTAACACTTAAGTCCCATCTTTCGGACTAGAGTGATTACCAGGGGATATTTAGCATTTACCCAACTGGGTATCACTGGATTCCGTCTGGAGTCTCCAGAATAAATTTATGTTGAAATTTTCTTTCTGTGGTATTCCTTTTGCGAGATATACATGTTTTTCTCAGAGTAACCCTATTTTGCAACTAGCCCACGCTAACATTTTGCCCTCAGTGAAGCCCCTTGGGGACTACACACATAGTGCCATATACCTGGAACTAGGAAGGAGGGTTTGGGTTAGGGTCTCCACTCTTTATTGGTCTATAACTTTGTCAATCAGAACCCAGAAAATACAACCAGGGGCCTGTATCAAGGATTGTTTCTCAATACCAAGAACACGAAAATTGTACTTGTGGTTTTGGCAAAGACTGGTCTTGCCAACTTGCCTCCCAAGAACAAACTTGGGATGTAATGAATCATGGGATTAGTCTCGTTTGGCAAGGATGCAACCAATGTATCCTTGATATTTGGGGCGGGGCAAGAACAACATTGTTGCTTATCCTGATCAGGGTTACATGATTTGTCTACATATGTTATATATACATAACGTTCATATCCTTAGGGACAAAACTAAATTAATGCACTAGATAAATATATACATTTTTCTGTTATGTTTCTGTTACTCTGTCTCTGATTCTGAATTTTGTTCAGAACCTTGTCCCCCTCCCATTTTTCGTTATCTTCTATGTGTTTGGATTTTTGACTCGGTGCCTGGCTTGACTGGTTTTGACTCCTGCTTCCAGAGTACTGGACTGTGATTATGCACTGTGCCATTAAAGACATTTTCCTCTGGGCTGGGATCCTGTTTCTTCATCATTACACTTCATTTGTATGAAAAACTGCATACTACACCTGCTTTACAGCTGCCACAATTACAACATGATGATAGAGTATATTTGGAAAGATCAAAATGCAATATAAAATGATAAACCTTTAAACCAATGATGAATATAAATGATTTTTTCCCCCAAATATTCAGCCATCTATCCATTTTCTAACCACTCATAATGGTGAAGGTTGCATAGGGGCTGGGAGTCTATCCCAGGCAGCACAGAGTACTAGGCTGGGGTACACCCTGGACGGGATGCGGGTTTATTGCAGGGCACATACACGAACACTCTTGCAGTCTATGGCAAATTCAGAAAGAACCTGGAAGACATGAAAAGAACAAGCAAACTCCATATACATAAAGGCACAAAGTAGAATTGGGATTCAAACTCAAAATTTCATTAAACCAGTGTTTACCAAAAATTACGGTAAGCCTACATCAGCAAAGGTTATGTTCTGTTTTACTTGTTTTTTTCCTGTGTTTCAGGTCTTATAAGTTCCTAAGTTATGAGTTCAATAGTAGTTTCTTCACCTGTGTCTTGTTGCCCTGTACCCTCATTGATTGGTTGTTTTTGATAATTCACACCTGCCTTTTGTTAGTCCTCATTATCATTGTATAAATGCTTGCCTTTGTTTATTTTCGCAGTTGGTCATTGTTAGATGCATGGTGTGCAGTTGTATGTTGGAGTTCAGAAGTGTTTGTTATTTGCTTTGCTATTTTGCCTAGTCTTGCTCCCTGTGTTTTCTTCATTCTCTAGGTGTATTTATTTCTATGATTTAGTTTATTCCCAGTTGTTTCCTGTTTTTCTGATCCTTCATGATCCATTACGTTTTGTAGTGTGTTTTATTTTGTAATAAACCCCTTGTGAGCTGCCAGTGGATAGTCACTCTTTTCCTGCCTGTGCTATGCTGCTCCGCAAAACCTGCTGTATATAAATCCTACACATATTAGTTCTTAGATAAATTTTAATAACTTATAATGGAGATGATCAATCGTAAAGCTTTTTAAACCTCATAAAATAATTTGTATTGATTGAGCAGGGAATGACAAATAAGTGGTATACTGAAATCTACCTACATCATTGCTCAGACATTGCTGCCCTCTATAGGTAGGGGAGACTGGGCCTGGTTGGCCGTAGGGGTAGGTTGACACAGCAATAATTTCCAAGCGGGTAGAGAGAGCTTTTGCAGAAATCCAACATTATAGGATGTGTGCACATGAGCTACATTCATCCACCCTGTCAAGAGATTGGAAGGCTGCACACTGCTAAGGTGGCGATCCCTTAAAAAAGTGACCTAATGGGAAATGTCTAATTTTGTATGTATCTGTGTGAGATACTGAAAACAAATCAATTGCACCAAATAGAGGTGTGGATTAGCTATATTCTGTGCCTGCGATAAGTCATGCCAGATTGGTATTGTGAAGCGCATACAGAGTGTAGCTGGGGTAGACTGGCACATAATATTCTGTATTTTAATAGAATTTTTTGTTCAATAATTAAAAACAAGTTGTTTCATTGAAAAATGATTTGGAGAAACTATGCCCTGTTTGAAATATTAAGTGACCCACATTTTATTACTGGTCTCTAGACAATGTTTACATTGATTTGATATTGTCAATATTACAGATTCTGAAGCATTATTTCACTGACACTGGATATTTGGTATTACTCTGGATTAAACCAAAAGTTATGTTATTTTTGTATGATGCTAGATTCTTACAAAATTCATGGACTATTAATGTTGTGCCAGGCAACTCCATAACGTGAGCCAATGCCACAAGTGCACAACATGTGTTCATAATTGAATAAACTATTTAGAGTAACTGTTTTCTGTAACGTAATCTGTGTAATTTTTAGCTGAGATCTAAAGGATTAATTTGCCGGTAGCTAGGTTATCATAAGGTAATATATGTCTGCGATATACAGCGCTGAATGAAAATTGTGCTAACCAGCCAGTCTTCGCCAGAATCTTTTCTAATATGGCATGTGTCATATCTAAACAAAAGCCGAATTAACAAATCTGGAAAAAGAAACCACTCGGGTTTTGGTAACGAATGATACTATATGCGAACGAACGACTGTTTGGAAACAAAATAATAAACAGAGTAAACCGGAATTCGAAAAACGGCAGGTTGCAAACAGCAAGGGATTTTGGCTACAAAGCAGATATAACCCTATAGCAACTCCAATGAAATGTAACAGGTCGTATTTTCTTATGACTCTCCCAGAATGACACAAAATAAGTCTGCATTTCCCGTAATATGTGTATTATTTAATCATTACAGTGTAGTTGTTAAGCACGATATCTGCCAACTTAGAAAGAATATGTTTTTATTAATCTGTAATGAAAATGATTAATTTTAAAACTTACCTCTATTAAGCACAGCCACAAATGTATTCGACTTGTTTTTTGAAAAGATAACGATTACGTTTCCTTAGGGGGGAAATGAATGCAAAGGAATTGAAGGGAAAAGTGCCTCAAAAAGATGTATGTCCAGTTTTCAGAAGATGCACAGAAGAGGACGCCCGTGCTGCCGTATCAATTCAACTTACAAAATGTAAAAAATTCTCTGTGCGTGGCATCTGCGCGTTTCCCCCACGTTAAGGGAACTGCAGTCACTAAATGATGTTTCGGCTGGTTGGTGCTCGGTAGTGATGAATTCAGCCGTCACTGTAAGGGGCTGGGCTTCACCTCAGCCAAAGTTAAAGCCAGTGGTGCCTGAAAACTCAAGCGGAATTCATATGTTACATGCTCTGTCATACATGCATGGCAATGGGGCTCCGAGCCTGTATTTGCGCAAAAAGCTTTATTTACCTAATAAACTGGAAAATTTATAGCTGAGTATACCGAAGGAACAAGTCACACAAGAAACACAATACTTAAAAACTGTGGCTGTAGCCTAATTACAATGTATAGTCTTTTGTTAAGTTAAAACTTGAAACAAGGGCGTATAGATTTAGGACTGCGGTCAAGCTCTCTTTTCCTTTGTAGGTCTTTTTGTTTCTGTTGACTTACTTCGCGCCCCTGTTTAGTTTTGACCCCTCGTGGTTTTTTT
>JAODKC010000117.1:13149015-13166156 GCA_026777985.1 Mormyrops attenuatus | reverse complement strand
GGGTTCCACTGAAATAAAGGAAGCTGATTATGAGAAAGACCTCGGTGTGTATGTTGATGCTTCCATGTCCCACTCTCGCCAGTTTGGGGAACCATTTAAAAAGGCCAATAGGATGTTGGGTTACATCTCTAGGTGTGTGGAGTTTAAGTCAAGGGATGTGATGCTAAGATTATACACATTCTTGGTAAAACCCCACCTAGAAAATTGTGGGCAGGTTTAGTCACCATACCTTAAAAAGGACATTGCTGCCTTAGAAAGGTTGCAACATAGGGATAAGCATAATTCCTGGTCTTAGAGGAACGTCTTATAAGGAGAGGTTAGCTGAGCTGACTCTGTTCAGCCTCGAGCAAAGGAGACTAAGGGGCGACCTGATCCAGGTATATAAGATTCTAACAGGTCTGGATGCTGTTCGACCAAATAGTTACTTCAATATTAGTTCAAATACAGAAACTCGTGGCCATAGGTGGAAATTAGTGGGAGAACATTTTAAAAGGGATTTGAGAAAGGACTTCCTTACACAGCGTGTAGTTAGAGTATGGAATAGTTTTCTTGTTAGTGTCGTGCAAGCTAAAACTCTGGGTTCCTTTAAATCAGAGCTAGATAAGATTTTAACAACTCTGAGCTATTACTGTAGTTGAGTTCACCCCAACTGAGCTTGATGGGTTGAATGGCCTCCTCTCGTTTGTAAATTTATGTTCTTATGTAATATTTTTTATTGTATTAAATTTCATGTTGGAAAGATGTTCCTGCTGCTTTGTTTCTCTTATTTTGTCTTTAGCCTTTTTAAAGTTACATCAACAGCATTATTACTCTGACGTTGTCTGGAAAAACCTACCTATGGTGTAAGTCTTCACCACTAGATGGCATCAGATTCCATGCAGCTAAAAAAGACCTAATGAATGTTTACAAACCTTGAGTTCATTGCAAATATGCGTAATAATGCAAATGTGGAGAAAAAAATAAGGAAGCCGCTTCCTGTTTATGAGGATGCAATTATAAAATCCATAAATATGTTTTCAAAAAGAAGTATGTACCTGAACTATATGCAAACATTTTTTATTTTTACCGAGTAAAACATGTTGAGATATCTGGGGTTTTCCGAATCAGTAACTGCCTCAGCCTCGAAACCGGCCTTGACTGACTGACAAAGGACTAATGGAACAACTTTCTCTAATCATCATTGGCATTTATTGAATTTTCTCCAATAAGAGCTTTAGAACAATATGGCTTGCTGCAGGAATAGTTTATTAGATAGTTGACTTGGTAGGCAGATATAGATAAGTTGATAGGTAGCTGGATAGTTAGGTTGACACGCATAGAACTTCTATATTACAACAATGTTGGATTTTTAAATGACAAATGTAATTTAAAATCATTCTAATTAAATTGTGTGTCAAGTTTAAACAATTAATCTGATATATAAAAATCAGGTTGTAGCAATGATAGGTAAAAGGCTGGTCTTTACACTCCAGCGACCTTGGGACAATTATCTCAGGGCTCTCACACAGAGCACCTGTAACCATTAATCAGAGATGTTGTGGGAAATGCTGTGGGAAAACTGCAAGATCAAAGTCGGGCCTAATTTGTGGCAATTAATTGTCTTTGCCTAGAGGTGACAGTATAATCTGAAGCGATTAATGGGTGGGTCACCTTTAAAATCTTGTAATACAACTGAACTTCTTATGACCAGAAATCAAATTTTAATACTGGTACTTTTCAAAGTTGACTTTTAATAATTTCCCCAATGCAATATATGGATATCATATATATGACGCATCCATGTCTAAGCTATAGCCATTTCAGTTGGAATAACAAAATGGAATATGCAAACAAAATTGCAGTTCTGTTCATGTTGTACATGATTTGATTTGTGCACTTTTGGAAATGTCCACTGGGCATTACAGTGTATAGTTTTTAAAAGGTATGAAATGAAAATAAATTGTAATTTGTGAAGGTTTATTAGCATTAAATAAATATTTGACCTTAGTAATACAAAGGATTGGAATATATCTTCTCTAACATGGCCTTGTACAGATAACTACTGTATGCCGTAAAAGAGTTCACTCTGTTCAACGATAATCTTTGCACTGACTTAAGGCATTCTGATATGTGAGAGAACCCTTGGGAGGGAGTCAGGTCATGGTTTAGCTCATTGCTAAGATTTATTTAGTGTGCAATAAAAAAAAAACAATGGACAGAGAAGTATCCTGTTAATCAGTGATAAAATTTGCAAAATGTCAGATCATCATATTTAAAGCTTAAAGCCAGCAAATACAAAAAGTATTTAACGTAATAACTACAATATCTTGGCAAGCAGCTAAGCAATGCCATGAAAAGACACTCCCCATGTGGGACCTCACTTGGTTATATATTAGGCATCAGCTGTGCTCTCACATATGGCAATGGAACAAAAAAAGAAAAAAGACCCCCCCCCCCTCCATAAACAACTTGTAACATGGGACTTTCTCAAGATCAATGAAGAAGTGACATGGGAGGTTAATGATATTTAATTTCTTAAGAGTAATTTTACACTCAAGTGGCATGGAGCTCAGCAGGGTCCTTGGCACACCTCTAGGGGCTGTGGGCTTGAATTTGACCCTTCTCTGTGTGTGTGGAGCATGTTCTCCCTGTGTTTGTGCACGCAGAATTTCCCACACAAAGACACAGCGATCTGCTGAAGCTGAACCACCAGTAGTATGTGCAAGCTTCCCATGGTTTACCATTTTCCCATCCAGATTCAAGTAATAAGGAGCATAAGAGGAAAAGCAGTTGTGGAAAGTTGATAAACGGATTCAAGCAGATGTTAATAGTTTTCCAGCAATTACTTTCCATTTCTTTTTATGGAGCTATGAACTAGAATAAATCCATCTTCAGAGAATGACACAAATAAAGGGAAGCTTTACGAGTTTATTTAATATACATTTTCTGAAAAATACAAATTCTATCCATATTATATAAATTTTTTTTAAATCACTTTAATCTTTTATTCAAAACAGCAACAAATGACTTAAATGGCATAACGTCTTTAACCATTATTGCATTTACTTTTCTAATATAGTGCGCATACTGCTGAAAACCTACATTGGTTTGGAAAAATAAAAAATAAAAATAAAACATGATGATCAAAAACAAGAAACCCCATAACTCAAGCATTTTATATTAAGACAAACAAACGATTGATTTTGTTCAGAGATGAACAAACTCAGTAGTGGAAGACTTCATAAATTCTTGGAATTATTAATCAAAATTCAAACTCTTACCAAAATGATACATCAAGTAAACTCTTGCCTGTGATATCTACAGTATAATGCATCCATTAGATTTTTAAAGAAAAAATTCTGCATAAAATGCTATCCTTTGTTCTAAAACCTTTTAAAATGTGTCATTTTATAATAATCTATTATATTATTAAATATTTTTTTGTTACAGAGATACCAAACATATACAGACCATTGTATTTCTGGGTTGGGACAACACCAACCTTTTAGAATGCGACATTTTATAATAATGTGATAATATATTAATATTGTTTTTTGTTAAACATACCAAACACATACAAACCATTGTATTTCTGGGTATAGAAAAGACCAAGCATTCTTTCTTTCAGTGAGTTAAAGACAGTTTGGGGCAGCAATAACAGTTGTATAACTGCTGGTTTCATTAATCCAAAATACAGTGATAAATTCATGAGAAACACAGTATACAGATCATGCCAGTCCATTTAATATTACATTATATTAACTTAATCACCGTTTAAAAACTTAACGTACCTACACAAACTGTAAAATCATAATCTTGTGTGAACACATTTAACATTACCACATTCTCTGTTACTTATGTGTATCTCCATTTCAGCAATTCTTTTATCTTAGATTCATACAAAGTTATAGGACATCACAGAAGGTGAAGGTGTGAAATATTAAAATCATATGATGTAGTCATTACAAATCAAAACAATTCAATAGAATGACAGAGGTAGAACTATAAAAATATTTTCTCCTACTACTGGAAAAGTTGATTATTTCTTTCAGAAAATTAAGAAGTTCAGATAAGGCCCACAAAAAAGGAAATCCCATAATTCTATTGTTTTAAAATGTTCATCAGAAGACACAGGGAGGTTTTGCATAGTAAGGATGATATGTGTACTGAACGGCAGTTTTCAAAATGTTCGGCAGAGGGGACAAACAGTCTTTTTTCTACATTTAAAAGGTTTCTTTGTACGTCAACTATGGCATCTGCTGTTAAATAAAAACTAAGCATATCTGAATGTTTTTGTTTAGTTGACGATACATTCATTCTTTTCAAGGAAAAGAGGAATAGAAAGTATCCTTCAAGTTTGACCAAAACATTTTTTAGACAACCCTTCCTCACCTCTCACCCTAACTAAGGAATTTATTTTCTTTTTTTCCACTATGGAAATGTGTCATTAAAAGGAATTCACAAAATTAACTAGAAAGACCTTGGGCATGGTTCTCCAAAAAGGACCCCTTGCCTTAGTCTTCGAGGTTCTCCTCTGAGGCACCGTTTCCCCCCCTAAAGACCAAAAAAAGAACATAGTACTCATTATCCCAAGTCACATTCGCATAAATGTCGCTGAAACCTGCTGCTTTAAAAAAAAAAAATCAAATTTCAACTAACAGTTCATACCAATTGTTAAGTTCTGTTAAATTTAATACATACAAGATACAAAGCATGTTGGCTTAGAGGAAAAAATGGGAAGTACTTCCACAAGCATCTATCATGACACAGTTCTTTAACAAACTTAAAATGTTAGGAATAATTTCTGACTCCCTCACCATCCCGCATCATAAAACATACAGAAAAAGGGAATTGTTACATTAAAATCCCATTACTGGATCATTTACGTATGTAACACTTTGCTCCAGACTAATGATGATGTAGTGACCTTTAAACATGCAACTAAAACATAAAACCAAGAACATTAAAGATCACCTGATTCACGCTTTCATGGTTCATTAAGTTGGTCATAAAACTGCACTAACTAACTTACGGGTTACATGATAACACGAAAGCTAACACTAGCAGACTTGAAGAGACATTCCAGGTGGTTAAAATATTAAACAACTTAAGAATTTTGTCTTAAATATTGCATTGGTACAATTAGTACTTTCTGGTGACAAATCTTAAATGAGAAATGACAAATAACTTCATGGAATATCATTTTTGATTTGAATGCAACATTGCATTTTAGGTAGATTTCAGTAGTATATCAGAGGGCAATTTGTGTATAATGCATATCAATCCATAAAGATGTTAGTACAGAAATATGTGTGAGCAAATCATCACCAGATGCACTCCAGGGGGGGCTCTATTTAAAAAAAAAAAAAACATTTGTCTTTTGATTGCTCATTATTAGGCTTAGAATAATCCATTAACCAAACTATTTAAATAATACATTGGGAATCAGTTTTAGACAGCGAGCTGTAAGCTTACCTTACCACCAAACTGGCCCGGATATAGTTCAGCCACTCAGCATGCGGAGTGTGGGTCAAGGTAAGAGGTGGACTTCTCTCCTACGGAAGAACATGCATACCACTTCTGATTACCACAAGGATCCATGTTCAGACTCACCCTCCTAAACCCTGTGTTGACTATTTTTGAGATACATGTTCAACTGAAGTTCAGCTTACAGGGTTTTGAAACACATCATATTCAAGTTACAAAATGCCTTTGCACAATATACAGCAAAAGTATCTGCTGTTTATAAGGTGTCATATCAACTCTGAATATCATACAACATTTCCACTGGCAGAAAGAGGTCAACATCTACTTTACACAGTCAAACTAATGCTTCTTGTACAATTCGGATTCAATTTCTGTGCGACTATGAAAGCAACGGTCAGGAAAATTAAGCTCTTTGTCAGTTTCTGAAAAACACCAGTTCAGAATGGGCTCCTGTTCCATAATTTCAGACTGTTACTGAACTTACTGATAGGACTTTTGTCACTCAAAAAGGGCTCCTGCTCCAAAATATCCATGGGTATTTTAATGCCGGGCAGTGTTTCCCGATAAGGGAAGTCAGACTGTGAAGGAGATGTGAAAAAGGGTTAAGGGGTGGCTGAAATCGATATCAACAGCTTATAGAATATAAAGCCCTGAATCACTTCAGGATGCTACAAAAAAAGGACATCAGGTTCAAAAACCTGATTCCTATGCACATGTAACAAGAAACTGACTTAAACATATTAGGATTTACAACATAAACCCATATTTTATTAGATACTAATCATGCAACATCACACTTACATCCTCAGCATCACTGTCTATACTTTCTTTCTTCTTCTTCTTCTTCTCATCTTCCTTCTTTTTCTTGTCTTTCTCAGGAATGACATCATCCAAGTAGCTCAGGTCATGCTGAGAGAAGATGTAGTCCATGGCCTTCCTCACTGCCACCAGTGCCAGGATCTGCAAAGGAACACTCAAGCCATTACTCAACAGACGATGTCTGCTCATCACAGAAAGAGATGGTCAACGTCACTAGATGCACATTAGCATCAGTCATTCTGTGGTCATGGTAACATGGTATCAAAGCACAGCTTTGGACCAACCATGACTGGGAAGACTATTGCAGCCACCGTAGACTTAAGGATCCACAGGAGTGCCAAACAGAGTACTTGGATGAAGGTGAAAAGATGGATCCTGCGAAGAGGTACATGTCGAAGGTAGATCAAGTCTGGCTGATGTTTGGCGGGCATGAACAGCAGTTTGAGGCGATCCATAAACTACAGAAGTCAGACAAAAGCAGAATGTTAAAGAGAAGCTGTTTTGACTGTACACAAACTGGTGACCTCTTTCAAATCCTGCTTTTCAACGTCTTCCTTCTTAGCTACAAAGAAAAGTTTCAAACTCACCTGCACACCACTGAGCGATGCCACGCCCATGTAGAGGAATATTCCGTACAGTACTGGCATGGGAATGTACTGAAGGACAGAGAAAGAGGTTGGAAACACCCCGTAATATACACTCTCTAAAACAAGCACAAGCAAAGAAGCTATTAATACAACTCCTGTGCCAGATAATGTCAAACTAGTCATAAAGAAATAGAAATAAAAAGCTTGATAATCAGGCTAAATTACCATACGCATAGAAGACTTACAAATGACACATGATGCTACAATATTCACTATGTTGACCAGATGAAATTTGGTTATTGCTTATACTAACCACAAGGAGACACTGCTTAGCATTTACCTACCCTTTCATTAAAGAGAAGCTTTCTAAGGAGGTGGGTCAGATAACACGTGCACAAGCAGTGGGTGAGTAGTTTGTTTAAATTATTATTTTTAGCAACGTGAATCTCAGCCCTTTTTTTGAAGTTACCATGGTTAGTCTTGTGTATTGTCATGAGGACAGTTACAAAAAAAAAAAGAATAAGGAATTCTAATAAATTTTTAATGATTAACTTTGTGATCATTAAAACTATGTGTGTGTGCATCGTTGCACTGTCCTTATTTAAGCTGGGGAGGAACACCATATATAAAGGCAGAATCAGTGGTGTACCTTAAGTATTGGAGCCATGAGTACAGAGAGGCCAGTCAGAATAAAGACAAGGATACCAGTCACCCTTTGCTCCCTAGAAAATCAAGATTTAGTTATAACAATGTGCTTTATTTCATCAGCATCATTATAATGTTTATTATCATAATAACAATTAAGATCAAAATGGTGAAAGGGAGCAAATCTGACCTGCACAAATATAGCAGAAGGAAGATTTATAACGTTGTACTGCAGATTTTATAAACTTGCCCAACATTTCATGCCAGTTATGTATTCAAGTGAAATATTAAATAAAGTAATACACAAATTAAAATGAAATTAATCTGAAATTTCCCTTCGTGGGATTATTAAAGTTTATACATTTCTATATTTCAATCTAGAGCTTCCATATTTTTACTTTTAAGTCAAATTATACACAAAACAATCACATTATTAATTTTTCTTGTAAATTATGAAGGGAACTTGTCTAGTGGAGATTTATTCTGCTCATTGTGGTTTCCGCTGGTGAACATTTGTCATAGCTGATAATGCAGCTTTGCTTCCATGATGAGAGGGGCACACGCAGCACTCACCTGACACCCAGGAACTTAGGCTGCTCCCCGGGTGCTGATGTCTCCGTCTCCATCTTTAGGCTGTCAATGTGCGCGATGGAGATGACAGTTGCAGCCACATACCACGGTAGGCCCATAAAGGAGCAGACGATCATTATAATCGCCACCCAGAAGAGATCCAGGTGGTAACCAGCGCCTTTCTGTATTAACACAATGTATTGGGAAGCACGGATACACGAATTAAAACAATTTCAACAATTTTGTAAGGACTTGTAAAACTTTATATATTGGTTTTAAAAAAAAAAAGTATTAAACAAAACTTTCAAACTGATTTTTTTTTTTAACCAGGATCACAACCAATTACTTTCAAAATTAATTGCAAAAGGCACATGAATTACTGAATCAATCATTCATATTGCCACTAGTGATGCTGTCCAAAACTGTCAAAAAACTCATGCCATTTTAAAACGTTGAAAAGAACAATCCAGATACTCAACCTTTAGCTTGTGCTCCTTCCGGTTGACGATGACTGCTGTGACCTGCTGGTCCATGAAGACCAGGATCGTGACCAGGAGGGCAGGGAGAGCCGACGCCAGGTACACCCACCAGGGGTTGCCTCCAAATGGGGGTACAAACCAACCTCTGTATGGGCTTGTTGGCTAGTGAATAAAATGTGAAAAAGCTCAGCAAGTCACTGAACCAATGATTGTATGGCCAAGGACGATTACATTTTAATGATGTGGGTGAAATGAGAAGACCAAAGGGAAAGAAAAAAAAGATTCAAATGTATATTCATACCATTACTACACCAAGAAAACAAACATACATGCATATGTGTCTGTGATTATATGCATGTGCACATGTGTACTCAAACACACAGCATTGCCAGAATCTCAGCTAATCACTATGTTATTTGATGTCAGCTCTGAAGCAGGCCCCCTCCTGAAAAGATTAAGATCCCATTATGATTAAAGCATTATACAGAATCAGAATTAGTGCCAGAGTTTCAGGTTAATTCATTCTCAGTGAATTATGCCAATAACAAAGTCTTATTAGTATCAGGAATGTGAAACCTCCACAGATTTAAGTGAGCACTGTAAATTACCAGTACATGGAAACATTTGTATCCTGCATTACTAAAGTCAACAGTGAAACACAGGTGACTTTCAGCTGGACATACCTGCAGTGCAATGAACACAATACACTCAGTCAAGTGTAACACAAGTTACCTTAAATTCACTCGGCACAAGCAGTTTTGGTGTATTCACGCCAACCACAGCGTCTACACCACAGAAAGTCAAAATGGCCAAGACAGTTGCAAAGTCGCTGATAAGTTTCCTAACCTAAAGGTAAAAAAGAAGAACACATTCACTTTGCAAATCAATGCTATGAAGTAGTGGTTTCTGTAGGAAATGATCAAATTTCCCAAACAATGGATACAATTCATCAAGTAGCAAGAGTTCAAGAAAGTCTTCCTCGCATTCAACTTTTTTTTCATTTTTAAACTCTTTGTCTGAGCCCTTGATATTTAACCCTTTCAATAAAATAAAATATGGAAATGCAAACTAACGGAAACAGTTCCAAAATACAAGAAGAATTATAAGATAAAAAATACACTATTGACAAAAATGGAATCTATTTATAAACCTATAAATAAGCACAAAATCCCAGGATGTTTGTATAATTGACTAGCTGGATTTCATTTTCTGAGTAAGGTTACAAATAAAACTTGGATGATGTGCAAAGTATACCCAGGAGAGAAATAAAATCAATTTAATGGTAAGACATCAGACATGGCTTTTGTTGACAATGCCTCAAACGCAATAGATGAGACAGATAGAATCCCAGGTAAGATAGAAATGACATGATTGAGGCCTGAGCTGGCATGAGGACTTACAGTTGTGGGGAAGAACGGACTGGTCTTGAACTTCTTCAGACACATAGTGAAGGAGTAGGTGCCAAGGAACAGGATGAAAGACATCAGAGTGATGTCAGGGACAAACTCACAAGCCAGACCTGCCAGCTTGCCACCGTACTTCAGGCACTCATCTCTGCTCAGAGATGCCCACGTAGCATTTGGAATCTGCAGCATGGATTCATAGAGACATGAATACAGGGGGTCTGTAGAAATCCTGATGTGAATTTTTATTTTTTTTTTTTATTTAAGATCTTTTGAATGCCACTTCAAGTCGAATTTAAGGCCGAACTCTAAGCGGAAAATGTAATGTAAGCTTTACCAGAATCAACACTCATATATTAACACTATAGTAACTACACCCACTTTTTATTCCAGTTTGTCTTGAAAAAGGTCCAACAACTGATGTGAGAATAATACATCAAACATTACAGTGTCAATCAAGGCATGGGTGACTATCAAGGAACTTGAACCAAAACAGAAGAACAACAGACTTGGATTAAGACATTTAATGTTGCATTCTTCAACACCATGAGCAAATGAAGTGGCCGCAGACACCATGGATGATATCTTACCAAGATAAAGCAATGCATATAAAGCATTTTAGCATTCCCTTTGCATATACACTGGTGTAAATTTATGTAATAAGTATAGACACCATGTACAAATGAATTAAATACAATGAAAAAGCTATAGGTAACACAGTCTTCAAATGGCAAATCCCAATAATAAAAGGTTTAAGGAAAGGACAGAGTCTCCTGGGGTAATGATATCTTTCACGTCATTCTGATGGTGCCACTGTAACTTTAACTGGCCCACTGCACAGAAAGGATTCATTTCACTGAGCAGACCTTGTCTGTCTGCTGAGTTAATTCAATGTGGCGACAGTTAGCCTGCCAATTTTCATAACTGTGAAAGAAAGGCTGCCGATTAGAAAATACGAAATCATTATTGACCCAGCATCCTAATTATAACGTGGTGTTTAGTTTCCACCACTTAGGCAAGTCAAGCCAAGACAAGGCAAGCCATTATCACCTCCATAAACAATAGACACAGCCCGGAAACACAATTTCTTATGAATATAACAACAAAGATGCATGAAACTATTTTTGTTATAGAACTGGATTATGTTTAGATGAATTCAAACTGAAAAAGGACCTGTGTTTTGACCTACGGTGTATCATTAAGTACAATCCTACCACAGTTCATATGAAAGCCAACTTTTTTCAGCATTTTTAAACGCCATATTCTTTTACTGTAACAAATGGGGTCACAGGCAGGCCACATTCAACCTTTGACAATAAATACAAGTAACAAAAAGCAATTCTAAAGGACATTATCAAAATGCAGTTTTTAACCATGGACATTTGGGTATTTAGCCTACATTGTTTTCCTTTCCCCTTGCCATGGACTTAGTTGTCTATGTACTGTACAGAGAGGTTGACTCATAATACATCCATAAAGCATGTCTATAAATATTTATAAAAAGGTATAACATTATAGAAATGTTAATTATGCATTATGAATACATTTACCTTCATAATCAGAATCAGCTTATTTGTCAGTACAATGCAGTACAAAGCATCCTTAATTGATACCAACCATAATAATGCATGATGAAGGTATCTATAGTGCATTACAGATGAGAGCTTCATTGGAGCTTATAAAGAATTACAATTAATTATAATGCCTCAAGACTAAAAAAATGTGTTATTAATTCTTATACTTACTATAATAATGCATTATGAATGTATCTATAATGCATTACAGATGACAGCTTTAAGTGTTCAAAAAAATTGTTCCATTTAAAGTTTCATTATATAAAGCACACCTATAACTACTGGAACAAAGTATGAAAAACCAAATATTGACCACTGCTGGCAACATGTGGAGCGACTTACCAGATGTGTGCTGTTGATATAATCCAAAACATTTTCAGAGGTACTTGAGTCATTCCCTGTGGAAAGGAAAAACTCTTGTGTGTTTCTTTAAAAATCGGAAACTTACCAATCTTATGTGAATGAGATTCATATCTATTTAGATAAATTTTTTTTTTTTTAAAAAAAAAGCCCAAATGTGATAGCAAGCAATCCAACCATAACGTTCTGGATCATTTAAAACTCAGATGCAGCAATATTTTATGATTTCTACTACTTTGTGGTCATCGACTTTTTCTGAAATGTAAAGTTTTTAGTTAGCAGCATCTTGCACTATTTGATCCAAGTCATTTTTCCTGAATCACATTATACTCTGCTGTTCCAGGACCTGCACATTAATATGTTAAGCTGGGTCAGGGTTACCAGTAACCTACAGGTCAAGGTTACCGAAAAGTTTGGGCAGCATTTGTATTCAAATTTTTGTATTACTGGGTAGCAGAAAGAGGCAGATTGGAAGGATACAGCACCATTTGCAAACCTGGACAAACATGACAGACGGACAAAAAAAAATAATGTCCCTGTTCAATAGGTATTGGGCTTAAAGACAGTCTGAGCAGATGGGAGTAGATACCTCTGAGCATTTTCTCCATTACCTACTGGGATTTATGGGGTTTTTGGTATGGTTTAAGCACAATCAAAGCTAGGAAGTAGAAATACAAATTATATAACCTGGCCCTTACCCAGAGTGGGAGCTATACAGCGGCAGTCATACTGAGTTACACTGTCCATCTTAAAACCTTTGTTAATGGGGTTGTGATCAGCCAGTTTAATCATCTTCTTAAAGGCATCGTAGATAAAAATGAAGCTGATGAGTGAGGAAAATCCCTCTTCTGTGAATCGAGTGAAGTACTGCACCAGGAAGCTGGCATCCGTTGCTACCAGAATCAAGCAGAAGAATCCTGACCACAGGCCGATCCATAGCCTGAACTCTAAATAATCAAAATTGTTGTCCCTACGGGGAGAAAAAATATCATGTGTGTGTGAATATCAGACTGATATATGCTATTCTTTCCTGTGACAAGGCTGGAAGCAAAAATTAAGCATTGTAGCCATTTAAATTTGTAACGTCATTCAATCAAGGAGACTACAAACTTGAAATTTACCACACGTTAGTAAATATTAGCACTGTAAGTAAACTGGAAGCTATGGTGCAACCGTTCTATATTCAAGATTTTAAATAAAGGTTAATTATTCATAGTGGAACATAGTGAGTTCAAGGAGAGGTAACATTAGACCTTCATAGTATCCAATGAGAAAGCGAACTCACTGCAAAGTGAGCGATCCAGACACGCATTTAAAAGAATGGTGTAAGTGCAGCAGAGGAGAGAGTCAGCTTCTCGATGAGCACCTATGGATTTTTTTGGATTATTATTTGTATGTGTGTTTTGTTTATGTGATATACCATTCACACCAAAAGAAATTCTTTGCACTTCTCTGTACTTGGCGAATAAAAAGATTCTGATATAACACTTGAAACTTATGGATTTTTTAAAAAGTGACAGAATGATACTGAACAGGTTTGAAAAATGCAGGCAAAATGATTTGGGTTGCATGTAAGAATACTGAACTTTTACTTCAGTACCTTCCAATGGCAACAGAAGTAAGCTGAAAAGCTGGCTAGAAAACTGCCTTCTACTCTGAGCTAATAAGCTCTTTTGTGACTGTCCCCTCCAGAAACAGTTCATGTCTGCATTGCAGCTGTAGATAAATGTAAGGGCAACTGCAAAATCTACTACTATAAAAAGTTACAGAAAATGTTAAAGAACAAAATCGACTTTCTAGAAAGGTTTAAGATAATAGACCCAATCATCTCATTGCTGAATTTGGTCTCCTGAGATGTTGTATCTTCAGCAGATTAACTCGTGGATATAGTCCAATTATGAACGTTTTAAATAAATAAATATATATCCTTTACCCATATACAAAAATGCAGGATGACAAAACTCACTTGCTAAAATTGAAAAGGAGTCTCTCAAATACCAATACAGGACCAGTGCTGCTCAGAATGGTGAGGGGCTGACCGGCCAGCAGACAGAACATCGCCCCACTGAGTGCTGTGCCCAGAAAGCTCTCCAGCACTCCCTGGATACGAGAACAGAGCACAACAACAAAGGAATAAATTCAAGGCATCCCCAAGCAACAAAACAAAGAAGCACAATGCTGTACAGTGATGTCAGAGGCTTGACTGCAATTTAAGGCCCCATGAAAGTGGCTCCCACCACAAAACTCACCAACCGGGGCACACATAAAACAGTTGGCCAAAATACCACTGAAATCCAAGAAATTATACTTAATTTCATCTAAATATTATCTCTAAAAGGTTTACCACTCAAACAAAAGGTGGCCAAGATCAAGCATTCAAATAGATTAGGTCAAATGCAAAATCACACAAGACCACTCTCAGAAAAACCTTTAAAAGATACGCCAGTGGGACAAAAGATAAAGCAGAGATGAAACTGTTGAGGTAAAAAAACATACTTATGCAGTTTTGCATTTTAAAGCAAACCTATATTTGTTTGCGTTAAGTAAAATCCTATTAAATCAGTACATAATATATTAGTTGGGGAAGACAAACAAAACTTGCAGACCTATTAAAATTTAAATCAAAGCATCATACGTAATGTAAAGCATACTATTAATATCAATTTAAAAATTTCAGCATAAAAATGGTAAACGGATTGCATTTATGCTACCTTTCCGAGCACTCAAAGCGCTTTAGAGTTATGCCTCACATTCACCCATTCACACACTGCCATGCAAGGCGCCAACCTGCACACCGGGAGCAATTTGGGATTCAGTATCTTGCTCAAGCACACTTTGACAAGGTCAGGAGGAACCAAGGCTCGAACCTGCAACCCTCTGGTTGCCGAACAATAGCACTACCTCCTGTGCCACCATAACACAGCACCAAGAAACATTTCATAAGACAGTCAATGGTCTGTTGGCATGAGAAGCTAATTACTCTGACCTACTGGTGCTGCATGGGCAAGATCAGGTCTACTCAACGATACTTCCTGAAAACATCAGTTAAACATTTGTGTACGTCTCTGTACTTTTGTGTGAACAGCTAACATGTTAACAGCTAAAATGTTGCATCTTAAAGTACTTCCAATTTGCATCAGACCATCTCAAACCTCAGGGTTGATCTTTGAGCAAAGCAGCAAGTTAAGCTCACCTGCATGTTCTCTGTGGCATCCCCTAGCAGTCCCCCGAAGGTGATGGCATTGGTCACCGTTCCCAAGTAAATGAAGAGAATTGCAGACAGAGACTGGATGTGTAACGCATCGTAAAAGTCACTGGCGAAGAAGGGCACTTTCCTCTTGATGTCAAGTATAAGGCCACCACAAAACCTGATGATGCAGTACATGTACTTTTAGCTGAGTGCACCAACAAACCTACGTATTAAACACACTATCAGGTGACATTTTATGTTTAACTTCTTTAATAATGCTGAAATAATGCTGACCATGGGATTTGAACTGGTGACCTTCTGATCATGTTACGGTATTCTGACCTGCTAAGTCACACACGGGCCCATCTTTTTAAGGGACATCATGTTTTAATACTGTACTAATACTGCAGCTGCTAAGCACACTGGCCACAGAAGTCCCAGTAAAGGCTTGCAAACTGTTCAGGTTTCTAGTTCACCGTCCAGGACGTGCTACAGGATTTAATGGTTTACAGAATAACTGTCCATTAAACCTACATTTTGGTTTGGATATTTAATAACCATGTGTACCATGGCAGCTGGTGTGAACCATCACCTTACCTTCCTGTAAACTTAAGCTCGTCAGATTCGTGGTGGCCCCCACCGCCTCCATGCCCGCCTTCATGGGGAGTGTCACCATTCATCTGCAAGTTATCACCGCCCGCATACATGTTCTTCCTACCCCAAGCAAACAGTTGTTTTTCTTTTATAAAACCAGAAGTTTCCATTAATGAAGCATAAATATTTAAAACGTTTCAAGTTCTGTGGTTCATGCATGGCACAATTCCCAAATATACAGTTCCTAAAAAGTCCGGAGCTATTTGCAGTGATTAAGTCGAACCAAAGGACAGAAAATGAAGCAGTAGAAAAAATACAAAAGCTAGGAGCATTAACCTGAACATGAATAACCTCATCATGTGCCATGAACGAAGTCAGACCTTTATGTGGCATTTTGTAATTTCCACTGAAACTTCCACACAAGAAGTCAAAACAAGCAGATGATACATTTATTACAATAACACTCCATTGCAGATGAAGGTCTATTTTCCCACTGTTACTATCTAAAGAGGTCTATAGTATATCATATGCTCTAGTAAATGCTGGATTGTTGAAGATTTTCCATAACGTCTCAACTGTATATGAACTGTTCTGTAATGAGATAAAGATGGTCATTTTAAAGTTTAAACAAATAAAAACTCAGCAGATGACAAATACTAAGACATACTCTACCCTTTATTGGTCACTTGAACTAAAATCAACACTGTTCTAGTGATAGGAAAAGCTAACACCACAACACCTCCTACCGTTTGTCTGAAGATGGAAGAGACTTTGGTGGCTCTATTCGGATTTCAGGGTCCCATTCACCAGGAGGCAGAACAATGACCTCATCCAGAAACTCTTCAATGCCAGCCAGGAGGTCCTGTCTATCCTTGGCCTTGTACGCAATATCATGGAAGATCTGTGTACAATAACAGCTACAAATTAAACAGACATATCACTTGCACAATTACTCCTTCCTGAATGTAGGAACAGTACTACAGTACCACAAACAAGCTCATATGACGACATCACATTGCGTATGCTGTACATAATGCTTTATGGTAACAAAGCAATCAAACAGAATTATTTAAAAGCTGACAAGAAAAAAACATAACTGTCAATGAAAATATACAATAAATATTGTCTTTATGATTTTCCTTGGAAACTACTAATTTCTACAAAATAGAACATCCTGTTTTATGAGCCTTTGCTTTTTTACTGCTACATTTCTGCTGGATATACTATGCTATACTAGTGAAAAGGTAAGTAATGATCACGTTTGGTTTAAATCTTCAGAGTGACAGCAGCGATAACGTGGTTCGGTTTCCATGGCGTAAATAAATGCGTGGAAAGACACGGAGACAGGCGTAATTGAGCTAAAGCTAGGAAAATAAAGACTCTTGCCGAGTCACTGTTTGTAAACAGTATAACATGAGGAAAGGAGATAACGGGGGGGGGGGGTTTGCGTGCGT
>JAODKC010000117.1:13127972-13143016 GCA_026777985.1 Mormyrops attenuatus | reverse complement strand
CATACATATAAATATATACACACATACACATATATATATATATATATAAAAAACATACTAATAAAATACATACAAATAAAAATAAATAAATAAATCAGGCAGGTGTTACTGTTCATATGGCCTGCAATTACTCAGATTCATCCCCATCATCAAAATTATTGTCAATATGCCACAGAAGTTTGTGGGGAATGGAATGGTCATTCTCAGGCCACCACAAATACTATGGTTAAATCCAAGGTAATCCAATTTTAAATTACTATAAAACAGCATCATCCTCTGTATTTCTTGTCTCAGTGGTTTTTCTATGCTTCACAGCTGATATTGTCCCCAAAATTCCTGCATCACGACATCTCATTCTAACTTGCTCCTTGTTCATGCTTGCTTTAATCGTGTTGCTGACAACTGCACTGTCACTTGTACAAAGTAATTTCTTTTCTTTTTCCGTTGTCATGTCAGAGATCCAAGAACCTCAACAAACTGCAATGTGATCCAAGATGCTTCATTATGTTTACCTAGAAACTCCTTGTCAATTATTACTATCCAACAGCCAGCCCATAAAGGTACTCCTCTTAATCATAAGGTGTCAAATTGTGTCGACTGAGCTATTCCTGGGTAGTCATTTGACTAACTTTATCAGTCAAGTATACTTCGGGGGAAATCTGTTGCATCCACAAGCAAAATATCTTTTGCTGGAGTAAATAAATATGTTCTACATTTATTTTAAGAGGCTAGTTCAATTTATCACAAGTATACTTGCTTACAGAGGCAGGTCAATGTTAAGCAAGACTGAATTGTTAATGAGTTTGAAAACACTTTAATGAAGGACTGAAACATTATATGTAATGATGCAATGCACTTCCTTTAATGTCTGAAAAAGCCTGGACTTTTTTTTTTCCAACCACACTAATGTCTAATTAAGGAACACATTATATAAACATCCAGCTTAATCATCACTTAACTGAAGTGTAATTCTGACTGGAAACAAAATTACGTTCAGTAGCACCAAGGTGATGTAATGCGTGAGCAGTGGGGAGCACTGGGGAGCACTGGGGAATCCTGCAGTCCCATGTACAGCTGGTGGCCAGGAAGGCCAACAAACAACCCTCACCAGGAACAGTGCTGTAAAATGGGTGGACGGATAGATGGACAAATTTCAGTATAGTTACAGTCCATGTAAGCCTGTACCGCAAAGTACTGTGCAGAAAAGCAATATTTCGGTGACCATATTCCTACTTCTACCTTTATCTGTTTTCTAAAATTCCTTAAATTTCCTGACTTACAATTTCGCTGTTATTAGTCTTTGAACAATTAATACATTTAGATATAAAGTTCTCATTTTTTGTGCCCAAAATTTTCCCAAACAAAATGACCAATTTTATTACAATGAACACACCTATATCATGTACCATGTATCATGTAAAATCTGCCTGAGGACACATCTTTACAGAATAATTGCTTTTAAAAAAATCATAATTTCCTTAACCACTTAAAAGTAACAGAACACAGGGGAAAGGATAACAAAAGTACATTAAGGAGGAGGATTATACCACTGCTTCTTACAACTCAGTGCTGTTTGGAAATTCAGCTAGCATCAAATAAATACTGCTGTAGGTATCATCACATTTATTCAAACTAAAGGTATGTCAATGAAACCAAACTGGTATTGCAGTTTATACACCACTGCATTGACCTTGTTCAGTGCCTCTCTTTAAAAAAGTTTAGCATATTACACAAAAGCACCACAAAAAGATGCTATTTGTAGCCATGAGGCAAAAATACTCTGCTTTGCTTTCAGGACACTTAAGGAGCTGTTCCATGCTCACACTCCTGTGGACCTGCAACTCAGATGTGTCCCTTTATGTTAGGCATGGCACAGGGTATTCAAGTGGGTTAAGTGCTTTAGTTGAAGGAGAAGGTTGCAAACCAGGTCAAAAAAGGCAGGAAAAACGGAAAGAATGAAAGTTGACAAGGCTACAGTAGAGACTAGCACAATGCAGAGAGAGAGCCATTATAATCAACGGTAAAATGGCTTATGGTGCATAAAGGGGTACAGGAATATTCTTACTTTTTAAGCTTTCTTTAGATGGTCAAAAGGTGAGATTTGACAGTTTGGAAATTGCTATTCAAGCTAGTGTAGTTACCCATAATAAAATCCCTTTCTGCCATCTTAAACACGTGATATTTCAATACATGGTCACCGAATATGGCATATTGCATATTATCGCATCCCTCAGGAAAGAAAGACGATTGTCACATGGTATCCCCTAATTACACAGGACAGCAGTATCAAGTCCAGTCTTAGGGGACGTGCTTCACATACAACATAAAAAAAATTGTGCCTACAGGTGATCCTGGGCATTATCTACTTCAGCCATGTCCTTTTCAACAAACATAATAAATAAAACTGGCAACTTTCAAAAAGCAGTGGTATCACGTCACATTTCATCACTGATGAGAATAAAAGAAACCACCTAGCAACACTGGCATTTGCCCATGTGGACTGCGAGTCAACTTTGTCAGGAAGAACAGTATTGTTCCACAAAGTTTATGCACATATTAGTCTAACCCAAACCCAACTGGGAGGACTGGGGACATTCTATCAAAGGAATGGTATACGATTTCCTTTATAAAAAAAAAAAAAAAAAATCTGAAATTCTTTTGAACAAATCCGTGGGAAAGTGTCAAACTGAACTCTGGCCAGCAATAAATCCTCCAACTAATTGGTGGTGCTAGTTGTAACACATGTTCATCTTTGGCCTTTTATAATAGTAGGTGTCCATGATATCCACACAATAAATGTAGCTTAACGTTATAATTTAGGTAGCTATGTTGACTTTTAACGTAATGACAGCAACTAGGGCTATATTCATGGCTAGAGTATATGGATTTAACATTCTAATCTACGCACATTTCAAATTATATCTCTGGGAACAGAATGGTTTGTGAAGTGAGCAGTAGTGTAATTGAAAATAACATGTAGGAGCGCTGCATGTCAATTAGGCCTTGAACCTTTTCAGAACTATGAATAGGTAGGAAATGTTTCCAGGTACTCAGATTCTGAATGCAATTATAGTACGAGCTGAGGTCAGCTGGCAAGACAGTGAAAACAGATGAAGATGACATTACCAAAAGCAACGAAACAGCTGGGAAAATGTATAACAGCAGAAACAAAATTTCCAATATAGCTATTGCTGTGGAAAAAATAGTGACCCCAAAGCATCCAGACGTAAAGACACTGATGTATTTGTTGGGCCACTTACGAAGAGCAGTATGGGGTTACAGGCTCCTGTTATACTGTTGACCTTACATCACATACTTACGAATAACATGGCTGGGATTATTCTTATATACTTATTATATTACCACTGTGAAGGTTCTACTATATTTTTGGTAGGAGTGCAACTATTTTGATTTAAAAGAGATGCCAATAATGGAGCATCCAAAACCACCAAATATGATACAGTACCAGTGTAAAACAAGGCCCCTAGTGACTGCGCTACAGCGTGACATGGTCTGACCTTTTATTAAAGACTAGATACTGAAATGAACACTGGAAATATAACCTCGCTTCCAAAAAAGTTGGGACACTATGTAAAATGTAAATAAAAACAGAATGCAATATTTACAAATCATATTAACCTCTATTTAATTGAAAATAGAACAATGACAAAGTATCAGATGTTGAAACTGAGAAATGTTATTGTTTTATGACAAACATATATTCAATTTGAATTTGATGCCAATAACACATTTCAAAAAAGTTTGGACAGGGGCATGTTTACCACTATGCTCCACCACCTCTTCTTTTAACAACACTCAGCACTTTTAACAACTGCAGTTCAGCAGTGTTTTGCTGAAATATACAAGGCCTCCTCTGAAAAAGACACTGTTAGGACGGCAGCATATATTGCTCCAAAACCGGCACATATTGTTCAGCATTAATTTGCCTTCCCAGATGCGCAAGCTACCCAAGCCATGGGCATTAATGCACCCCCATACCATCACGGATGCTGGCTTTTTAATTGTCCACTGATAAGCTGGATTGTCCCTCTCCTCTTTAGCACGGAGGACAAGGCATACATGATTTCCAAAAGAATCTGAAACTGATTCGTCAGACCACAGGAGACTTTCCCATTTTGCCTAAGACCATGGGCCCAGAGAAGTCGCCGGAGTGGCATCCCGCATTTGTAGTTGCGGCGACAAACTTTGTTCACAGGCCATGGTTTTCAGAAGTGTTCCTGAGCCCATGCAGTGATTTCCACTAGTATTATGTCTGTTTTTAATGCAGTGCTGCCTGAGGACCTGAAGTTCACGGCTATCCAATATTAAATTTTGGCCTTGTCCTTTGCATTCAGAGAATCCAGAGAAATCTTTTTCTCTTAATGATATTATGTACTGTATATGATGAAATTCACAAAATCTTCTGCAATATTAGGTTGAGGAACATTATTCTTAAATTGTTGCACTATTAGCCCATGCAGTCTTTCACAGAATGGTGAACCTCTTCCCATCTTCACTGCACAGAGACTCTGCCTCCCCCTAGGAGGCTCTTTTTATACCCAATCATCTTTATACATAATTATGATCTATTTATTGCTAGTCAGTCACTAGATTCATTAGACTCTGTTATGCTGCTGTATTACTTATATGCACTGTGTGTATAAATCCTTGTGTCCAACCCTCCTCTCTTGCATGGGCCTATGTTTTGAATTTTAAGTATCGAGGAAGCTCCCTCTCATCAATGCTGTCGTATGTCACACTGTTGGTCATGGGGGAAGGCTATTTCATGCCTCTCATTATCTGTATATGTTTGGTATGAGAATATTTCATAAAATCAATTACTGATGTGATCAACTAATAAGTTGGACCAAGACAGGGTTTAAAGTAAAATGTAAATGCTTCATTAAAAAAGGAGGTTGTAATTATTTAGTGTAGAGCATCTCTATTTATACTGACAAAAAGGCATAGAAACAAAAATCCACTGTCCCCACCATATTTAACTTGCTAAAAGTTGTCCTTAATACCACGATATACAAAGTCTTGATGAAAATTTGAAAAGCAACTATTTCAGCATTTTGAAATCTTGATTATAAAATTTGCCAAGATTTCAAAAGTGCCATATTACCATTATACCACCCAAACCTAGTAACTTTAAAACTGATCATGACCATTTACCCATCTGCCCTCTGCTCATCTGAATATCACTGCCGTGCGAATGCATTGACTGTGACAGCCGGTGTCCACAGACAAATGCAGTATATACACACAAGAGTCCACGCAGAACCAAGCTGGGATTATAACGGCACATAGTAAAGTGAAGTATGAACTAGGCTTTACACACATATTTTAACATTGCTTGGTGGTGACGCTATTATATGCAATTTACAAAAATACAACTAATCGATAAAATTCATTGTAAAACTATTTTTTATGAACTATTATTACTGATGTTATCCATTAGTTGTTGCAGCCCTATATGACAAAGCCCATTTGACTCAAGCCTGGGATTTGAACCAGCAACATTCCGATCACAGGAACAGTGTCCTGACCCACTGAGCCACACAGCACCCTATGGCCTTCAGTGTACATATTACCCTGAGACAGTGGTCCGGAGTTAACAGTATAATTCGCACATTGCTATAGAATTATCTTGCAATCTACCATGTCATCATAAGACAAATTTACTGAAAATAAAATTTAGGGAGGTGAAAAACAAGTAATAAATTGACTTAAAAAGCAAGCTGATTCAAAGTTTTCTGTCTCTATGCTTGTATACAAAGAACAGATTAAAGGCAATTTTTAAAAATGGATGCATAGTGTATATTCTCCTTTATGTTTTGTAATATTCAAAGACAATCAAACATGCCTTCCTGTCTAATATATAAACTTGACAAAGTCGTCTTGTACAGCTCTTGCTCTTTGAATATTACTTTGTTAGGAACAAACGAGAATAGACAAGAGAGACAGAAAATATAACATAACTGGCCCTGATATTACCATTGTCTGGGTTGGTAAACAGTCTACTTGCACTGGAGACTGTCTTTCCAATGTCAGCCAGGGATCGCAAGTTGGACTTCTTGGTGTGGTGGCGATGCCTGCGCAGCAAGGTGTACATCACCTGGTCCTTGAGTTCGGCCTTTAAGAGACCACTTGCTATTTGGTTTTCAGTAATCATCTCTGCAGGAGAAATGCAAAAGCAGGCACTAAGAATATTTCCTATTATAAACCAACTAAAACTGTTTAAGTCTAAGAGGATAATTGGCTCCAAGATAACAAGCTAATGTTTCACCTCTAAATACACCACTGTTCAAAAGTTTGGGGTCACTTAGGAATTGCCTTGTTTTCATGAAAATGTATTAAATGAGTTTGAATAGGAAATATAGATAAATAAATAGGAAATAGTCACAGATAAAGTTAGAAAATCATTTTTGAAATTAGAATAACTGTTCTTCAGACTTTGCATTCGTCAAACAGTCCTCTGTTTGCAGCAATTACATCCTTGTAGATCAGGGATGTCAAACCCCAGTCCTGGAGGGCCAAACCCTGTGTAGCTTAGCTCTTTCCCTGTTCCACCACAAATGATTTAGCTTATGAGCTCTGTGGTAATTACCACAAGGAGTTGAATCAGGTGTGTTAAATGAAGGTAAACCAAAAACTGTGCAGGGCTCTGGCCCTCCAAGAATGGAGTTTGATACCCCTGTTGTAGACCTTGGGCATTCTAGTTGTCAGTTTGTTGAGGTAATCTGATGAGATTTCACCCTGTGCTTCCTGATGCATCTCCCACAAGTTGGATTGGCTTGAGGGGAACTTCTTATGTGCTATTCGGTCAAGCTGCTCCCATAACAGCTCAATAGAGTTGAGATCCGGTGACTGTGCTGGCCACTCCATTATACACAGAATACCAGCGGACTACTTCCCTTAATAGTTTTTGCATAGTTTGGAGCTGTGTTTGGGTCATTGTCCTGTTGTAGGACGAAATTGGCTCCAATTAAGTGAACATCTGATCCGAATGATCCAAACACCTCAAACTTAGATTCTAACCAAAGCCCTCTTTTCCAACCTTCCTCTGTCAAGTGTCATTTGCCCATTTCTTCTTTTTGGCCATTCTGAGATGCGGCTTTTTCTTTGCAATTCTACCTAGAAGGCAAGCATCCCAGAGTTGCCTCTTCACTGTTGACATTGTGACTGGTCTTTTGTGGGTACTATTTAATGAAGACACCAGTTGACGACTTATTAGGCATCTGATTCTCAAACTACACACCCTGATATATTTATCCTCTCCCTCAATTGTGCACCGGACCTCCCTCACCTCTCTCTATTGAGGTGCTCTGTGAAGGGAGTAGTACACAGCATTGTACGAGATCTTCAGTTTCCTGGCAATTTCTCACATGGAATAGCCATTTCTCAGAACAAGAATAGGCTGACAAGTTTCAGAAATTCTTTGTTTCTGACCATTTTGAGCTTGTAATCGAACCCACAACTGCTGGTCGGGGTTCGGGCCGGTTATATGTAAAGTGCTTTGTGACAATGACTGTTGTTAAAAGCGCTATATAAATAAAATTGAACTGATGCTCCAGATACTCAACTAGTTTTATTGCTTCTTTAAATCAGCACAACAATTTTCATCTGTGCTAACATAATTGCAAAAGGATTTTCTAATGATCAATTTACCTTTCAAAAATTACAAAAACTTGCATTAGCAAACAACATTCCACTGGAATACAGGACTAACTGCTGCTGATAACGGGCTTCTGTAAACCTATGTACATATTCCGTTTAAAAAATAGCCGTTTCCCGCTACGATAGTCACTTAGAGCATTAATGTCTGCACAGTATTTCTGATCAATGTGATGTTATTTTAATGGACAAAAAAACTTTGCTTTTTTCAAAAGCAAGTAATATTCTAAAGTGACCCAAGACTTGTAGTGTAAGAACAAAAACGCACTCTGAAGTACATACAATAAATCTATCAAGAACAGGAGACATGGATTTTTGAAAACCAAACATCCACTGGCATGCATACCCATGCAGTATAAATAGTTTAAATATGTATACCTCAGATGTCATAAAATTATGGTCACACATCAAAACATGCATGGCCTGATGCCTTCATAATGTCAATCAGGGCACAGCTTTCTCACAACCCTGCCCGGTAGGGATGACAATGACAACTCACCCACAACTTGAGGAAGTGTGGATGCTTCCAAGTCCAACATAATGGTGCCCTTTTCAATACAGGTTTTCAGCTCAAACAGGCTGTGCAAGGACAGTGTGGCGACATGAGGCTTACTCCACCGCTCTCCTCCCTTCTCCACCTTCTCTTCAAACTTGATCCATCTGTGGAAAGAGGAACACCCTTTGGATTTAGCTTTGAATTAATGCTTTTAAAAATTGTGGAAAATGTCACGCAACTCAAATTCAATTTTCACCGCATAAGAGAAAACATACACAGTCCCTTTTGAGGGTATACAGAAAGCTGGACATCCCATTGTAAAATTCACTCATTGTCATGTCAGTTATGAAATTCCAACTATTGTCCCCAACAATGCTCCATTCATATCCTAAGAACAATATCACCTTAGCATGCCATTAAATGAAGATTGATTTCTAACAATGAATGTAGTGATGACAGTTTTCTTCAGGTATTATGATTCTGAAGCACCTTGACAAATAATTATTAAAAAATTTAAAAAAATATTACCAAACAGATCACTCTGACTGATTCTCTATGATTCTACTCCTAGAGCATACACGAGGGGTGGCCAATCTTATCCACAAAGGGCCGGTGTGTTTTTGGGGTAACCTTTAGGTCAGCTGTTCAAACCCAGGTGTGAAGACTCTTCAAACAATCAGTCCTCTAATTAGTAATCTAATTAGGCAGTTGCAGCGAAAACCCGCACACACAGTGGCCCTTTCTGGATAATACTGGCCACCCCTGGCATAGACCTTTCATAGTAGTTGATTTACAAAATGAATATTGTAAAGAAGACCAACAATTTCAACCAAAATTCAGCTATGCTACAATGTAACCGTAGAGGCGGCTTCAAAACTTCCTGTATTTTGTCTCTACATTTACCTGAATACATTATGGCAGCAAGCATTCAGTTGAACATGGAAGGCCATGAACATGGAGTATACCAACAACTTTTCATGGTTCTATGGTTTATAGCTTTGTTTAAAAAAAATTCAGAAAATGATTAAATAATTAATGGCCTCATCTCGTTTGTAAAATTTCTAAATTTCTTGTAATAAAACTGTGATATGTCATACCAAGCAACTTCAAGATTCAAGTCAGTTTATCAGACATCAAGCCATGGTTAGAAAGAAAACATATAGTAGTTTAGTGCACATAACATTTACTTGATTAAATGATTAAAGCTTGCCACAAGATTAACAAAACTCCATTTCACATAATCAAGCAAGTATTTATTAATTTTAGTAATTATGAACCAGAGTTGCTGGTACCACATTCTGCCAAAGACTTGTCACATATGGATTTGAACATTTCAACCTTGAGGCCTCACATGCAGAGGCAAAGCCTACCTCGCCGTCTCTGTCCACTCCATCTCTTGACCCTCCCCAGCCAGGAGTTCATCAAGTTCGGTAAAGAGCTGAGGGGGTGGAGGCCCGTCATCCTCCTCACCGAGCATGAAGCGGATCCGCTCGGCAGCAGGTGAGACTAGAGAAGGCAAGGAAATATGGTTCATAAACCAGATTAAACATGTTTCTTTGGGTTGCCTGGTACTTCAATTTGCTCCCACTTTCAAAAAAAAAACATGCAGCTTTGGAAACCCTTTCAGGACTATGCTCTGCCTTCTGTCCTATTCTTCCTGGGACAGGTTCCAGACTCACAAGAGGACCATGTACTGGATAAATGGTTATGGAAGACATGAAGCACAAACCACAGTAAACCACCAAACTACAACAGGTTGGCTACAGTAATCCTTAAATACAGGAAACCTCATTATTGGTGGTTTAAGAGGAAACTAACAATACTAATGACAAGACCTCAGAGTGGCAAGACTTTTTGGCTAGTTAATACTGAAGTTTTAAAACAATGTCTGCTATTCACAAATTGATACTCTGTTTTCCCAGGTGCAAATTCAGGCACCCAGGAATTTTAAATAAATAAATAATAAATAAAAACATAGTCCTTTAAATGTAATTACTAAAGTTATTAAGTTAAGTCATTAAAAGCAAACACTTCTACATACATTTTAAGCTTGTCAAGCACGGAAGGATGGAGGTTATTGAATTATTAAACATCTCAGCTGCAGAAGAGAAAACCTTTAACCAGTCAAACACAAATGGCAGTAAATTTAAAAACACACTAGACTCCACTTCAGGGGTGTTGGCTGAAAAACCTCAGGAAAAGAAAGGCTTTCATAACGGTGAGTAACATCCTCTGCAAAATAATACGAGATAAAAAATGCTAAGTCATAACCAAATAAGAACTGAGGTGCGAGCTTTTAGAAGTCTGAGTAAATGGTTAGTGCATTAATTATCCCTCTCAAATCTGCAGCAATGACTTTATACCATACAGCCCACACTCAAGTTACTGCAAATTAATACTTACCTCTATGTAAGTGTAACAAATGTGATACCATATAAACTATAACCTTTGTCAACCAACTTCTTGTTAAAGGCAATAAGCCAAAGGGGAAGTACATTGTATATTTTAAGAAGAAAATTCAATTGTATAAAATAAGAGGTAGAATTTCATTGCTTGTGTAATGCCAATGACTTCCTTTCCTCCTCCATCCTCCATTTGACTGATATAGCCTGCAGTTGCAAAGTCACACATGAATTACAAACATCAAAAATTAGAGGAATTCACAAGTTGGATTACAGGCATTTGAGATCATTCATTTTCATTCATTCATTTCATCCATCCATCCCTCCATCAGTTCTTAGAAAAGATTTCTTATCCAGTACAGAATTGCTGGGTTAGTCTGAAGTCTATAGCAAAGAAGCACAGTGCTCTGAAATGTATAATTATGCATTTGTCTGTGAAGCTTCAGCTTAAATTTTTTTTATATAACTGCACTTCACTGAAAAACCAATCTGCTCTACTTCGACAGAGTAGAGTAGCTTAACACGGGTTACTTGAGTTAAACTCCCAGTGGTGCTACATTCATCCTCCCATTTTAGCTGGGCCCCACAAAACACACTAGGGGAGGGCATTTTGAAGGAGCATGGGCCAAAATGAAAATGTGTCAAAACACATCAACATTTGTCCATATGCAGTCAGGATTTGGAAGCATTTTTATTCAGGTAATTGTCACTCTACATAAATGAGGACCAAGTCAGCTTTAGTCAGTCAGTCTCCTCAGCTGGGTAGTGTTACCGTTTACTCATATTAGATCAAATGCACTTCTTCACAAAGTCTGTGCTAAGTGTCTTAAATATACTGATTGAATATTAAATTTTCAAAGCAGAATCCAAGGGAATTCATAAGTATATTTTTTCTTGCCATAAAGTTTCCAAATCATCACCTAAAAAACTATTGGTCTGAGATTACAAAACTAAACTGTTAATCACTTCACCCAGGAAAAGGCTACTTTTCTTCTGGTGCGTGAAATCTGGTTTAGAGTAAAGCATCAAAATGGTTAAAAGTAAACCTATAGAAACAGTTGATTATTAAAACAAAACAAAGCTAAACATAAACCGTCCCTATGTACTTTGTGCTCTGAAACGGGTCAAACGTAACGCATTCTCAGGCCACCTTAATGAGTGACCCCTTTGAGTCATTCGCTGACATCAGGATCCTTTCCAAATACTAAAATGTCAAACCTTTTAGGTTTTTGCAAAATAGGGGTCATTTCAGTAATGTATTAAAAGGAAGCTATAACTGATAAAAGTTCAAACATTTCTGTAACAAAAATAGCAGAAAATTACTCCTAGAAAAGACATTAAGACCAAAAAAAATTTGATCCTTGTAGGCGGGCACAAGGCTTGTGTAAAATGAAATTATGGGCGTGAATATCTTTTATAGACATTGTAAACGTCTCAAAGCCTTGTAAACGCTGCAGGTCATAAATCACAATACACCATACGTAAGTTTGGGCAGTATCTATTTTTTAATGCAGTCATACCCTCCGGGGTGTTTTCAAAAGCAAATCTTTTAATTAATGCTGGAGTACACCCAATTAACTTAATACTGCCCAAGCCAATATCAGTGATTACAATTTTCAGAACAAGCAACCAGAGGCATGTGCTAAAAAGCCAATAATGCTGATGGCATGATAAAATGCTGTTTTTCCCCTTTGCAATAGATTAACTTGGTCAAAACTAGTAAAAGTCTGGAAAATAGGATCAAGTTAATGTAATTTATAAATATGTTCACTAAGACCAGCCTAATGACACATAGTAGTTCATCTGAGTCCTTCAGAGCACTCACCTATACTTAAGGTTCATTACCCACCACTAAGTCAGCAAATTATTTCAGTTGTCATGACAACCTACAGAATGATATTTCAAAGACTGTTTCTACCATGGAGTAATCAATACCACCACTAGGAGAGTTCATATGTCCATTGTTTAAGGTACGGGTTTTCGCCGAAGACTCACAAATGGAAATAGCCCTCTCTGGTCTCTCTACCACTAAAAGATGACAATAGAAGGTACTACTAGTAAGTAGTAACCAAGAACAGCAAACAGGTGGGATCCTTCTTAATGTTAAATGGCTTGTTAATACTGACATTACGTTAATTTACAGGCTAACTACAAAGCTCATTGAAACCTGAGGGGATGACAGACCCAAGTTTGAAAACCCCTGCTGTGGTGAACAGTGTAGAGGATGAAGGAATGAATGAATATCAGAAGGTCAGTGGCTACCAAAACATCCTGAATCTAGATGGAAAATGACAAGTATCAGACCCACAGCCACACATACATTTTGGGGAGGGGGCCCTCTCGATAGGTTTTGCTGACCAGGGGGCCTGAAAGCACCAATATCACCAAACAGCCATCCATTCAAAAAAAAAAAAAAAAAAAAAGTTCATTGTAAAATTAAGTAGTTACATTGAACAGGGCACAGAGAAAATTTGGACAACATTTAGCCAACTGCTATTTACATTAATAATGCCTTCCTATCACCTACATGTTACCACAAAAACCATAACTTAAAAAAGAAAAGCCTTGATATTTTCTAGGGTACAAAAACTAAAAGGAACATTGTTCCAAAATGAAACCTTGATTGACTGAAGGACATAGCGATCCAGCTTCGCTGCCATAGCGTCCATAATGAAAAGAAACAGATCTTTTTATGGCGGAGGTTACCAAATTGAGTCACCTAGGACAATTACAGTGCAATTCTGGACAAAGAGGGAGGCACTGCATCCTGTAGTAGACTCTGGTATCCCTCTTCATGCCCTGAGTTTCTATAGATTATCCCACTCAGAACCTTACATCTCAACAGCACCACACCTACAGCTTCTCTCTTAAGCAACACCCTATCGATCTCACAGCACTAATCGCACATTAACTTTACCCTAAATTAAATAATCAGGTAGCAGGCACATTTAAAGAGGCTGTTACACCAGTGTTTCCTTGAAACAGGTGCGTGGATTGCAGTTTCTAACTGTGGGGGGGATTGGCCTTGCTTCAGTGTACATCACCTTTCTAATTGTCTTTGCTGAATAACATAAATAGTAGCAGAGCTGCGGGGTAAGTTTTAGCTCAGAAATATAAGAGCAGCCCAAACAGGAGATACTGTGCTCTAAGCAAAAACAAATTATAAAGTAGCTGACACTGCCCCTCAAGGTGTTGTTTTGTCCTTAGAACTGTACTGATGAGTTTAATTCCTGTAGAGGCTTTTGATGAACAAACCTATTGAAAGACTCTCATTCATTTCGGCTTCAATAACAGTAGGATATGGCTTGACCAGTTTGTTAAAGCTCAGGTTTCTCACCAATAGTACGTTAAAGTTGCCAAGATACATCATTATTAAGGCATTATTCAAGTTCCTAAAGCACCATGAGCTGGAAAACTCATACCATGGATATGACTGTGGGACTCTTCCCATGCTCGAGGGCTGAAGTTGCCAAATAATGCATTACAGTTACGGTTTCAAGTCCAAGATTGTTTTCACCCACCTCCACCTCAAATGGAATGTCTTTCACCTAACAAATTAGATTAAACCCACAAACACTGGTTATAATTCAAAGCTGGAACCATTGTACCATTATTGTGATACAACAAGTATATATCACTGGGCTAAACCTTTATGCCTGTGAGGGGAAGGTTGCTGGTTCAAGCCCTGCTTTGACAGAATAGCCACATGTCCCTGGGACCTTGAGCAAGGCCTTTAACTCCCAGCTCCCTGGGTGTCACAAGGTGGCTGATCCTTCACTGTGACCCCAAGCTTGCTCTCTCACCTGCATGTGCCTGTCTCTCTCATGGAGAGAAAGATTGGGTAAAGTGAAGAGAACCTCACTGGGATTAATCAAGCATCGCTATTAAAAAAGGCACACTCAAATTAAGCAAAACCAATGTATTTATTGTACACGTAGACCAAACTTCAAAAGAAGCCATTGTAGCGCCAAAAGTGGATAGTTCAAGTCCAGAAAGCAAAAATCCAGACAAATATTGTTTTTGCTTAATCTGAGTTGATCTTATCTTTCGGGACAGATTTTTGCTTTAATAGTGATACTTGATTAATCCTAGTTTCACCAACAAGTTGCATACTCTGACTACAACTCTGTATACTCAATTGGTTGATTGAAACAAAATCTTGGTCTGGATTTGTACTTTCTGGACCTGAACTATCTACCTCTGTGCAGTACCCCTTTATAAATTCTACCTTCAGTTTGCAGGTGGCTTGGCTCATTCTTCTTTACAGAACAGTTTCAATGGGTTTATTATGGGTCTGTCCTGCAAATCATGCAACAGTCTTAATAGCTTCAATGCTATGGGGATCCAGTGGTGAAAATTGTAGCACTGCCTTAAACATGCAGGACACAGTGACTTTGAATCTTTGAATTTTTAACCTTTTTGTATTTTATATAAATTTTCATTAGGGAAAAATATATATATATTTATTA
>JAODKC010000117.1:13105749-13121157 GCA_026777985.1 Mormyrops attenuatus | reverse complement strand
CCCCCCCCCCCCCCCCCCCCCCCCCCCCCCCCCCCCCCCCCCCCCCCCCCCCCCCCAAAAAAATGTACTAGAACAGATCAGTAATCATAATACATCAAATATGAGGTTAGAGCAGTTTTACCTTCCACCTCCTCATCATCACAGACGTGCTTAAGAAATGCCGCTCCTCTGTCTATCACCGCCTCATCCTCCACCCTGAAGAAAGAAAAAGAATTAACTTTATTTTTCTCCACATCTTCAGCGACATTAAAAACCCCAAGTGAGTGCTAAACTGTGCAACTAACCTGCAGGCAGGACATTGAGCACATCAGTACCTGGCCTCAAAGCAGGGCTAAGGCCCGGAACACACAGGACACGTGGCGCGTGCGTCACAGCTGCGGAAAGTATTGATTTTCATTTCGCCGCCCATGTCAACAGATTAGAGCAGCCACAGTGTGGCTCACACCTTGTGGCAGCGTCATCTCATCTAGAGAGTTGGAGTGGCGCCTATTTATCAGGCTTGCGGTAAGTAGTTCTCAGCAAAAATAGAAAGGGGGGGACACTTGTTGAGCAGTCTTGGTTCCTGCAATCATACGTTCTGGCCACAGTAGTGGGGGGAGGTGGGGCACTGGAATGTGAGAATAGAATGAGGCAGTACAGGGTATGAGGGGCAGTGAGTTGGATTGAACTAATTTCTTAAATCTCAAATCAGATATTCAGGGATATACTAGCAGGCAGCCCTGCAGAAACCCCCTAACATCAAAGCAGTCCTGGTGTTGCCCACACAAACAAATGCTAGATGCCTCCGCCATCTGGCCTTTAATACAAGTATATCCCACCCGCCTCACCTCAACAACAAGTTACCCATCACGTGACCATCTAATAATGATCTGCCCTTTAAGGATTAGTCCAGCTTTACTCAGGAGAGTAACAGGCAAGCACATAATGAGCCTTTGTTGGGAACATGTCAGCTCTTCCTCCATTTAGAACTAAGAAGCCAGCTCCTCACATAGCCAAACCAGTCAATCGCTCTGTGAAATGTACCTCTAACAGCTCTGTGCTTTGGGAAGGACCTGCAGAGGTTTCTACCTGTATCGCATGTCACAGTAAATGACAGTCAACCACAAATGTTAAATATTGCAGAATACTACAAAATCACTGTCCACACATTGCATTTAGCAACTACAAGGATAACAGATATTAAAAAGCTCTGCAAACTACAGTAATTTAATAAACATGAATAGACAACACTTAGGATGGTTTTGCCTACTCTAGTGGTCCATTGTCCAGAATAGCGCCTGTGTGTTCTCTTCAGGTGCTCGTGGAATGTTCAATGGCATACTTTTTAAGTGATAATTTGAACTACTCCCATAATTACGTGGTGATATTAAAAAGGAAAACATTTGTTACAATGAACTGAAATTGCGTTTTAGAAATTATAATGGTAATTCCATTAAAATAAATTTTAAAAACAATGCATCAATTTAAAATATGATGCTGACGCATTTTCAGTGTCGACATCGACTACGTTGACTAATCATGGCAGACCTATAGATCATTAACAGAAATCCAAGAAAAACCTTTGTGTTCAGATAAATTAACCAAAAGCAAAAAAAAAAAAGTTTCTTGCATTTGCTTATAAAATCTAAGCAGGTTCCTTACATCAGGAAGGTCTTGTTCCCGTTCCGTTTTCACGTTCTATCACTCCTTTGTTGGAGAAGCTGGCGGACGGCCCAGCGATGAATCAATATGGTGTTTTATGGTCTCTTTCAGAACAATCTCCATTTAGCAGAGGAATGCACCAATTCCAGGGCTTCTAGCAGAATGGGTTAGATCCATCATTTTGCTGCACGGCAAGGACAGTTAAGAGAAGGGGATTCCCTATGAATACTTCTGGGCCTTTAGATATTCTTTCACTGAGTTTTGAATTTCATCACACAAGTGGCCATTTTCGCCACCTTGAACAGCTGCTAGCTGAGATGTTTGCTGACAGCTAGCATGCTTTGTGGCAAAACATGCGTAATTAAGATGACATCAGATGCAATAAGTCATACGGGAAACTCACTACACGAATGTATCTGTAATGGAAGGGGGAATTGGGCAGGACCAATGTGACAATGCTGCTTATCACACTACAAACTAGAAACCACACGCTATGTGCACCCCACCACTCAGAAGACCACCGTCCTCGATCGCAAGACCACAATTCTCTCCACCCCAACGGGCACTCATTACATGCACAGAGCTAAAAGATGGGATACAGAAGCTAAAAGTAAACAAAGACAGGAAGGATACAGCTTGTTCTTTAGATAACACCCGCTACTCATATGCTTTTCCCATGAGACCCCTCTATTACCACAAATCCTGTCTGATGAAGAGATAAATTATACCCCTAAGACAAGCTCTGCTGTAAAATACATTTTAATATCAAACAGCAGATGGCATAAGTACAGTGAGTGAGTCTTTGTATCAAAGGTTTTTTCCTCCAACAAACAAAACAAGAATGTTTCAAACCCATTTAAAAGCTTAAATGTATCAGATTTGTGTACATGCAGACATCACGGTCTTCCACCGTTTCATTCAAATGAGAGATTATATCCTAGTATCTCTCCCATTATTGGCTCCCTTGTTTTTAATAAGACTGTCACTACAGAGTAGCTGAAATCAGGTGATCCCTTTCGTAGCCCCCTAGATGCTTTTCAACAAAGCTTCCTTTGTAGGGTCCAGAACAGAGGACCATTGCAGCAGTTTCTAACAGCAGCCGGAAACCATACATTGTGTGCAAGTGGTGGTGACTGCTGGATGAAGACCCCCCCCCGAAAAAAAAAGACCAGCGATCTGTCAACGATCTGATTCATGGGGAGAAAAGAGCTTGTAACATGTTCTCCACTGCTCAGGCATGTTTTAGCATCATGCTAAACTGAAAAAAATTAATAACATGGCATAATCTAAACTTTTTGCTAGCACCTAATAAGCATTTGGACCTGCACCAGCCAAGTGACTGAGGTAACTTAGGGTTCAACGCCCTTGGAAATTAATCACAGGCTAAAGGCTCAGTCAGGGAGTGCCCACAGTTATAACTGAACATGTATGAGAGGTTTATAATGATTACTAGGAACGTAATAATGGGTAATTACAGTATGATGCAAATCACCAAGTAAAACTACTTCAGCAACAGTGAGTGTGGTCATCGTTTTCTTATGGCTGCCACAGTAAGTTATAGCATTTTTGGGGCTGAGACTAACGAGCTTTTAGCTCAGTGTTTGGTAGACACCGTCAGAACTTCAGTGAGAGAACACACAAATTCATGCAGTGTTTCCAACACAACACCTGCAATAAAATATTTACCCTCATGAATACCTGCAGTACCTGACAACCAATCTGCCAAGCTAAAAGCAACTAGCCAGGGGCAGAGATAGCCACCATGTTGATATTAATGCCGTATTTTATTCCCAACACTTAAATTAGACTAAAAACATCATGAAACACCTTCCCATGTAACTTCGGAGTGAAAGATTAGCAGGAGGTGTATGCCAGGAACAAAGTGTACCCACACTTCCCAGTGAAACCTACCTTCCACATACTACTCTACGCATTGAGTACACCTAGTCAGCACAGGCACCTTCCACACAAATATCCTGCAAGTTTAACAATGGGTTAACTTCTGAGTCACTATGGAACTTCCAGTTAGAGTATCTTTACATGTATCGCTCTCAAATGTCAAGGAAGTCAGTAGAATTGCTCAGAGTCAACATATTCTCCTTTTGTTATTTTCCGGCACCTGAGTCTGGAGAATGGCATGACACAGGTATGCAACACGGACAGAACTTCAGAACAAAACCCCCTCGGATGTGCTGACTTACTACGCAAAGGTTCATGGCAAATAAACAACCATTTGCATGACTAAATAACAGGGAAGTATAAATAATCAAACCGTTAAAGTCATAAAACTACATATTTTACCGTCTTTGATTTTACATTATTTTCTTTCCATGAATCATATAAAAAGGCTGACAGTCAGATCTACCGCTTAACTGCAAAACAGTACGCATACCGGTAGATTGCCCAAACCCAAGCAAAACCTGAAAGACTGAAAAGATCACATTTTAGAGACCGCAACTTACACACCTTAAAATGAAACGGGCTGTTCATTTCAAGACATGAGATATAGATGAATCTCGATAGACAGATAATTCATTTAATTAAAGTACCCCCAGAACACAGCTGAACATTTATTAGACTGGTAACAGATTGAATGGATGATGACCGCTACTTCATGGAAAACAGATTACTGTGTCTCTACAAGCTTTTACAATGAAGCGGTGTCGGAGGACTTCTTACTAACCGGTATGGCTCACGTGTGCGGCGCACTACAGCTAATGTTTCATCCATCTAATGTTGCATACCGTTACAACTTTCTAACAGTGGAGTACACTTAGTCTGCGATGTCTGCATTAAGAAATATCATGTTTAAGGAGACGCCTCCACATTTTGCCAGTCTGTAGTTATGCGACAGTTCTTTTTCTTTTAAAAAAAAAAGTTCCATTTTCGATTTTAATAGCCTTTATTGTTGCTTTCGTGTTTAAGTAGGCTACGAACTTCTGAGTCTGAAAACACACTTCTGTCGTCAACTTTTCATGCGCAACAGATATTAGGCAGCACTGAAATATGAATCAAGTGAACCATTTTTCAGACACATCTGCTGTCTAAAAAGATATTACATTAGCTCGTATTTTGACCGGGGCGACAGCTTCGCTGAAGCACACGCGCCCGACCAACTTGTTTCACAAACCAGACACCAAGTTTTTAAAACACTGTATAATTCAGCATAAACGCTTAAGAATTTTTCACTAACTTACTTGCTCTTGTCGACGCTCATGTTGTCTTGCTAAGCTCCGTATTTCCCCCTTGATCTCGGTAATATCTGTGCCGCCGTACGCTAAGCTTTCCACCAGGTACCGTCCCCTTTTAGGCTGGGGGTAACTTCTACGTTGCAGTAATGCGTTGTCTTGCAGTAATTTCGCTTTACATATATTAAATACACAACGACTACGTTATATTAAGAACCGGCGATCGCAAATGAATGACTGGATATTTAGACAACGCTACTATAAAACAAATTGCAAACACCGTCAAAACGATATAGAGCTTGCAATTTGGGAAAACTTTTAAAAAAAAAAAATATCAAAGGATACTTCGAAATAAATGCCTAAACCGAACCAACGTGTAGTCTACAATACTTCTCAGAATGAAGCGCGTCTTTTTCCATATTTAAAGCGCCATCCCTCTTCCAACGTCACACTAAAAGTGGGAGGTAGCTGCTCCGGAGAGGTCAAAGAGTTAGGAGTACATTGGATACTCTGTTCTCAAACTTCCGTATGGAAAGTCATCCTGTCGGAATCGGGGCAAGAACAGCTCAGGTGCTCTTTAGTTTTATAACAAGGCTATGCGTCAATCAAAAATAGTAAAGCGGGAAACATGCCACCACGCGGCTATAAAGTTATGACTTATAAGGAGTAAAAGCCTTAAATATTCATCTTCATAAAGCGGCGGAACTTTAAGTAAGGACACAGTGAATGTTATATTTAAAGGTGATGTTTAAATAACTAACGATGTGTTTAAGTAGACAATGATTAATAAAAGATGACAACATGTTACACAGTGTCCCGTATATTTTAGACAGTGGAAAACGTTTTTAATCATTTTGACATAAAATATTTGAATTATATATTCGCATACACACACACATAGATAGATAGATAGATGGGTGGATGGATAGAGTTAACATAGTGCACTGTCAGAAAAAGAGTGCCAGTTTGTACCTTTGCTTGCCACTGGGGCTGTACCCTCAAGACTCTGCCAATTGTATCTTATAGCCATAGGTAACTGTACCTTTTAAGGTACAGAAATGGACTATGAGGAACATTTTGTACCATTGGGGGTACATTAATGTTGTTTATGTCTTAGTAATGATCCTCAGAGTCCATTAAAAGGACTGTGGGGCAAAGGCTTCAGTTTGGGAAGCCCTTTTGTTGTCTGTCTTGACTCGGAAATCCTGTCTATTTACTGGTAACATAAAAGTTACATTTGTTGCTCAGTGGGGCCCATTCCACTGCAGTTATGGCAAAGTCTGCAACTTTTCTTTTGTAATCCTGTGTGTTTGCACCTGTGTAGTATTGAAATTTATTGTCCAAATAGGGTGACAACAACGATATGTTTGCTATAGTTGCAGTATCCAGTGTTCAACAATACTCTCAAAGAACTAAGTACAGCAGCAGGAAAAGAGTTGTGATATCTATTATAAAAACATATTAACACCATTGTACAAACACCTATATCTCAAAAGACTAACAATCATGTTATCTTGAATTGTAACCATGTAGTTATAGTGGAACTTTCTAGGTATGTACGTGTTGAAATGAGCATATTCACAAAATAAAAATCTTTCCTACCCACACACACTCTCTTCAGACAGAGAGAGAGGCAAGATAGATTTTATTTAAAATTAGTGTGTTGGAAGGTGCAGACAAGTCACCCTTTGCACAGTACAGAAGTTGCACATACCATGACAGATATACCTTTGAGAGGAGGCTCTCAACACAAGAGAGAGAGAGAAAGATGGGGGAGTATTGTACGATGTAACCACTTTGTACACCACTCTGATCTTAACAGTGACACAATTTACTACAGACTGTCTTAGGTTTTCCTGCTTCATCTACACCTTTTCCCCTCACCATGATCCAATGCAAAGCAGTGTGAATAAGCACATTAGATCGGCAATCAACCTGGAAGAGGGTTAGCCTGGGCTACCTGTGAACAGTATGTTAATCAGTGACTCCTTTGTATTACAGCACACTTCATGGAAAAATACAATGCACAATGGCCCTTTGCCAGAATGGCGAGTCGCAAAACACCTGACCGACCATCGACAAGGTGTTTCAGCTGAACATGGAACCCAAACCTGATGCAAACCCAGATGGAAGTGGATACTATACCTGAGTATAGTAAGCTGTAATGGGTTTTTCATGTAGTGACAATTTGCATAGAGAATGTTATATGTAAGATAAGTCATTAAACAAATTTAATAGCCTAAATGTAACTGTTTAATGGGATGTCCCAGGCCTTCTATTACAAATACTTCTTGAAGTTATAGGGAATAGTATAGCAATTCAAAACCCAGTTTAGTCTGTAGCATCATATAGAGCTATCTTTTTGACCAAGGTGTGTCTTGTCCATATGTTGCATTTATGTTTTCAGGGAGCCTATTTATCTTCCCATTCTGTGTTTATTTTTTTGTAAACTTTTACATTGATAGTAATCATAGCTAACATCAATGTCCTTTTAGCGACCATAAATATTTGTGTAGATTTTGGTCAAGACATAAATGGAAATTAATGATAAAACAATGAAGGACAGTGTTAAATCAACCAGTACTATGACATCTGAATTCCAGTATTGCCTGCTGGATTTTATTTGAAATTGGCACATTGGAAGGTGTAGACAAGCCACTCTTTCCACAGTGCACAGGTTTCACATATCAGGACGGATGTAACTTTGAGAGGAGACTCTAAACACACTGCGTACCTGATACACTTTCATTTAAATTAGCTTTATTCAACAAACATTTTACATAGAATCCATTTATTGCACTTCATCAGTAAATGTTGGATTATCCATTCAGTCTAAATTGATTTGCTAAAAGTACTCAACCTATAACTTAAGTGCGCTCTAATGAAAGGTTTACTTTATTATCCTCTGATTCACCCTTCTGCTTTAACAAATGTGTTTCCTGATGATTGAGGACAGAAGAAATGTCAAGATTATTTAAATTCCACTAACCATACGCAGGGCTGAATTTTTCCAAATATATAGCCTGTACATATTACAGCACAGTTGTAAAGTTGGAAAAGGATTATTCTCAAGTCAGAGAAGAGAGATAGATAGATAGATAGATAGATAGATAGATAGATAGAAATAGAGAAAGAGAGAGAGTGCAGAGATTCTTTTCCTTTTTCCCAAATAGTTTTTCATTCACCAGGTGTTCTTTTTGGCAATAGAGTCTTTGTTTCTTTTCTTTTCTTTTATTTTCTTTCCTTTTCCAGGAATCATTGGGATATTTACCCTGTTATCTAGAAAAACAAAAATATCGTACAAGACCTCTTGGATCTGTTTTCAGACCATTTGATACTTTTCATATGCTGTCCATGTTATGCTTTTTCTAATAATATTATGGTTTCTATGGTAAGCTCTAAATAGATTAATACTTAGGAAAAATTGTTGTGCTCAGTTTGAATATTTGGAGCAAAGCATTCGTAAAACTTTTTTAATTTGATCATTTTGCAAGTAATTCTTAATGTTACTAAAGCTGAGGTTAAACCATGAGGATTTGTCAGAAAGCACCAGTTTTTCCATGATGTAACTGAAAGCAACTGATAATGCAAACAAGAAGATATCTAAGCATGCAGAGAAACAAAGATCTTTATAAATCAACAATGACAAAGACTTCAAAGAAATAATTAGACATAATGCTATTACAAAGCATTTAGTAATATTTGACAGATAGTTTCCATTATTCTTATTGTGCTTAAAGCCAGATAATATACCAAACCTGAATTGCTTAGTGCATTAAATTAATTATTAATAATAAATTATTAATGATAAATCTTTATTTGTCATGTATATGTGAGTGTGTCCCTATGTGTGTGTGTGTGTATGTGTGTGTGTGTCATTTGTCATCAGTATGTTTAAACAAATTGTGATAGTCACTATTGAGAGTATTCTATCCATCCACACATGCTATTATCCAGGGTCATAGGAGTGACTTGTATCTTATCCCAGGCAGCATCGGGCACCAGGAGCTGGGACACTTTGTACGGGATGCCCATCCATTACAGGGCACACACACATATCTGCACACAATGGCACACTATCTGTCATTTAGAGACTCTGGTTAACCTTGCAGCATGTCTTTGGAGTGCAGGCACTGCCACCTTGTGGATAATTTAAATTCCCCAAGAAACAACATAAGCACATTTGCCATGGCTACTGAATAGGCCGCTGAAGAGAACTGAGGTTGACTGTTGTGTATTACTCCGTTATGTACCTTGAGCTTCAGGAGGATGTTTCCAAGACAAACATAAACCCCAACTTACTGTAATATCCTAAGAATAAAATACACAAAAAACATTGCGAGTAGTGTCTTGGTCGGAGGCTTGGTCTTACCTGGGAGAGACATACACGTCAATTGGGGCAGGCTCGGGCGATGTGGTCCCTCTAGGGCCGGTGGAACAGCCCTCTCTGGGCTGGAAGATTGGAGGACAGGCAGAGTCACCATCTCTGGCCAGGAGTCTGGAGTATAGCCTCTAGGGGTGCAGCGGAGGCGAGAATGGCTTCTGGAGGCGCAGCAGAGGCGAGGACAGGCAGAGCGGGCCTCTGTGGGCCGGACTCAAGAGTCTCCAGACAAGCGGAGGCTGCTTTTGGGCCGGGTTCTGGAGACTCGGGACAAGCGGAATCTTTTGGGCCGGGTTCTGGAGACTCGGGACAAGTACAAGCACCTTTTGGGCTGAGTTCTAGAGACTCGGGACAAGCGGAAGCTCCTTTTGGGCTGGGTTCTGGAGACTCAAGTGTGACAGCAGCCCCTAATGAGCAGGGCCCTAGAGGCGTGGTGGTACCTTCTCCTGGGCAAGACTCTGACTGTACTAGGTTAGGCGAGGTGAGCTCTGGTGCGGGTTCAGCCCACTTCTTCCATTTCCTCAGTGGTGGCATGTTCATCTCTTCCCAGAGTACCCTGAGGACCTCCCATATCACCATCACCTCCTCAACCTTTGACTCCGATGAGAGGGCATCTGCGACTCCCGGAGACGGGCCACTAACTCCAGGGGGAGATGCACCGTAGCTTCCACTACAAAGCCAGGTATGTGTGAAACAGCAGGCTGCAATTGGCGTTTAGGGCCCAGGGTATCATCTGCATCTCTCCCCGGGGTGGACGAAGGGTCATTGATGTTGGGAGGTGTGCGGCCCATCCTATGGCTCCCTTTACTTTGGCAATGCAGTCACCTGGTGCTAGGGTGCTGCGAGGGAGGCATCAGATGGGGGAAGACCTGGGTAGCTTGCAGAGTGTGATCATTCTGTCATGTCGGCAGGTGAGCACAGCAAGACAAGACCTATCTCTTCGCCCTGCAGTTTTAAAAGTATTCTAAAAGTGGGGGCAAGTATTTCTTTTGGGTGGTCTTTTGGGGGGGGGGCATTCCATATTCTCATTTCATAAAATGGAACATTGTCATATTTTTAATATATTAAACCTGACTGCCTTTTCTACAAGAACATTAAACCTGTACTTTTTTCTTTCTTGCACTTAAAAAGATGATGAGAATTTTGTTTATTTTTTATGTGGGTCCTTAATATGAAGTCCTGTTTTGAATACATGATTCGGAATATATCCCCATGGGGGAACTTCATTTGGGGTACAGGCACGGGCAAGACAGGAGACCGCCGGCACGAACGAGATAATGACTGGGTTGGGGAACACAGGACGGGGAGGCATTTATATATACACATCTAATGAGGGGGTAATGAGGGGCAAGCATGAACTGTTAATGCTCCAGGACATGGAGGGCCGGAGGGTGCAGGAGGACCAGCAGCACCATCTGTTGGCTCTCCCAGGAACAAGACAGGGCAAGCTGGAGCAGATCATGACATCAAGAACATGCTTAGAAATGAAATGAAACCAAATCAAATCACTTTTATTGTCACATCAATAGAACAGGTGGAACTAGTGAATGAAAGTCTTGGGGCATTCCTATCAGCAGTACAGTACAATAAATAAATGAAAACTGTACATAAAACAGCTGTACAACAGTGTACTGTTCATAAAGGCTGCATACAAAACAGCTGTACAACAATATACAACTCTGCATATGCACAAATGAAACAGTATAATACACAATACATAGAATACGCATAGAGTGTATCATGGGGCAGACAGACAGACTGTAGGTGTAGCACAATACAGTTTAGCGAACCATAAAAATTCTTATGAACATCTTGCATATTTTAGCTGTTTATTATCAATCAGTAGTATGAATTAATGTAAATTATCATGAAGAATTGATGTAAAGAATAAATGACGCCACCTTGTGATCTATGTATAAAAACAATGCTCATTTATGCTTTATGATATTCAGAGAGTCAACAGGTATTAACAAACAGGTCATGGTAAGATGGTTAATGTAAAAGATTCCAAGATTATATATAAGTCTGGGACAATATTTGCCATACTTACATACATTTAAATTGAGCCCTGTTTCAAAGACAGACGGCATGAGGCTTTGGGTATCATGGTTTCTATAAGACTTTAATTGACACTGAATTGTGCTCACATTACCTCAAGAACATGGTCAAGATTTCTTTTTTCTGAGGACTTTTGAAGGATTCTTATTTTAAGAAGTGAAATAATCTGATAATGTACGAGTACGAGTTTTCTGTTCAAATAATCTATAAAAGGAACATACATGTATGCATTTGCTGTGCAAAAATAGAAGCAATGACTCCTTCTGGAAGTTACAAAATGCATTCCTTCAGTAGCATGCAGCCAACTCAGAGGGGCTACCCTGCACAGCTGCCATAAGCAAACTTAGCAACTGCCTGTTGAGAAATGAGTAGAACTTTCAGCTCTTTGTATCCCCACAGTGGGAACTTTCTAGCTAAGCACTTCAGAATTTAACACCTCTGAACCTTGAAACACCATCGTGAGGCATCGGTGATCGTGTCCTCAGTTTGCCTTGGGTCAGGTATCTTTGCTGGATTGTTCTTCTCCCTGCTTTCCTAGCATAATCTTATGTGGGGGTCAAAACAGAATCAACACCTGGATCAAACACTCCAATTTTTATATTGCAAATGAACAGTTAAGGAGCCTAACATCACAGTGGAAAACTGAGGAGAGGGAACTTTACTTTACTTTACTTTACTTTAAAGCCCAGCTGTTCATGGATATTCCGTCTGTTGGTCTGCTGTGGTTAATAGTGTTGGACCAGGCCACACCTGTCATCATTCTACCCAACAGATGGTATACACATTCCATACACAGTAATATCAACACCCACCCCACCCACCTCTGCCCCCAGATCCAAACACGCGTGATAACCACTCTGGCTCATTGCTATTACTATATATCACATTGTTATGCTGCTATTAAGATGCTTTCTTTTTAATCATCTCCAAAATAGTAAAATGGTACAGCTTCGCACATTTATAGAGTAAGATATTCTCATGGTCATGTTGTTTTATGACTATGGCATGTTTTATACAGCATGCATGCAAATGAGAGATGAAAACTCTCTCAATTACAGTACTGTCAATTTATGCATCACAAACACTGAAATTACCTGCTTGAAGCTTTAAAATTCTATTTTAATAGATCTGTGGAATATACACTTCCACAATAAACACACATGTATTTGTTGGTTTACAACTGAAGTACACACAACAATTTTCCTTTTGAGAACTGTGTAAAGGGGTTGACTGTAGTTTGGTTAACCTAGTTTAGTTCAGGTTACGACCATTAGATATGTTTGTTCTCATTGTCCCTTAGTGATGATCCTTAAACTGCAATGCTGCTCCAGCTCATGTCCCTCCTCCTTACATGTGTGAAAATTTGCTACATTGCTGTATGCAAATACAAATCAAATTAAACCGGTATACCGGCTACTTCTAAGACCTAGAATGCCAAATAAACACTCCAAGAAAAGGAAGGTTGTCATTGTGACTGTTCTGGTACCTTTTCAAATTTACCTGTAAATGCTAATTCAATGTCAAAACTAAAATGTTTCAGATAAATAAAATATCACCTTTATTGATAATATTAAAAAGTGACACTGTACAAGTGTTTACAAGAAAATCTATATGCATATCAAATGGCTTTTTTCATGACTTTTTGAGTTTTTGCAAAATACTTATGGAATCAATGACATAAATTATTCAAGAGTACAGCCGTAGAGCTCCACCAGGGATTTGAAACAGCCACCAAAGTCACATGGTAGTGATCCCTAACCTGGTCGTTTGCCAACTGTGCATCACAACGCCTTGTTTCAAAAGGGCATGCAATGTCGTTGCAGTGTAGGGGGGAAAGCACCCTTCAAAGCCAATTAAGGAGGAAAGCTGAGCCCTCACAAATATCAGCGTGAGGCTGCAGCCTCTGGCGAACGCTAGGCCACTTTCTGGAAACTTGACCCTGGGCTAAACTGGGTGTCTTCTTAAGCAATAAAGTGGATTGCAGGCTGTGGTACAGTGTTCAGCTCTTGACTCCCAGCAGACAAAAAAAATCTACTACTAATCCTTTTGTATTTTCAAGACCAGTGCAATAGGTGTGGGGAAAAGTGTCAGAAAAGATATAGTTTTAATACTGAACTGAAGCAACATATTTGACAGGTCAGCATTATAACAGGTGTAAAGTGGCCATGGTAGCCAGTTTGCATTAGGACTCTTTCTAGACTAGGATCAAACTAATGCTGGAACTCTGTCTGGGTCGTCTGCGAGTAGACCTTTCAACACAGTTTAGAGTAATGACATCAACAGTACATTTTGTAGCTTCATAACTTCCTCTCAATGAATTCTTAATTTATTTTGATTGATAATATCTCATAAATAAATATAGTTTTTTTCACAGTGTTGGAATGACAGTGACTTACAGACATGACTCGTAATACTAAAAGCTGAGGACTCTATTGAAACACAGGACGATGTTTTAACACTGTACTGTTGCTAAAATTAACAAATACGAAAATAGGTGTTTGAAGGTGTTAATGCATTGGATGATATTTAGCCTATTAATTAAATACTGTGAAATCAATCTCATATCAGTCTTCAGTGTAATACGATAAAGCGAATGAATGTTTTTGCTCCTGTCTCCTGTCACACGCACTGTATGCTGTATGCATTCATTGAATTAGTTGATAATGATTGATTATTGTGAAGGAACACAAAGTAACATTTGTGGCAGAGACTTAGTGGCAAATGCTGTAAAAGAATAATAATGCCAGTTATCATGCCTGACAGCAGGAGGCCCTATGCTGATATGTCTTCTACCCAAAACAAACCCTCTGGTAAACATCGGCTCAGTACACAAAATATGTAGCATGTACAAACATAGAGAAAACTCAAAAAGAAAAAATTAATACATTCATGTATCAAGAATCAGCGGAGGTGAATTTGTTCCTTAACTTTGGCATAAGCAAGTCTCCACCTAGCAATGGTTCTGAGGGTATCTCCATGCATATGAGCTGTTGAAAACTACATGGAAATAATGTCCAGCAAACTAAGAGCCCATGAGCATCTTCACATTGAGTGAGGAGGGTACCAGTGACAAACCAATAATTTCTTAGCTGCTGTAAAAGCAGCAAGGAGAAGCCTCTTTTGAAAAGGAGTAAATGTCCAGTTTGAAAAATCATTCAGAAAAAACTGATTGGGGGTTAATAGTATATCCCTGCCTATTAGAAAAGATATTTCAGTAGCTAGCTGGTGCCAGAATGAAAGGAGGGTTGGGCACTCCCAAAAGAAATGCAAAAAAGACCCTAATTCCCCAGGAGAACAGAGATTACAATTTGGAGATGAGGAAATATTCATGTAAAGCCTATCCTCATGCTTAATAAATTTGGTTAGCAGTAGTGCTGTAGTTCTCGAGACCAGTCCGGTCTCGAGACTAATTTTTTGTGGTCTCAGTCTTGTCTTGGTCTCGACTCTATTTGGTCTCGGTCTTGTCTTAGTCTCGGACATAGCGGTCTCGATGGGATGGGGAAAAAAGAGAAAACAGCGCATCCTCACAGAACAGTATCATTATTTATTACGCGCCTCAATTCAAATGCAACCAGTCAGATGCATCTATTTTAAAAACGTTACATTGTATACATCTTCTCAACGGACACTGCCAGTGCTTCACAGTCCACACACATCATACACATCGCATCATAGCGAAGTCGGCAAAGAAATGTCCGAAATGTCCGTGAAGTCGGCAGTAATTAACTTTGGCTTTACAGATCACAAACAGTATATTTGCAAAACGTTCCAGAAAAAGAAACATTCTGCTGTATGCCAATTTTGTTGAACCACCTTGATGGAGACTGCTGGGACAATGTCTACATTCACCAGGCATCTGGAGAGAAAGCACCATGAAAGGTAAGATAACTAACTACAAGATCGTTGACTAGGTCTGCATTTCTTGTCGTCAAACTATGAGGAAAAACGAAGTGTAAAGATTACAGTGGGACAATTCCAGTTTATCTATTAATGGATACAACATAGTCTATAGCATAGTTATAATTCAAATAAATAAGGTATTTTACATTCATTAGAAAGCACGGTCTTGGAGGTGCAAGTCAATCTGGAGGCTCATTCTCTTCAATTCAAAGCAAGGGATCATTACATAGCCATATTCAT
>JAODKC010000117.1:13084958-13100626 GCA_026777985.1 Mormyrops attenuatus | reverse complement strand
TGTAAAATAATCATTAAACTCATTCACTATATCCATTTCATTTTCAATTTTAAGGCCCTTACTATCCTGCAAATTAGATGATTAATGGAGTAATCATGTATATAATATATACACAGTATGTATTAAGCTATTGGGCTGAGGCAGGAACCAACCCTGGATGGAATGCCAGCCCATTGCAGGTCACTATCACTGTTTTTGCATGACCTCTGCAGGCACTTTCTGAGCCAATCATAATCACTTTCGTCTTTGCTATCACACTTGTTGACATTATGGCGTGTCTGTGAAAGATTTAACAAAAATGAGTGAGTAGGAGAAAAGAAAAAACTGGTCACAAACAGACATCTTCCACTGTATGGAAATATTTTGCATTGCACAGAGATGATATTGAGCAAAATCTGGTGGCAACACCATTTGATAGACTCTATTGTTTTGTTTTTAAATATTGTATGTGGATGTCGTCTTTGAATACATTATTACACTGTAGTCATGCTCGTGTGATAAAGTTTTGCATGTTCATTCACTTTTAATCTGAAATACTTCCACACAATTGAGGCTTTCACACTCTTTATTTGGACACTTGTCCGTCATGCTCAGTCTTCCTTTACCATATTGCCAAGAAATCAGAAATATTGTTTGATGCTTTTTTAAAACATCTGATAAATCATTAAAGTAATGGTGACAGCTCTAATTATTATTACATAGTACTGCATATTAGTGTGGCTCAGGGAAAGAGCATGCATACCTAATTTGGGGCCTTAGGGTGAAACATCAGGCTGCTGGAAAGTAGGAAATATGCTACTAAAGCATGCTAAACTGTGGTTTCCTATCGTACTGGGGAGCAAACCTGTCATAAAAACATATGCTGATGCCTGAAAATGCCATACATGCCCAGTATTGCACAACATGGCATGATTTTGATTATATATTCGAACATATAATGGGTACTCAGGTCAGCGTGTGGCTCAGTAGGCTAAGCCTGTGTGCCTGTAATCAGAAAATCACCAGTTCAAACCGAGCCTCAGCATGTCTGCGGGTCCTTGAGTAAGGCCCTAAACCCCCAGCTCCCTGGGTACCCCAACAGGTGGCTGCCTTTCACAGACAGCTTACTCTACAAAGAGCAAGTTGGGGGAGGTGTAAAAACAATTTCCCCACGGGGACTGATAAAGTATCAATTATTATTACCATCGATTCATTATTGTTTAAGATATCTGATAATTAATGTCTTGCATAATTGCATGACATGGTGTGTGTGTGTGTACATACAGTATAAACACTGGTTTTAGATAATGTTGGGTAATTATTTGTTATTTGTTATTAACAAATAAAATCTTTCCAAAGACCTCCAGCACTACTAAACAATTGACTGAACAAACCTTTATTTATCCTTATAAATGGCATTCAACATTGTTCCACAAAAATCCTGTAACTTACTATCCTCAATCTCAGTGCATACCACATCGTATATGCGTTATTTACAACATTCTCAACAAAAGCTGGCTGGATATTACAACCACACAATTTATAGTCTAAGGAGAATTTATAACTGTCAAAATCTGCCAAATTACAAGAACAGTTTGCACTGTTGTTTTACAATATCACAAAGCATTGCATTACCATCAGTGACCTAAGGGCTGTGCAGTCACTATCGTTAGAATCAATGGAAAAAAACTCTGGAAAAACTAATACATCCCTTAAAATTAACATTGTAATTACCTGGATTCGGAAGATAATGTGTTTATAAACAAATCTGTCTGCAACTATGTAGCAAATAAGTAAATAATGGGGAAAAAGGAAAAAAAAGTGCATTCCACAGGATTTGTTAAAAATTCATACAATCAGTATTTTTTTTTCCCTACTTTGACTTTTCCAACCAATTCAGCTTCACAGTTTGCAGAGCAGGTCTGTGTAAAACTGACATATGCATGCAATTCTGTTCTAATTTACACTTAATGAAACATATGATCAGTGCTGATTAAAACTGGACTGGGAGGGAAAAAAGAAAAAAATAAGACAAATATAAATCAAAGCGTAACAATCCACCGAGTATAAGGACATTGCATAGCAACAGTCTTTGTCAACTTTTAAATATACATTAGAGATTTGGAAGTCTCTTAGTACTCCATCCTCTCTAATGCAGCTCCACTCCCTTCAAAATGCTGGCCACAGAGACAGGGAATCTTTTTTTAGAACAGTTCTCTGCATTGTGAGAAACTAATCTGCTAATATGCGTTTTGGACACGCAGCTGGCATTCTCTGGCACTTAGATACAAGCGACCTGAGGGGGGTGCTGGAGAGTGTCCTGTTGTATGTCGGGCAAAAGTCTGGGACAATGTCTCATGGGTTAACCATGATCTAGACAACTGATGAGCGAAGCGTGTCTAAATGCTAGACTGTAAATTTAAAAGTTTATTATTCTTCTTCTGCATAGTATGACAAGGGTGGGCTTTTTTTTTTTTTAAACTGCTCCGACAGTCATCATTGTGTAAATGATGACTTTCAAAGACAATGATTAAACAAAGCTTATTTAGGTTTTATGGTCCAATTGTGCTCTATATGACTTATTAACTAAAACAACCACAAACAGGAAGGCTGGTAGGTTTTACATGCATCTCCTTGAGCTTTGCGTGGGTGCAGAAAAAAAGCAGGTTTCACAGAACCAGCTGATACTTTCATCCAAATGGGAATATAAACAGCTACCCTAAGTAATTCCTTGAAAACAGGAAGTGTGAAAATATAATATTTACATATAACCATCTTTTTTTTTTTTTTAAGAAACAACTTCCTAGCACACTTATCACCTTTAAAATAATGGTGCGTCTAAAGCCACACCAAAATGCTTTCTCTTTCAAAATGGATCCATTCATTCCATATTAAGCAAATGAACAGCTATGGAGTTTCTAGCAGCTACAATCATTTAGTTATGGGTTTCAAAGCTCATAGCTATGCTTACATGTGCTGTCATGTAAATTATTTTCATTAAATAAAGTATGTAACCATTCAAAAAGATCTACAATCTGAACTATATTAAAAACTATGCTGAGAGCCAGATGAAGCGAGTAACGATAGCAACTTAAGCAAAAATAAAGGCTGCGGATAATTATCTTTTAAAATGTAAAAAACTGTAGAGAGATTTACTTTCACCGTGCAGTTTTACGTGGCTGATAGTATGCTGATCTGGAACAGCTGTTATGATAAAGTATTGTCACTTTATTTGCACAAAAAATAAGACAAACCGAAAAGGGGGAAGAAAAAAAAAAAAAAAAAAAGTTTAGCATGTGGCACGGTAGAAGCAGAAAAAACATAAACACCCCCCCTTAAACCAGAATTGCAGTATTACCTCTCCAAAAACAGGTCAGTCATCCAGTAGAATATAAAAATAAACAATAATTTTAAAATGGCTTTAAATTTAAAGTTTTCCAAATAATTTGCAGATTATCATCTGTGGGACCGTTACAGTGATAAGGTGAACCATTAGGCACTTGATTTCCCCCCTCCCCCACTGGGATTTAGGATACGGAGAATATGGCCAAAATTCAAAGCAGCCAGCCACCAAACGTAAGAGCAACAAGCCAAAACAACCTTGCTGAAATGAGACACGCCGATGATCCTCTGAGCATCAACGTCTGCCTCATTCCTACCACCCTAAGGAAATACCCCTAACGTCGGCACACGCTACAGCACAAAGAAACAAGAAGCCTGTACAAAATGAAAGCGGGGGAAATCGGGGGAGATCTGTAAGGCAAAGGAGAAGGCTGTCTGCTTTTATCTGTCCTTTGAGGTCAGTTTTTCAATCAGCTCCTGTAATGGGACCAGCTCCTTTCTGTCGATCAGGTTAAACTCCTGTCAAAACAAAACACAGCGTTAGATGCTTCAGTTTTAGCACACTCAACAAAATGCCATTTCGCTAACCGAGGCTTGTTTTCTGAGACTTCAGATGTAAACTACTCTAAGTACCCCTTTGTGTACCTGGTAGGGCTGGGAGCTTGAACTTCGTCACCTGAATAAAATTCAAATTTTAAAAATATTTACAATCAGTAGCAGAAATCCATGTTTGAATTTTTGAAGTGATACATAGCACACATTTCCTCATTTTTGTTCTGCCTAATGGCCCTTGTCGCTTTACATAGAATACGGGATCTACTACAGACTGCCATAAATTAATTGAGCTAGCCAAAATGGCTGGAACCAGCCAGCAAAGAATTAATGTGTGAAGCAGAAGAAGAGTCCAAAGATACTGAAAAATGCAGTCAGGAAGCTGTTTGGATACTGGTGGCAGTTTATCATGGGATCCCCTGTGAACGAATAAATAGCGTTGCTTTGGAAAATGCTGTCAAAACACCATATACGTGGCAGGATGTATGGACAGTATGACAGTATGAAAATTAAATAATGCCTAAGCATCGTTAGATGTAGCCTAAATCAAAGGCAGCATTTAATGGCATGATATAATTTCTTAAGCTATTTTATGCATGTAAGCCTATGTCAGCTGTCCAATATCATTTGATAGCTTAGTGCCACAATACAGATGACTTTTGTTGCTGTTGCTGTTTCTGTCTTGTGGAGAGCTAAATAAATGAATGTGTTATTATATATTATTTTGTCCTCATCATTTTCCTCACTTAAGACAGTAGTAGGCTAACATTGGAAGTTTCACCATCACGGTCGGTTGCACACAAGCTTAGGCTACTGCACAATGATGGGCTGGATCCATCATATAATTGCAATAAATATTTAAATTTAAGATAGACGGACTATGAGGAAAGGACACACCTGGACAAAGAAGATAAAATGCTTGAATGATGTGTTGAGATGGGCCTCCTCCTGAAGTTGAATGACGGCGTCGAAATGCTGGTGGTATATATGGGCGTAAACCCGAAAGAGGCGCTTCAGGATTGTTTTTGCCACAGACATGAAGTTCTTGGGAAATGGAACACCTACAATTACAAGTTTCAGCACATTAAAGGCATCCTTTAAACTCAAGGGCGTTTCTATTATAAAGCTTTTTATGTTCTTCAGGCTATATAATATAACAACAATACTGCTACAATTGCTAACAATAATAATAATAATAATAATAATAATAATAATAATGTTATTGAAGGGTGCCTATCAAGACACTCAAGGTTGTCTAACAGAAAATAAATAAAACAGTAAACCTGATAAAATAGCAATATAAAGCAATACAAAACAGAAGTACAGGCAGAATGTGCAAAATATTATACATTTATGGCAACAAGATTACTCCATTTGACAACTCATTCCATCTACTAAGTGAAAGGATGAACAGCATATATATTTCAAATAAAAGAAAAGGAAAGGAAGTCATACCAATTTTGGATGGGAAGAGTGTTTCATCGTCCAGCTGGTCCTGTACCCAGGTCATCAAGTAGTCAATGTACTTTGGTGCTGAACATTTGATTGGTTTTTTTATATTAGTTCCGTCAGCCCAGTGGTACTCATATCTACAAAGAAGCAAAATATCAAAATGTATGACTAGATTTTGACTTGGCCTGCACAAATACACACAAGTATGCACTTACTTGGGCCCTGCGGACATAACAGCACAACTCTCCTCCGTACAAAAGTCAGTTATGGTCCCGTACAACATGTTGATCTGGTTGAAGAAATCTACAGCTTGAAATAATAAAATAAAAAAATTCATGTGAGATTTTGAATTCAAATGAGCTGTCTTACTGTTCAAAGTGAATTCAATGAAGTCTTTATAATCTCTTGAAGAAAAAAAGAAGCGCCAAATCAGGCTGATCATTACCAAATTTATCACACTGCAGAGAGAAAATGCAAGTATAGCCATTCAAATAATGCTTACACTGCAAAGACCTTTGTTGGGGTACATGGCTGTGATTTATGTATTTGACCAAAGGAGGAAAATTGCTTTACACAACACAATCATTGTAAATCTACCAACCTGACAAGCATCTCTGCACTCCAAGTTCATAAAAAGCATCAAATTATTCTTCTCGTTTCAGAAAATAAAGCCCCATTGCAGTCATCCTAATGTTAGCAGCTTGTCCAGTTATCTATGTTTGACATACACACAATTAAATTTGTGCCAAAACAAATAACCAGAAATAATGTCTTAGGAGAAATGCATCATGCTGGCATTTATGGTTTATTGTTCATGGCTAGTGTTTCAACCATGAAAAAATAGAAACTACATACAAGATTTCACAAGGGTAAACACGCTTTCTCCCAAAAACTTACTGTACAGACAATTTGTTGCTGGCTTGTCTCTACTGAAAGGTCTGCTAACCTCCTCTTAAGTCCTGATGACATATTTTTAACTAACATTCATTTAGAAAACTATGTCAGCATAATAAATGTGTATATACTTATTCTGCTTTGGATAACTAACTTAAACAACTAGATGCCAAAACTTACCTACATTAAAGTGGAAGCATCAGTCTGCAGGATACCCAATTTATGCACAATATTTTTTTTCCATTTGGTTAAAACTGAGTGAGGTAACAAGGTTTCCAGCTTATGCTTACTTGAAATCAATCATAAAAACTGAATTCATTTAATGACATTTGCAAGTTCACTTAATATGTTCAAAATATACAGACTTGAACAGTCATGGCGGGTGAAAAAGGGAATCTTGTTAACGTCAATTGGGTACACCAAGAGCATTAAAATGGGAGAAGTTTCACAGACTGAATATTCATTAGCGAGGACACAAAGCCTTCCTCTAGCAAGTGATACGTAAAAGGTGACCTTGAGACCAAAGCACCTTCTAAAACCCGACCCCCCATCTGCCATTCCTCAATAGAAGTGACTGGGGATGGTCTGGCACAGATCTAAGAGCGGGCAATAAAAATGAAATCGCCATGCCTACGGTCCAAGTTCCCCCGCCCCCTCCGACAGACTGATCACTGTATGCCAGACAAGCAGATCAGACATACTGAAAAGCCTAAGCACTGACACGCCTCTGCATGTATTTCATTTGGTAATCTCACATGAATGGGTGGCAGTTGGCTGTGGCCCATGTGTGAGGAAGTGGACCCTCGGGAAATTAAACGGGCAGACATGTTCTCAGCCTCATTTGGCTCCAGAGAAAATGGCAAACAAAGCTTTTGACACTGTGCTGTAGTGGGTGAATGGGAGGAGAAACAGAGTGCACTCTCTTTTTCCTGTTTTGCATGCAAATTTCACTTAGTGACGGAAAGGGAAAACAGAAAAGGAACAACAAAAAAAAGAAAACCTGTAAAATAAAAATTAAAGAATAATGTAATGGTGCAGTTCCTTTCCTCAGCAGAGTCAATCTGAAGGCATCTGATATTCAGACCAGACAGGGACATACAAAAACATTATACTAGTGGTGCACCAATGTGGAAATTTTGGCAAATGATGATAGTCTATGTATTTTTGTCTAATATTTCAGATAACTAACTACTCGCAGAGCTCCACAAACCTGCAGGGAAACATATATTGGTGACTTTACTTAAGATCCCATTAACGTGTGTGGGTACCAAGTGGAGCTGCGATGACCTGGGAGACTGTTCTATGTGGTGAATGAGCCCTAAACTATGGAAAACTGCTCATTTTCCAATGCACTCATGATCTTAGTAGTTATGTCTTTATCACTGGCGCTGCTAATTTTCAAAAATTGAGTTAAGTCTAAAAATCTCCTGGTAATAATGACCAAGATTGACAAATCGGCATCGTTTTGTTTTCTTAATGAATGTCGCCCAATACCGATGTGTTAACCTATACATCATGCAACTCCACATTATACCCTTAAAGGTGTTCAAAATATACTGGAAATCTTAACTTCTGCCCTCTGCAAAATAAAAGTCATATGCTAAAGGGTTTTCCCAAAGGGCCCAAAATTTTAATAGTATTAGAAAGCATGCATTAATTACAGTCTGCCATTCTCCACTCTGTGTACAGTCATCCTGTAATTAACACAAGCAGAATTAGCAGAACTATATTTGAGAGATCAAAAGGTGCCCCAGTGCACCACAGTCTGTCTGATAAGATGTTAGATTGCAACTTTACACTGCTGGACATCGCTTTAACCTAAACACAATGATCCAAGCTGAATGTTACAGGTCACTCAAATCTAAACGGGCCATATTAATTATGGCTGAACTGTATGTGCTGTTTTCATATGACAAAACTGATACATTTATTGTTAACTTAAAATATTGTAGTCCTACATTTTATTTTTAAGGGAAATATTTGAGTGAAGATTATGATCTAGCATTCATGATTATACAGCATGTGGTCATTCACAGCCATCCCAAAACTGGTTAATTACAAAGTAAATCAAAGGAAACATTAGTATTTCAAGGAGCAGATTTAGTTAATGATGACTGCTACAAATTTTAGCATACTGTCCTGCCAGTATGGCATCTGCTACTGGTGTTGAAGATAACATATTTAACATGGTAAACCAGGAAAGCAGATGGAGATGGGGTGGGAGCAGGATTCCGTAAATACTGATGGGAGGCCAGAGAGGTGTATGGGATTTTAAGCTCTGAAAATGGAATCTGCCATGCCAGATTGTGTGGTTAGGCAGAGACGTCCTTCCGACATTTCTTTTGATAAGACAATCTGGCCATGTTTATACTCACACATAAATGATAGCATGTTAACGACACTATCAGAATCGGGTTTTGTGGCCAAGTGCGCGTATGGCACATATACGGAATTGGTTTCCGGCAGTTGTTGCCTCTCCGGTACAACAGAATAGATCAAACCAGTACAGATTAAATACAGTATAAAGTATATTTGAATACAGTAAAAAGGACATTATTTACAGACAGAACAATGTACATAAAGTACAAACAACATGCAAGGTGCAAAGTGTATGGGATGTCTTAGATTCAGTTCAGTGGTGTGTTGTGAGTGGAGCAGGGTATAGCAGTCAGGGAAACAGGTGTAGGTTGGTGTTCCTGGTCCTGGTCTGCAGGATGGCATGTAAAAGGATTATTTTGGACAACACACAAACAGAAGTGAGTTAATATTGAAGTTATATTTACTATTGTCGCCACCAGCAGCAGCAGCAGCTAGATTTTCTTATCTAGTCTGGATCTGGATTCTAATTCTAATCTAAAATTTAGAGTTCTATTGCTGGCATCCAAAAAAGGTACTGATTTTTGTTTTGTAGACTCTTTGGGTAATGTTTTTTTACACATCCCTAGCTTCAACATACCTATCGATTACCATCAAAATTCATCCGCAATTGAATTTCCTACTACTTTTTTCCCATTAACTAAGGGGAAATAATTACTGGGATGCGAGTTTGCCCAAGATCCAGCTTACATTTCATCTATACCACTGGCTATGACTGCAGGGTTAAATGACGAGTTTAGGAAAATAAAGATTACATTTCAGTGCACTCTCAACACGTTCCTATTAAAATAGACTTTGAATTATCAACAGAAGGCTATCATCACTACAAAATTTGAACATGCATGACATAATGAATTTAAAAGCATATGCATGTTGTCATTTGGATGTGGATTATTTTGATGTGTTTTAACAAATTTAAGCTATATACGTTTGGTCATTTAAAAAAAAAAAAAAAAAAAAAAAACTGGCAAACTGTATGGTCACCTAAGATGGAACAAGTCAACGTCACCTTATGAGCCAATGAAATGCATAACATTTAGAAGCTGGGAAACGCTAATCAAGAAATTACATTTGCCTTGAAATGGAGGAAACATTTGCTAAAAACCACAATGAACATTATGTAATATTCACAGTGATTGCTGTCAACAGGGTGAACAGCAAATTGCAAAACAAACAAGGATATTTTATTATAGTAAAACAGGTTTTATGCTGGTTTTACTGGTTTGACTTGTTTGACTTAACTCAAGTATTGCAATTGATCACTGTGCTCATTATCCCAAAAACAAAACAAACGAAAAAATATTACAATGTGCTTGCCTAAAACGCAATAATGTGAGTTCTAAGTCCAACCCAGACTCTTTGCCGTTTCCTCCTTACATTATTGTGCTATCAAGGCATAGAACCCCACACATTAATCTATTCATTATAATTTTTTATTTATGTAACATTCGGTTACCATTAGTTACTTGTGTTCCAGACCTAGATAGGCGCTTTAACAATGCCTTTCCACCGTTACTAGGAGCAGCAGATAAAAATGTTCTTGTGAGAATAGAGATCAAGCTACATGAACACTACAGATGTAGCTATTCCAGCATCCAAGCAGGTGATGTGTTAAAGGCATGTGGTTAAGAGCCGGTTATGGGGAAGAGAGAGAGCCTCTGCCAGTACTTACTGTTGACCGCCACCCACTCGTTGAGGTCCTCCCCTTCTGGAAGCATGACCGCCATGCGCAGATTCCCACTGCCCAGTGTTGCCTCTGCGTGCTTCAGCAGCTCATACTGATGGGAGCCTTCTGGGATGTTTTTCTTCGGCTTGAATGTCTTAGACGACCGATTTCCACTGTGGCCATTATGATGGGAATGACAAAATACCGTCAATTTACCCACAAATTTAATATATACATATAAATGCTGAATATAGGCAAAAAAGGCTTTAATTATAAAGCACATAAGCTAACAATCCAAGCAATTTTGTGATTTTACTGCAAATATATACACATACACACAAACAATTGTGCACTGTTTATAAAGGTCAAACTCATAACCTTGACAAACTCAAAAAACCACATTCTACAGATTGTGTTGTGGCTTTGATTTGAAGGCATTTCTCAGGGCAGGAAGATTCTCTTGTTCTCTGTGTGCTGGGACAGAGACTGTCCTTTAATCAATACGACAATCTTGTAAATACAAGAGACATGATACCCACGATGAATTATCACAAATCCAAAAATAAATGGCCGAACCATGTGACTAAATAGAAAACTTATCCATCAACAACCAAGCCACCTTCGATTGTAACTGTGATGTATGGACTTCACCTGCTAAGCAAGTGCACAACAGTGGAGTTTAACCTTTCCTACAACACTGCGAATGACACCTAATGAAAAACCTAAAGCAGAAGAGCACACGCTAGGTCAACACTATTCAACCCCATCCAGAGATGAGCTTCACTGCCTTTGGAATGTGTAAGTGGTGGGATATGGATTTGCCTGTGAAGAACATTAACACCAAAAACAATAAGATCAATAACTTCAGCTTTTGTAGGTTCTCTTCGCCTTACACAAAGCCTTAACTAAACCCTGAATTCCTTCCTTAAGTCAATTGCACTATTATAGAGCCCTGACAAGGCATTCTCTCACTGAGCAGTAAACAACTTAGTCACTGTTCACTGGGTTAAAAACAGGTACGGTTTCAAAGTGGAAAGTACTTAACTAAGTTAAAGTAACAAAACACCTAAAAGAAGCATAAATACTCTGTGCACACATTGCAGCTTAAGTCCAAAAAAGATGTAAAAATTAAGAACTAGACATGGACTGATTTTATTACAGGCAAAGCATGCTCAAAATAATTATATAGGAAAGCAGACGACCCAGAACGGGCAAGCAGCTTATCCAACATTACTTTGGTGATTCTGCCTCTGAATGAGGGCATCAACTTACACGGAGGGCATGACACCACCCATGCTCAGAAGGTAACTGGGCACTCACTGACTCCGCTGCGGGGGAGCATGGCAGAAAGTCACGTTCTGCTTTAAAGGTGAGACTGAACACAACATGTTCAGTTGATTAAATCAGTCGCAAAATGATAGTCTGCAGATGCCTGTTTTACATCAGTCATGAAGCACAGACAGAAGCCATTAATACATCATTTAAATTACTAAAGAGATATCTCCATGTGAGCAAGTATTTCACACAGAAGACAAAGAAATGGAGAGAATACAATTAACATATATAACTATAAGGACAACCTTTAGTTGCATGTTTTACACTGAGACATTATCTAAGGGTGCTTATTTTGTGGTACAGCCATTTGAGGAGAAACAATAGGCCGCTGGAGGTACAATAGCAGCATTGCACAAGCGGCAACTCTAGCTAATATTTAAAAACTATGACATGAAACAAGACAAAAGATATTTCTGCTGAGCTTACACTTATGGAAACCAAGTTACTACTCTATGTTGCTACTGCACTAGACGATGCAGAGCAAATGTGGTATCCTTTACACCACTGCTGGTATATGAACAGGCAAAGATTACAAAGCCATGCTCATATTCACCACACTTAACAGGCATTACAACTTTAAAGTAAGAATACATTTGAAATGTTACTTTGCATTTGCCCAGAGGGTGAGCACTATGTAGATAAACAACATTCCTGCTTCATGTCTTTTTCCTTTAAGATCCCCTTTAATCAATTAGTACTTAGATGAATGACATTCAATATATAAGAAATAAAGCTCCCTTTTCTGCTACTGTTTTCTGTGAATTCATATTTTCTAAAAATTGTACATTGTAACAAGTAAAAAAAAATAAGCCTATAACTTAATTTAGGGAAAAATACACAAAGAGTTGCACAGTTCAAGATAAAATGTGCAATGGGCTTGGCTGAGCACCTTATTACAGGGTGATTATTAATACTAACTATGAAGAGTTAAATGTTCATTCTTATAAGTTTATTTAGAAGGTATGTTTGTGTCACTGTTCACCAGGCTGCTTGCGGTTACGAGGAACATCTATTCAGCCACCTACCCATCTGTTAACTGCTCATCCTGGTCAGGACCGAGGGGGGAAACATTTACAGAGGAGAAAAATTAGAGTATTGCAATTATGTTGAATTCAAAAGGAGTTCATATATGTTCTCAATGGTGAAATATTCACTTATATGTATTTAGCACCTTTTAAATACCTCAAAGGACAATCACCAAGGAACAATCTCATTTTAATGCAGTGTCTAATTCAATTACAGTAAAAGTACATACATTTAAAAAATGGTTTTATAAAATCTAGAAAATGCTATCTGTAGAAAAAGCGGAAAATTACAAACAGTTAAGCAGTTAATACATTATTACTTTGATATTTTTACTTTAACAAGAAAGAACTGCCTGTTACTAGTGTAGGTGAAGATGGAACAACAAACAAACAATTGCTCCACCACTGAAATTGCTCTATTGAGTGCAGTCTGGTGCTAACATGAGTCTGTACTGCTCCACGGAAATCTGGCTGTGTTCCCCATGCAAAATACCTCCTTATGGCAGAAACCACTGCTTCAGTCACTTCTCTACACAATGAATTACTCTATACACAAGCTGGCATTTGGGCACTGGGAGTGAAATGTATAAATCTTATAAATCTTACATCATTATTACTCATTGGCAAAATGTGCTGTGTCACCCTCCAAGTCGGGGAGAGGGGGTAGGTGGGGGATGCTGAATCATAGGCTGCAGATGATAACTCGGAATGGAACATTAATGTTATTTAAAGGAATGAGTGGAGACAGTCCTTGCCTAAGATATTTCCCAGATTCTGCATCTGCACCAAGGCCCTTTGAGTGAATCGGATGAAATGATTTTTGGCAGAATCACGGAAGGATGGCACATGGAAGCATAGGTACGCCAATCGCTGCCAATAATTTCACTCTCAGTTGCCTACTTTCATTTGACCACACCAGACGAATTTGCACTCCAAATTCCTGAATTCGTGGAAACTTAACACTGTCGTAAACAGACTTACACGCATTTTCCTAAGCACACCTTAAATTACTGGACACTTTTCAAAATAGCATCAAAATTGTTATATGATCATATTGGTGGTCCAGTATGAGACAATAAAACTACCTGAAAACAGCCAGCATTTCTTAAGAGAATGCTTATAAAGGAAATAAAAACATATTAATATTAGATTCAATTCAAGATTAACTATAGCCTATCCAGGGGTCTTCCCCAGTCTTGTACCTCATGCTGCATGGAATAGCCTCCAAGCCACAGAACAAGCAGTTAGAAGATGGATGAATGGATGGATTATTACTGTGACTTCTTAAAAAATGTTAAAATGCGAGTAAAATTACTGGGAAAACAGGAAATACTGAACCTGACTCATAAGTGTACTGAATCATATTTTGGCAAACAAGCAGTATGCGACTCAAGCTGCCGTTGTCTTCTGATGATGATGTCATATTTCCTTTGCAATTTGCTGATATCGGAGACTTTATCAGTAGCTATTGTCACTGAATAGCCTACCAAACGCGCAACGACAATTATACCCCTATCAAACTCAGTAACAGCCTCCGCGAACAGCATTTCTGGCCCAGCATACTTAACTGCAGGCATGGTGCGCCTGAATGTGCACGCAACGATATGATTGCAGTATACCGTTACATATCGCCTTAGATTGGTGCGGTGTGTGCGAAGACCAGATGCATGCTGTGCATCCCTGCGCCTCGTCCCCATTTTCTGTGTATGTACCACAAGCACACCCACGGTGACAAAGCGCATCATGATGGGATCCGTAAAGTGCAAATATCCTATCAGCTCACCTACTCAATAATCTACCTCTATATATCTACTGACACACTTGTTTCGAAATTAATATGGCATACCAGGACAAACGGGTATGACAAATATTTAATGAGTGGTTATTTATAACACTGTGTTTAATTATATTAGTCGTGTCAAACAAGTATGCGGACATGCCCTTACTTTCATCCAAACGATCCAAATTAAATCAGGCTTTTCTTTTTGATGCCATCTGGCTAGCATAACCGGGCCGCTCTTAGCTACGTCGCAAACAGCAAATACTGCTTCAGCTGCGATTCAGCTCAGCTATTTTGCTAAATAATCAATGAGCCGGTAAATTGTGTTACCAGCGATAAATACACCGTGCAGTGTGTGCTGCACGGCTAAAATCTGTTTAAGGACTTCAGCATCTTGGTCCAGCCGATAGCCCTGCGCTCTCGTTTGAGGAGTATATTCAGTGGTTCTGCAGCAGTGATAGTTTGGTAACTAACTATCCGCATCACGGACACGAAGCTAGTTATCCCCCCGTCGCTATAAAGACAATAGCACCAAGTTGCCAGACACAAAGCCAAAGACTGAAGCTGTACTCACAACAAAAAGCTCATTTCCCAACGTGAAAGTCGCTCTTGGAAAAATAAAACCAAAACTGGAGAAACTACGGTCTCAAATGTGCGTCCACTGCGGCGGATATGGGCCGACTGATTAGACCCAGTTAGCAAGTTGATTTCACTGTGCCAGCCCGACTGCTTGGATGTCAGGGAAAACTTCTTCCTCTTCTACAAAGTCTCAACCCACAGTACCGGGGCATCGCGATATCACGGGACGAGCTCACGGTCGGGAAAGCGGAAATAATAGCATTCCCGGAGTCACATCCGGTTTGGGTCGTAACCGCATCGGGGTCATTTCAAATGAGGCAGATGATGATGATGATGATGATGATTGTTGTTGTTGCTGCTGCTGGTGGTTTTGATAGTAGTAGTAGTTCAACTGGACCTGCAATTACAAGAGGGAGTAACTGTACATGGATGATCTGTGTTTTCATTTTGACAAGACTTAGTTTTTAATTTTGAAAATCATGTTACATATTCAGAAAATAATGCACGTTATATAAGGTAAACTGGATTTGAAAATACGTTTTTTTGTAGGAATATTCCAAGTTTCCCCACGTATCAAGTCATAGACTGGAATGAACCTTACCTAAACGGCCTACATTTATTATGTAGGTTCAGAGAAATCTCTGCATTGACAAATAAGGTTATCGTGAAATATTTTTATTGCTTTTCA
>JAODKC010000117.1:13069263-13079788 GCA_026777985.1 Mormyrops attenuatus | reverse complement strand
ATAGGTCAGGTGTACAAGGAGTCAATACACAGTTATGCTTATAGAATAAATTACCTTTGAAGTGTTATGATTAACACTCAAGAAATTTGTTTAGCCTGATGCTTTAATAGTATGGCATATTTAATTTATGCTTTTGGTTATAAATATGTTATAGTTGAGAAACAGTTTTTTATCTTCTGTTGGGAGTGCTCCTGAAAGGGTCAGAAAAAAAAACTGTGATCCAGAGTTGAGATGACAGTGTTAACCCCGAAGCCTTGGGGCTTACTATGGACAGGCGAAACCAACCATCCTGAACTCACACACAGAAAGCGACACTTTGCTTTTTCTCCACCAACGTTTGCAAAAAGTTGAGCTCCTGTGAGAAACAGAAGTGCATCATTTCACAATTTGGCTTTCCACTCAGTAAATCAACATGCATCAGCAGTCTACAGAGTCCTCCTGGTTGATTTAGGATAGGTCAGATATTCCAGTTGAGCTTTTTATTAATTATGCTTCATTGAGTTGCTAGTTAGGCCTATCAGTTAAACAATTAAAAAATAAAATGAGTTTATTTGACTTCTTCAAAGCTTTAAAATACTTTTAAAATTTCTTTTGCTGATGATTTGCTTAAATTCATTTATGTCTTTTCTGTTTTGTCTTGTTCCTAATATTACATGTACCATTTAGTTTGTTAAAATTTGAAAATCTTTCCATATTTAGGTGGGAAAATACTTTTAAAAAGTATACAAAAAATATGCCAATTTAGTTGTAGGGCTGTCAATTGTTAACCGATGTTCTAACGAATGGGGATAATTCATATTTGAAATATAATTACTCCATTCAAATTTTGAGTGTCACTGTAGCCTATAAGCACATGTTGTTGTAATCCCTCACAATATCTTTGCGATCACACTGCACTTGCCCACTAGCTGTTTGCTGCAACGTGACGGCATGGATAAATAAATAATACAAACGTCCTGTAAAGTGCTTCAAGCATTGCCCCAAGCGAGCTTGATGGGTCGAATGGCCTCCTCTCGTTTGTAAATTTCTTATGTTCTTATGTTGTTATGTTCATTCAACTTTTGGGAACAATCTACACCATGTAACCTTATTGTGTGTTTTTACACGTATTTATTAATAACTGCACTGTGTCCATTCACCACCGGAGACTTTAAGCAAGACAGCTGGGTTATTGAACGTGAAGTGCACACACAAACACTGAAATATGTCCCAATCACTGAAAGGTATTACAACCAGAAAACTGAACAAAAAAGCTCACCTTAGCGCGGTGTTAAGGTTTATAGTCAAACCCGCTTACTAGAATATTTCAGTACAGATCGCGTAGAGAGGACGGGTTTTCTACTCGCCAGAGCATACGCATGCGTAGTTTCATGTGCCCGAGTTTTGAGACTAATTAAATGCCATACTACAAAGACACACATATTTAAAGTTACATAGTCCCCCACAGTATAATGCTTAAAGCATACTTCACTGGACATGTATGTATTGTTTATTTTCATACTTATTAGTCCATTAATTCTATGTTTTGTACTTGAAACGGACACAGTACAGTCATTATTAATTACTCAAAACTATTCAGAGGGATCGAATAAACTGCATGACATTTGAAACTCTTTGAACTTCATTTTTGAAAAAAGTGACATTTACATAGACATTTATCTGATGCCTTTGTAAACTCTTCTTTTAGAGGTCAGTAATCTTTCTTTGCTGGAAAAGACCCCTTCCCACCTGATAAGGTGTACAGGTAATTTCGGTCTTTATCCTTCCTGTGCTCCATGTCCAAACAGTACCTGCGTCATATACTTTTCAAATTTTTATAACATTGTCTAAAATTCTGCATTTAATCTAATAAAAAGTAATCAAAATTACACTGATAGATTATGCAAGATCTGGTATAGAGATTGCTACGGAGGAAATTTAAACACTAAAACTACAAGAACTCATTCAGTCATTCACTCTGAAATTGCTACATCCTGATGACCAGTGCTCAGAAAGCCCACTTCCATAGAGCTCTAACCTTTTTTTTTTAAAAAAAAAAACAGGTGATACACACAGTACCTCTTCCTTCTTAGTTTCTCCACCTCCAGCTGCAAACTCTCGATTTTGTCCTCAAATTCCTGCTTAAAGAGCAGATTGGTCTCGTGGGCAAGATCCCGCCCCTGCTCGGCCTTATGGAATCTGGATTTGAGCCAGATGAACTCATGACAGAACAAAAATCAGCCAGAAATGTTTATGAAAATAATAGAATGATAAAATAACCTAAATGGAAAGCTGAAAATAAATATAAAAAAGGGTGGCGGTGATGAATTTTTCACAAAGTGAACCAGACCTTTTTCCCCCTGTTTTATTGTGGTATTTTATTACAGTTCACATCTATGTTAAATCAACAAACATTTCCACTTTTCCCTTGCACTGTAAATACAGTAGAATTGTAATTAAGACTTTCATATAAACAATAAAACATTCATTTAGATTGTTCAAGATTACGTTTTAAAGAGTTCTTGAGTTTTTTGTGTCACGTCTACCTAGCAGTTCTGACTAATGATACTGGTTAGCAATGAAAATTAGGCACATCAGCAAACCGTAAACTGATAATTCATTTTGCTTCTCTCTCATTTTCAGTTCCGGTTAAACCTCCTCTTACAACATTATATTTCCGCCAAAGGGGACATCAGCTTACCCAGGCGATGGCAACTTAAATTAAAAATAAACGCAATAGTCTAACAGTAATTCTGTTGTAAAAACAGTAAAATATTTGTTGAACCAAAGGTAATTCAACCAAAATGGATATCATATAACATTTATTTTTGGTTTTTCATCTCCGGTATATCCTGAAGATCAAGCTGAAGCTTTCATTGCCAAATTAAAGCTTCTGGAAGATCTTGCTCTATCCAGAAAATGTTTGATCATATCATGTATACTGTTCCACAATTTAACATCACCATTTAGGGGGATACAACAGACAGGATTATATTTTATGTATTTTGTTAATGTGGTATAAATACACATCAACAATTTGTTGCTTGATATACAATATTTAAGCAATGGCTATCTTATTACTTCGCCCTGTTCTGATACGCTCCTTTAAAGCAGACTATCAGACATTTCCACACAAAAGTATATCCATAGAAAAGGCAAGGTAAGGTAACATATGGAAGTGGGACATACATCCATTTCTACACTAGCCAAGTATCTGTAAGGAAGTGTAAGTGGCAATAAATGAAGGAACAGAAAAGCTTTCAGTGAAAGCAGATTTTAAAAATTATCTTATGGCATACTGACCCCTTGCTGAGGACACTGCAGTTCTAACATTTAGGCAAAAAAGAAAAAGGCTGCTTTAGTAACCAATAAACAAAGCAAATGCAGAGGAGTCCCTGGAGAAGTGGGAAGTGTTCTACAGTTGATCAAAGAACTTTGAAATAAATATCATAACTCAGACATTTATATATTGCACTAAATAATAATAATAATAATGATAATAATAATAATAATAAAAAGTTAGTATCAGATTTAGGAAACTATTAGTTGAACGTTTGCTTTGTGGGCCTAATGCGGTTTCTGAAGAAGTTTTTCTGCTGCAGTATTAAGACTTCTGGCCTGTTTCACCATATCCTTTTCACTAATTATAAAGAATCATGAAATGGAAATAATGAAGACATAATGATAAAATAAAACAATAAAGACAAAAAGAGTAGAAGAGAACATAATTTATGTTACAGGTGACCAATCAGCCCACTATTAAAGGTGAGCAGAACTTAATTCAACTAATATATTATTTCAATTTGGACATCGATGAGGAGCAATGAACATAACCATGATTACATGGTTTCTAATATTTGAGTAATATATTATAAGAATCACAACACAATAGGACAAGTTCAAAATGCAAGTGTTATAAAAATATGCTTACATTTTGCTGCATTTCGCAAGTGCCAATCATTAGTAAAAAAACAGCATTTCAGCTAGATGAATGCGAGCGGTACATTTAGGCTCCTACCTCAGCTCCAGTTGTTTAATAGTCCCAGCCATCTGGTTTGCGGTCTCATCTAAACGGCTGATGATTTCATTCTTCTGCTTCATGGCCCCATCAGAGGTCTGCATTTGCATCAAATCAGACAGTAGATTTTAAAACAGTAATGTAATAAACTTTCCCACAATCAGGGATGGACAAGCCAGTTGGCATAACAGGTATTTTCCTGGTGGGCCAATGGCTTTGTGGGCCTCACACCAGTTCAGCCCTACCTACAATAAACAAACAATAAGGAAGGTAACAAGATACTGAGGTGAACCATTAACAAGATCCTCACATACATTTATCACAACACACATGCACAGAAGCTTGCCTACATAAGAGAAGGAATTATTCTGGCATTATAAGGATTATGTGAGAGGGTTTTATCTTTTTAGCAAATAATTTAATTGGCTGGAAAGTCAGTCACGCAGTGCCCCAAACATGTCATCCCCTCGTCCCTGACCAGGATAAGTGTGTATAAAAAGGTTAAAAAGTTAATATAGCATTAGTATTCAGTCTATATTGGTATTAGTATTGAGGATCAACTTGTAATATAATTGCTAAATTGTATTTCGGCATTTTGGTGTGTCAAAAAAAGACTAAGATGTTTCCTTACATTCATTGTACTGTTTTTTCACAGGCCTTCATGGACATTTTCCTAACCCTTTTTCCTCTAGGTGTTATTGCAGTTGGACGAATTTGAAGGGGACGCTACCTGCAACTTATGGGAGAGCTCCTGGTTGAAAATTCTCAAGTCATCCAGTTGCTGCCTAAGTGCCAGTAAAGCATTCTGTTTCTCACAGACATCCTTCTCCAACATCTTCATGGAAAGCTCCATATCCTGCTTCATGCCGATTTGAACTTCAAGCTCCTTTTCCACATCCTGGTTCATACATAATGACAAGACTAATCTCTGGTTATGCTAATGTAAAAGAACGCTAAATTTATTAGTTCATACAGATTATGTACACCTGAAGTTTTCAATCCAAATAAAAATCTATGATATACCAATGAAAATTAAAAATTTTAAAACTAGGTATGCACGATCCCATATATTCTGACCCGATACCGATACCTGGGCTTTGGGTATCAACCAATACCAAATACAGATCCGAAACCAGTTTTTAATTAATAAGCTTTAGGCTATTGCCTCACTGTGTGGAAGAAACTGATCATTCTTTTACCAAACGCAGTCGAGTTTCCTCTTTGATTTGTTTTCGTGCTTCTCCAAGTACTTGTCCATTGGCACTTCCATCTGATTTTGACACCTGACAAACATTAAAATGCGGTTGAAAAGTCAGCAGGAATAGAAAATAAGCTTTTATATATACTGTATATCGTCACTGTCCAACGAAAAACATGCATCTCCAAAGCATTTTTTTCAGAAACTACAAAATAAACCTAAATAAGTGTAGACACCCTTAGCACCACAAATATAAACCTCTTTACACAGCCGTCAGTGAATGTTTTAATGTTCAAAATTCACTTATGTGGATTATTGTCAATGATGTCAGTAAATGTCAGTGTCAATAAAATACAAACTAATGTCACTCCAGTTAGCTAGTGATTTAGCCATTAATTTAAAATTAGTGGTATAAAGTCATTCATATGAATGACCATCATGAATACAAATGTTAATTAGTACAAACATACAAACAGTAGTTAAATAGAGGACTTAAAAATAGTTTTCAGTTAGATGTCAAATGCCTTCAGTATGTTTTACACCGAAGTTCAGTATAAAACCTACTGACAATACAGAAATTTAATACTGTTAAAAAAATAAAATGGGGGAAAAGGCCTGGTTCACTTTTTTGTTCAGATAATTCAGAACTTTCAAGGGGCAGTTCTCCCCAAAACTGAAAAAAAGATGTTTTAGAGAGGCTTTAGTGCTATCTATCCGTATAGGTTATTCTGCTGGGAGTTGTGTAGTTTTGAAGATATCTGCCGTAGAAATGTCAGTTTTCTCTGGAATATAATGGGACTGAATGGCATTCTGCTCAATATTGTCTCTTTGGAATGAAAAAATATTCTTGTTCGCTTTTTTTCCATCTCAGTAATTTTTGTTGAATTTCTCACAAAAGTGCCACAAGGTCTATGAGAGAGTCCAACAACAAGGACGAGAATGAATATAGCGGTCTCGGAGGATGCATGCAGAGCTCATGCAAAACAGTGGAGATAAACTTTAGACTGATTAAATTTTTTTGAAACATATACTAGACAATGTTGAAAAGGAACCATCGTTAAAATTGAAAGGCTTACTAAGTTTCATTACCTATAACTAAGTAAAAATGTTCTAGTGCAACTTATTGATGGTTTCAACCCAGCAGACTATCACAGTCCTTGTGATGTGACAGTTGAAAGTGCATGACATGCCATGTCACTATTAACATCGCACATCTTGCAAGCCTGTCAGGGCAGCACAGTGGGTAGTGCTGTCACCGCACACACACAAACTTTAAAGAAAAACACAATATAGTGTGGCGACAGGTAGACCGAGGCATCGCGGGAGCAGAGAGAGACAAGAAGACTTGCTTGCCAGGGAAATCACACTCTATTAACAGTCCTTAACCCTTGTATTGTTGTTGTTGTTGTTAATGTTAATGATTGCATTTCTCTGTTGTCGCGCATGTTTGCCCATGTCTTGTGTATACCTGGTCCGATCCTCGCATGTATTTAGCGTATGTAAATCTTCTACCAGTTTGCAGTTTGGCATCTGAAAACCTTGTGTTTCCCATCTGTGTATTTGGGTTCGGTGTTCGTTGGGTGCCTGTCGTGGTCCTTCTATTTACAATTGCACGTGGGGCATGCTGCGGCATGCTGGGACATGCGCCCCACCAGTGCTACACTAGTATAAAAAAAAGGAATCTGGTCGAGGAATCTGTTCGTCGACCAAATTTTGTACGCGAACCAATGCATGTTTTTCACTAAATTTTTGGTCGCGAACGAAATTGATGGTAGGCCACAGGGTTTGTGAACTGCAGGCACCACTGTATTATAAACAATTACTTGATGAACCATCAGATTAATCAGTAGATTACTTGATTATTGATATAACCAATAGTGACAGCCAGAGTTGTCAAACACATCCCACTTTTTAATTTTTGTGTGCAGATTACATTATATAAAAAGCATATACTAATAAAATATTACATGTTCCTGTAGGTGCATGATCTTAGGACACATATTAGTAGTTTTGGAATTGGTAAGTACATGTTTACACGCACCTTGCAGGTGGACTCCAGAAGTTGAGAACTCTCTTCCTTTACCCGTTCTACATCTTCCTGTAGAGTTATGATCCTATTATTTGCAACTGCAAGCTAAAAAAAATTAATCAGCCATTAAGTCATACATTACAAGCATATGTAGACCTTGCTAAGTAAATGTTTACTTACTTCTTCTGTTAACTTTGTGTTTGATTTTTCTAGTGCATCAACCTTAGCCTGGAGATTGTTCACGGAAGCACTGTTGGTTGAAAGTTAAAATAAGATTAAAAAAAAAAAACACACTGATTTTAGCTAAGAGTGTAACAGATGATGCCGGTCATATCAGAGTCAAGTGAGAGTACCTCAAATGTCTGTTCAATTCTTCAACGTAATTTTTCTGGTCAAGTATTGCAGTAATCTGTCCATCTCTAAAAAGCAAAAAAGAAAATTATGAAAAATATCTTCATTTATACAGATGGACAGATTAAATTCAGGTGTGAAATCGTTCGGCTAATTTCTAGTGCTATTTCATTAAAAACTGGATTTACATTAACTTACCCCTCTGTGCTCTTGCTGGTAGGTCCTCCATCCTTTAGGTACATAGAGAAATCTATAACACCAACCTAGAGGAAAATAAATGTTCAGGATGAAGAGCCATTGGTTCTGTATTTCAGTCATAGTTTGAAATGTCTACTATTACAAGGTGAGCAAGACAAATTCCATTATGAGCAATAACATAGCTTGCTTTAACAGATTATTTTTGATGCATTTCCATTTAAGGAGAGCTCTTGTGTTAATTTGGTCCCTTGAAGATACAATTGTCTGCAGTAATCTAAATGAAAGGGTCTGCAAACCAAATTAAAATTCCCATTGTTTTAAACTAGACTGGCCGTTCCGAATGGCCGTTCGTAACTTGAAATGTTCATAAGTCGTTATTCAACATCATTTTAAGGGTATTCGCAAGTACAAACAACTAGGATGCTGGGAGTACGCACGCTACACTTCTGCGCGGCAGGAGTAGCGGCCAGAAGTCGTACTAGGTGGAATTGGAGTGCAGAAAAAAAAAAATGATGTTGCGGACAGGAAACGGGAGTCCAATGAACACAATTTGGACTTACAGTCCTCTTCGTTCGTATGTCTGAAAGTTCGTAAGTAGAGGAGCGTCTGTACATGTTCTCAACGAAACATACAGAATCAATCAATGATGCATTACAAGGTAATGTTCTAAATATGGGTTGCTTTGAGATTTTATGTCACACTGTTAAGACCATATACCACCATAATGATGAGAAAATGTACCTGAGAATCCAGATCTTCTCCCTTCATGCAGAGATTTGCATCAATAACATTCAAACCCACTAACAGCCCAGCAATGACTGCTCCCTCTTCCTCCATCATCAGTGCATTTGCTTCATAAAATTCACTGTGAGAAATCAAAAATTACTCATACAGAACAGGCAGCGGCATCGATACAAATGCTCCTTAAGGGGATAACACAATGACCGTTGTTTGTTTGAGTAATAAAATTGTTTTAGTAATCAAATGCATACCTAAGCAGATCCTTTCTGTTGATCAGAGTCTTCATGTAATCTGACAGTTTTTTCTGCATCAAGGCAAGACGAAGCCAAGCTCTGCCTCGCCCAATTGGTGTCCTGCATCAGGAAATTAATGGTCTGCTGAAAAATGGCTTTAGTGGCAAAGTGATTTTATTTCATTATAACTAGAAAAGAATCAAGGCTAATTTAAGAGGCCAAAATCTGCTCATAGCTGCTCATCCCTGCCATTTTGGTCTGTGGTTTGGTTTACCTTCATTCAAATTACTGTAGCTGAAATTGGTAGCACCACATTACATTATTTGTTATGTACGTTATTTAAAATTAAATTAGAGTGTCTGAAATGTCTTACTGCCATCATACAATATTGTGAAGAACAACAGAACACCAGAGCTCAGTAGTGTATATAGCTTGCAAAAATGTAACAAGTTGAAGTACATTTTTGTGTCCTGTGCAAAAATCCATAAAATAATGGAAACGCAATACATTCTTACATAACAAGGGGCATAATTAGTTTAATAAGGGTTTGTTAACCAATTGTTATGAAATGAAGAGCAAAATAAGACTACCAAAATTTTCACTCATTTGGAGGTATACCTGAGCCATAGTTATGCATTTTATTTTATTAAGCGGACTACAACAAAAATGTGCTTACTTGAGCCCAGGGAGGTCCTTCACACTGGCTGTGATTTCACCTGCTTCAGGTGTTAACTTCTCCACTAACTCCAGTGGACCCCAGAAGGACTTGTTCTGTCCAAGAAATGTCTTCTTGGCTATAAATACAGCAAAATAAATTGTATAAAATTCAGTATTTTATAGCAGTGATGCAAGTATATGGTTAATAAATTGTAAGGTTATCATCTGATGGGCGTGCCTAGATTAATTTAATTAGCCCAAAAATACCATTGAACACCTAAACATCAATCTACTTCATCAGTGTTTTCATTTCATTCATTATGAGTTTGAGCGAGCAGAAGAACTATCCTACTTTTCAGGCCATGTTTAAGACAGTGCTCCATCACTACGAAAAACTGCTGCAAGGGAGCGTAGTCCGAGTCCAGGGTCCGCCCAAGGTTGAGAGCCGACTCAATAAGCCCCTTTATGCTCAGCTTGGCCATGTTCATCAGGTTGAGCCTCTCAATTGCAATGGGATCCTTGGGATCTAAAGAGAGTGGGAGGAGGGTTACTACTGCACATCTTTACTGCTCAACATTACATTTAGGTTACATAAAATCGCACTCAAACCAAATTTAGTATATCAATGATTTAAGAGAAAGTTTGTCACAAAGGACTTGACAGCGACTAAAGTGTGAATGAATGACATACATGTAAGCCATGATCTGTATATCAGCAAGTTTAATTAAATTGGTATTTAACCCTCTGGAGTCTGAGGCCTCTCAGCCACTTTCGGGGTAGTCTGACAGGCCTTGACATTTTTAAATATTTCACCTATCTAAAAAACATTTTTCCCCAAAGTGTTACATGTGCTTTTATTCAGCACAACCTCAGCACCAATAATCTGAGACGACTTAGAATGTTATTCTAATTTTTGTTAAAATCAACTTTAAACATATACTTTTCAAAAACCTATTTTAGACATGCTGAGAAACTGTAAAAAACATCACATTATAAACATTTCTAGCCAAGATTTTTGAGCTCTGAAGCTTATAGACACAGGGATTGGCTACACATAGGTGAATGAGACATTCTGAAATTTTATGTGGTTTGATTACTAAAGTGTTAGAACTTTGGAGTGA
>JAODKC010000117.1:13038382-13065184 GCA_026777985.1 Mormyrops attenuatus | reverse complement strand
ATCGACATTCATTCCATATATTCCGAGTTTCATTCTATATATATCGACATTCATTCCATATATTCCGAGTTTCATTCTATATATATCGACATTCATTCCATATATTCCGGGTTTCATTGTATATATATCGGCATTCATTCCATGTATATCAAAGATGATTAAACATTTCCTGTTTGGCATGCCATAATATACATATATACATACATACATTAGTGTTGTAGTCAAGACCGCCTAAACCGAGACCAAGACATTGCAGAGACCAGAGGGTATCGAGACCAAGACACTGCCGAGACTTGAGTGTACCAAGACCGAGACCAAGACACACTAAGGCTGGACGAAGACCAAGGCTGGTCGAGACCAAGACCAAGACCGAAAACAGACTAAGGCTAGAATCGACATAACATTACTCAGATCAACTGTAAAGAAAAAAGGCATTGCTGTAAAGTGTAATTACTCGTAATTGCTCTGTAAAGCCAAAGTTAATTACTGCTGACTTCGCGGACATTTTCGGACATTTCTTTGCCGACTTTGCTATGATGCGATGTGTATGATGTATGTGGACTGTGAAGCGCTGGCAGGGTCTGTTGAGAAAATGTATACAATTGTAACGTTTTTAAAATAGATGCATCTGACTGGTTGCATTTGAATTGAGGCGTGTAATAAATAATGATACTGTTCTGTGAGGATGCGCGGTTTTCTGTTTTTTTCCCTATCCCATCGAGACCGCTATGTCCGAGACCAAGACAAGACCGAGACCAAATAGAGTCTAAACCAAGACAAGACCGAGACCACAAAAAATAGGGTGAAAGTGATTCAGTGGCTAAGTATGTCTCCTGATCTGAACCAAACTGAACATCTGTGGGGAATTCTGACAAGCGTCACTCTCCATCCAGCATCCAGGCACTAAAAGAGGTCATTCTTGAAGAATGGAAAAAGATAGATGTTGCAAAATGTCGCCAACTTGTTCATTCCATGCCTAGAAGACTTGGTGCTGTCCTTAAAAATCATGGAGGTTATACAAAATACTTGATTTAGCAGTTTTTGTTGTGGGATGTATCCATTTTTGCATCACCTGATTCGAGTAAAACTTAAGATTTTGTAATCTAAGTTATATTTATTAACTTTCATGTTCATGAATTAAGCAAATGTTCTATAAAACTTAGTCGTGTCAAAATTTTGGAAATTGTTCTTGCGTTCATTGAGATATTGATTTTACACAATTATAATTAAAAATTATAATTAAATTAAAACATTTATACAGTTTTGTCCAGTTTAATTAAAAGCTGGTTTTGAATCATATATAGACTGCCCATCATTTTATGTAACTGCGTTTTACACCCTGGTATTAGAACAACAAAATGCGGGAAGTTCCTGCTCCCCATGTTTGTGAGTTTCCCTTAGGTATCCCAATTTCAATCCCACAACCCAAAATGGTCAGTTAGGTGAGTTTGTGAATTGTCCATAGTGTGTGTAACTTTATTCCATACTTTCTACTGCTCTGTTTTGTAAGAGAAACTCTAAAATCACTGCAATGCTGCACTGGATACATGGTATACAACATCGATAGACAGATGCATTCAGAATTTAGTATGATAACCACTGTATCATCGTTATTACTATATCAGAATCAGAATCAGCTTTATTCGGAATTTGCTTACGGCTGCTTGAGACTCCCTAGTACACAGACAATAAATTACACTATCCAAGATATAAAATTTGAAATATACACACATGGGCAACCCACTGTACAAAGTATAACGTGTGAGGTTGAGTTTAAGGGGGGAAAATGACAGAAGGCAGGTGACACAGCTTAGCTGTTTATGAGGGTGATGGCCTGAGGGAAGAAACTGCTCCTATGTCTGGTGGTTTTTGTGTACAGAGTTCTGTAGCGCCTGCCAGAGGGGAGGTGCTGGAAAAGATTTCGTCCAGGGTATGACGGATCTGCAATGATTTTCTCTGTCCATTTCCTAGTCCTTGAGTAGTACAAGTCCTGGATAGAGGGCAGGGGGGGCAATAATTATTTTTTCCGCTGCCCTCACTGTTCGCTGCAGTCTCCGTTGGTCCTGTTTAGGGGTTGCTCCAAACCACACTGTGATTGATGAGCAAAGGACAGACTCAATGACTGCAGTGTAGAACTGGCTCAACAGCTCCCATGGCAGAACGTACCTCCTTAGTTGCCGCAGGAAGGACATCCTTTGTTGGAAATTTTTGAGGATGGAGTTGATGTTGGGCTCCCACTTCAAGTCTTGGGAAATGGTTGTTCCCAGAAACTTGAAGGTCTCCACTGTTGCCACAGGGCTGTTGGATATAGTGAGAGGAAGAAGTGCCTCCTAAAGTCCATTGTCATCTCCACAGTCTTGAGCATGTTAAGCACCAGGTTGTTCTGACTGCACCAGAACACCAGCTGGTCAACCTCCCGCCGATATGCAGACTCGTCGCCATCCTGGAACTTCATGAATTTGACTGCTGGGTCATAGGAGGTGTAGTCATTTGTGTAGAGGGAGAAGAGCAGTGGGGAGAGAACACAACCCTGGGGAGCAACAATGCTGACTGTCCGTATACCAGAAGACACATCCCCCAGCCTCACATGCTGCTTCCTGTCTGTTAGGAAGCTGGTGATCTACTTGCAGATGGCAGGGGAAACGTAGAGTTGTGAGAGTTTGGAGGAAAGAATTTTGGGAATGATTGTATTAAAAGCTGAGCTGAAGTCCACAAACAGGATCCGTGCATAAGCCCCTGGGTAGTCCAGGTGTTTCAGGATCAAGTGCAGACCCATGTTGATTGAGTCATTCACTGACCTGTTTGACCGGTAGGCAAACTGCAGGGGATCGAGCAGGTGGTCAGTGGTGTTCTTCAGGTGGGCTAGCACCAGTCGTTCAAACGACTTCATGACTACAGACGTCAGGGTGACAGGTCTGTAGTCATTTAGTCCTGTGATGGAGAGTTTCTTGGGGACTGGGATGATGGTGGAGCTTTTGAAGCAGGAGGGGACTTCACACAGCTCAAGGGATCTGTTGAAGATCTGCGAAGACTGTAGCCAGTTGATCAGCACAGACTTTGAGACAGAAGGGGGAGACACCGTCTGGGCCCAGTGCTTTCCTGGCTTTCTGTTTCTGGAAGAGCTTGATCACATCCTTTTTGCATATCTTGAGTGTAGCCTGTGTATCCGAGGGGGGATGGGGGACTGAAAGAGATGAGATGGAGGCTCTTGTTGCTGGGCTGGAGTAGGGTGTGAATTTGTTTCTCTCAAACCTACAATAGAAGTCATTCAGGTCGTCAGCCAGGTCTTTGTTTGCCTCAGCAGGGCGGGACGGTCTCCAGCAGTTAGTGATCTCATGCAGGCCTTGCCACACTGCTGCAGGGTCATTGGCTGAAGCTTTTCTGCATAGCTTCTTTTAGCCACTTTGACCTCCTTAGTCAGTAGGTTTCTGGTCTGCATGTACAGGGCTGTCCCCAGGCATCCTCCTTAGCCTGATGAAGTTGACGTAGACTTGCTGTGAACCATGGCTTGTTATTGTTGAATGTGCAGAAGGTCTTGGATGGGACACGTGTCTTCACAGAAACTGATATATGACGTCACAGTGTCAGACCATTCGTCCAGGTTGTTGGTTGCAGCTCTAAAAATGCTCCAGTAAGTGCAGTCAAAGCAGTCCTATAGTTCCTGCTTTGCCTCATTAGTCCATTTCTTTATTGTCTTGACCACAGGCTTAGCCGATTTCAGTAGGGATGAGATGGACCAGACAGTGATCAGAGTGCCCCAGAGCTGCCCGGGGAACAGAGTGGTATGCATCTTTAAGGACTATATAGCAGGTTGTCTAATGTTTTATTGTCTCTAGTGGGACAGTTAATATGCTGTGTGTATTTTGGTAGTGTGTGGTTTAATTTAGCTCTGTTGAAGTCCCCAAGGATGATGAAGAGGGAGTCCGAGTGCTTCGGTTCCAGGCTGGATATCTGCTCGGCCAGGGTTTGCAGTGCATCCTTCACGCTGGCCTGAGGTGAAATGTACACACTAACCAGGATGAAGGGGGAGAACTCCCGTGGTGAATAAAATGGCTTGCAGTTGATGAACAGTGTCTCTAAGTCCTTGTTGCAATGTTTGGCTAATACAGTGAAATCTGTACACCAACCTTTGTTTATGTAGAAACAGATGCCGCCACCCCTCGTCTTTCCTGATAGCTCCAATCTGCCTGGAGCAGATGAAAGCCAGGCAGACACAATCCATTGTCAGGGATCGTTTCACTGAGCCAGGTTTCAGTGAAACAAAAGGCAGCAGAGTGCGCAAAGTCCTTATTAGTTCCGTTTAGGAGAAGCAGCTTGTCCATCTTGTTGGGCAGAGAGCAGAGATTCGCCAGGTGAACTGACGTGTGGTTCGGAATCCCCACTAGAGCGACGCCGTGCTTTCCCTGTCGGCGTCTCCAGAAAAGCTTCCGGGTTTGTGAAAAATGATGGGAAACTGTATGGAGTGCACTGCCTATAGTTCAGCGGTTCTTTAGAAAAAGTAACCGGGTTTGGGTTACCGAACACGCAGAAAACAAACAAAAACAATGAAAGTACTAGTGGGCTCAGTACCGAGGCAACCATTCGCGGCGCCATATTGATCAACACCATAATGATAATGATAACATGTTTGGTCATTATCAGTGTTTTAAAATAATCATTTTATATAAATTTCAAGTCTGATCTCATCTAGCATGGTTGCAACAGAAACAATAACTCAGAACTTTAATATGATGATTTTACAAAGATTTGCATGTATAAGGCTGGGTACCCATTACACAACTAGGCCACTCAAGCAACTTCATGAGCAGCTTAATTTATATGTTAAAGATTCATTTAGGTGAAAATGGCCTGTTCAGACATTTTGGAGAAACACAGGTCATCAGTTCACAATATGGGGGAGCACTTGAAAACTAGACAGGTGTAAACATTCAAGTCAGCATTCAATTTCTCAATAACTGAATTTCAAAACATTGGATAATTAAAAGAAGCATACTAATTTAATGAATGTAGTCAATAAAACAATCTGAAGTTAAATTCTTTTCAGCTCAGCTCATAGAAGAAAAGCTAGAATTGAACAAAGGATTAGAAATGACATGCAGGAACAACTTCCCATTCAAAGTAAACATTATATCAAAGCTGTAACAGGGAACAGAGACCATAGCAACAGAGAAACACAACAGTAAACCTAATGATTTACAGCATGTTTTTTTGTGCTTTGAAGATTGATCTGCAGAATAATAGTTGGGGTTGGGAATTTATCACATTAACGTTAATTTTGTTAATGTCAGGTTATTATTTATTTGGTCAAAATTAACACATGCAACGTAATGATACCCAAATGGGAGAATAGAATGAGCAAAGGTTTTTAGCAGAGACCTATAATATCCTTCCTGGCTGTAGACAACACAAAGTTTAGGTGTTGACATTGCACAGAATCCCAGAATTCAAAGCTTAAACCAAAACATTCACTAGTGAAGGGAAGCTGATGCTATGACAAGACAAGACAAGACAAGACAAGAAAAGACTTTATTGATCCCACACTGGGGACATTTACTTGTTGCACCAGCCAGTAGATAAGAAGCAATAGAAAGAAACAACAAATACAATAAATAATAAAATCAGTACACATTATATTGTAAAGACCAAAAAATATACATACATACATATACACATACATACAGATTGCCAGTTACCTGGTTTATTTTGTTTGAAAAAAATGCAGAGGGAGACATACATAGGATCAAAATATATTTTGTAGTGCTTATTTTATTTCAGTGTTATACCTTAAAACCTTAAGATCTTTGTTATTAATTGCACTTTCAGTGATTGTCAGGCTTCTTGTTTTAAAGCCATGTTCAGTACCTGCAACTATATACACAAAGTATATGCCTTTTTTAAAGCACTGAAATCCAGAAAGTAGTATTTCTGTTGGAAGTTAATGATCTGTGCATCATAAGCTTAACTTAAACCATTAAGCAAATATTAAAACATAGGCCATTTTCACAAAATTGAGAATTTTATTTTTAAGTTTTTTTAAAACAATTGTTAAAATGAAATATAGTCTTTATTTTTTGTTCAGAGAAATTGCCTTTACCTTAACTTTTTAAGTATATAAAAATTGTCATTTGATGCTCTGATCTGATTATTTTAAACCATTTTTGCCAAAAGGTGGCTAAAATCAAAGAAAACAATTTTAAATTAAATGTTTTTAAATCGTTCAATTTCATTGCATGTAACCCACAATAATCAATTCGTATGTTAAGATTTTTGCTCAATTTTGGTTAGCTTTTTCCATTTCTCTCATTTGTGCAACTCTTGCCCTGGATTGGATGAAATACTTTTATTACGGAAATAAATGGTAATATAATATAACTGATTAAACAATGAAGCATTATAGTACAACAGTGGCACTATGAGGGAGACCCTTGAGTAAACATGATTACAATATCCTACAAAATGTAGTTTTTTTTTCTAAAGGTGATTTGCATATGGGATATAAGACACTTAATTGGATTATTGGTTGGAGGAAATGGACTCATGCAATATTTGTTAAAGTAATGCCAGTAGACACTATATGAAATCCAATGTAGCATTTATTTTATATTCTTAGTTCTTCAAGAATCAGGGGAAGCATATCTCAAGGAAATCCATGGTTCCCACTAAGTCCTTCCTTTATCTTTGATTTTTTTTGCTTCCACTTAGGAACACACCTGCTCAGGAATCTTAAATAATCGGTTATTCTATATTTATAAATATCAGGGTAGAACAACAAATGCCCGTAGTCAATCATATCCCAGAACTCCAGGAGTCAAAGCAGCTATAAATAAAAAAAGTCAAAGCAGCTTTAAATAAGATTCAAAATTACCCAACATCTTAAATTGTTCTAAACTTGTGCTCCGTTTATTAGCAACAATCAAAGTGAAACCAAAACTTACAAAAAGTCACTGTGTCAGTGTGTAAAATGGCTATAAAAACACTTTTGTATAACCTTGAGGTACCACCATAATCATCAGAAGTGGTCATATCTTGGTGGTTGTCTGAATTGTGCACATTGTATAATGCTGGTTTTAAAGATATATGTAAGCCTGGATAGTGTCCTTTTCTCATTGTATGGGGTTTCTTTTATCCATTAGCTTGTCCAGAAGTCCAAATAATTTTAATCCATGACTCAGAGGAGGGAGCAGACTCAGCAGATTTCACAGCATCATTGAACTGTTCAAGGTTTTATTATCTTTAGTTTTCTGTTGTCTGGGAATAAACAATCAAGTTAAACCACTAGGCCTATATCGCTACATGCCATAATTTAATTTTTAAATGAGGCAGAAGTACAGCAACACACTATTATATAAAACTAGCTCCAAATAAAACAACTCTTCTTAAATTTACTAAATACAACATATTGAGACTTACTGAAACCTGGCTTAGGTCTGATGAGAACACTTTAATGAAGTCCTCAATACACAGTTACTTAAGCACATTAATGTACATTAACTGCTAATAATACAAAGTGGCACAGCAGCTAAACTTCAAGAGTTAATGAATAGCTTAAGAATTTCCTGCCACTTTAAGTTCTGCAATGAATCCTATGAGTATGCTGAATACTATTGAGTGTGCATGTAATTGGGCAGTCAACAAAATTCATGAAGATTATGAACAAATGGTGTGATGCAACAAGCTATTCTAAAGTAAATTAGAAGTATTTAATCATCTCCATCTTACTCTCAACATACTTCTCCAATCTATGGGTAATAAGTACAACCTCTGATTACTCTCTAATAAATCTGGTGGTGAAACTGGGGTTCCTGCAACAAATGATTAACTAAGGACACAATTTCCTTTCCACAATTTACTTCAGAGTAAATAATTCCAATGAGTTTATGTTATTACATTAGCTAGGAGTTCTGTGACACATTCACTCTAACACTGCCTCTACAAATACTGAGTCTATTTACTTGTTTCTCCAAGTTAACTGGCTACACCAGTTACAGGTTCTACGTAAATCATTTTTCATACTGAAAAAAGTTTTGTTACAGGAAAAACATCCTGCAGATTTCCTATCTAATGGACATCTCTCAAGGTTGCTATAAACAAGAAGCTTAATATGGACCAGTATGATTAATGTCTAGATCAGGGGTCACCTACATGGTGCCCGCGGGCACCAGGATGCCCCCAAGGACCACATGAGTAGCCCGTGGACCTGTTCTAAAAATATCACAACTCACCAGTGAGCAGTGTCTAATTGAATTTTATCCTGTTGCTATCCTTCTTTAGTCACATTTGCATTTATATAGATTTGAAAATGACAATATAAAAAATAAACATTTAAAACATGTTTATTATACATTAAGTTTAGATAAGTTTAGTAGGGCGATTCAAACTGGTAGCCCTTCATATGGCTCAGTACCCATGAAGTAGCTCTCAGTTTCAAAAAGGTTGGTGACCCCTGGTCTAGATCATATCTCTGACCATCCAGTTCAATCAAAATGTTAAAGAGCTGCTGTCAAGCAGCTGTACATTTTCCAATAATCAAAAACTTGTCTATGATGCTTCACTCTGATTTCAGATAATGCAACTGCATTGAAAGAGAACTTGTCAGAATAATGAATGACTTGCTTCTCTCCTTTGTCTGTGGAATGCCCAATAGGTCTCGTCTTGTGCTTTTGAACTTAACTCCCACATTGGACACCACAGATCCTCATATTTTTGGGTATAATAGAAGTTGGATAAGTGGAAGACGGATGTACCATAATTTCTTCTTACTGTCACCATACAGGTTCTTTCTTATTTTAGGTATTATCTATCTGGCTGTGTTAAGTCAGTTAGTGTAAATGATGAATCACCCAAATAACTAGCCATCATGCACGATGTTGAGAAGAGCTCTGTGCTGGGCCCATTACTACTCTCCCCAGATAAACTACATTGGCCAAAGTATCAGGACAGCCCTCCAAATCATTGAATTCAGGTGTTCCAATCACTTCCATAGCCACAGCTGTATAAAATCAAGCACCTAGGCATGCAGACTGCTTCTACAAACATTTGGAAAGAATGGGTCACTCTCAGGAGCTCAGTGAATTCAAGCACGGTACCATGATATGAAGTCCATTCATGAAATTACCTCGCTACTAAATATTCCACAGTCAACTGTTAGTTGTATTATAACAAAGTGGAAGCAATTGGGAACAACGGCAACTCAGCCATGAAGTGGTAGGTCATGTAAAATCACAGAACGGGGACAGCGCATGCTGAGGCACACAGTGTGCAGAAGTTGCAAACTGTCTGCAGAGTCAATAGCTACAGACCTCCAAACTTTGTGTGGCCTTCAGATTAGCTCAATAACAGTGCATGCAATAACAAGTTCATGGAATGGGTTACCATGGCCGAGCAGCTGCATCCAGGCCTTACATCACCAAGTGCAATGCAAAGTGTCGGATGCAGTGGTGTAAAGCACACTGCCACTAGACTCTAGAGCAGTGGAGACATGTTCTCTAGAGTGATGAATCACGCTTCTTTGTCTGTCAATCTGATGGCTGAGTCTGGGTTTGGTGGTTGCCAGGAGAACAGTACTTTTCTGACTGCATTGTGCCAAGTGTAACGTTTGGGGGGGGGGGGGGGGGCCCCCCCAGTGATGTTTCAGGGGTTGGGCTTGGCCCCCTAGTTCCAGTGAAAGGAACTCTTAGTGCTGCAGCATTCAAAGCCATTTTGGACAATTTCATGCTCCCAACTTTGTAGGAACGTTTTGGGGATGGCCCCTTTCTGTTCCAACATGCTTTGTGCACCAGTGGACAAAGCAAAGTCAATAAGGACATGGATGAGCAAGTCTGGTGTGGAGGAACTTGACTGGCCTGCACAGAGTCCTGACCTCAACCTGATAGAACACCTTTGGGGTGAATTAGTGCAGAGACTGCGAGCCAGGCCTTCCCGTCCAACATCAGTGCCTGACCTCACAAATGCTCTCCTGGAAGAATGGTCAGAAATTCCCATAAACACACTGCTAAGCCTTGTGGACAGCTTTCCCAGAAGACTTGAAGCTGTTATACTGTAGCTGCAAAGGGTGGGCAAACTCCATATTAAAGCCTATGTATTAAGAATGGAATGTCATTAATGTTTGTATGTGTGTGTGTAAAGGCAGGGGCCGCCATACTTTTGGAAATATAGTGCATGTTGCCCCTTGGAAATATTAACCTCGACAATTTTCATCAAGGACATTAGGGATCCCAAAATCATTCATGCTGATCTGATGACTGAAATTCTTATGAATCAGGATTGCTACATCAATGCAAGTCCCGCCAATAACTCATATTACTACATTTGATATTACATTGAGTCATACATTAGAAGTATTTCTGAAACCTCCATTGTTCAGATAAACAATATTGTAAAAGGCAGAAAAAGATGCTGTAGTCTAGAATAAAACCTACTTCTCTAATACTTCTCTAACATCCCATATAACTGCATTTATTAGCTATTGAAAATCCTGTTTTGTTGTCCATTGTAAACTAGTTCACACAGTTAATTTAATGCTATATAGCTACTAATGATAACATCATCTGGCCCAGAGACTACAGATTATCAAGTGGACCTAGAGACCCTGTGTGAATTAACAGCTCATGATCAGTCATTCTCAGGTGTTATTTATAATAAGCAGTGCTTAATTTGTAAATCAGAAGATGCTGGAACACGAAAGGCGGAGGGGCAATGAGGCAGGCGCAGCTCCCGGAACGAGTACTAAAAGCAGTGCTGAAAACATGCTATGTATTTTTAAGAATAATTTTAAAAAACTAATAAGGATGTGAAATTGGTCTGTAAATTAAAATGCATACCTATCTTATTGTTTTTTTTACCCAGACAGCTGCCAAATCCAGGCAAATAGGTGCCAAAAAGCAGAGAGTGAAAAAGAGAGAGAGCCCGGAACATGTTCCGGCAGAATCTGGTACAAATGAAGCACTGGTAAGTATAACATTTTAAGCGTTCTTTATTTATTTGATATTTACTTATTTATTTATGTTTTGAGCTTTCTATAGACATTGCAGACATATTTCCTTTAAAGTGATCTGGGAATATGTTTCAGGTTTTCCCAAAATTTTGATTTTGGTTTGAAATAACACTGTAAAGCACTTTGTGACAATCATGTTTTTTAAATTGCTCTATATGAAATAAAAAATTGATTGACAATACATAAATAAAACAAATCTGCACACTTGTTGATTCAATGCAGGTGGGGGTGCATTTTGAATCAGTGCTCAATAAGAGCTACAGCGTGCACCGTAACTGTTGATTTTGGGTAAGAGAAAAAAGAAAGATTTAATTTTTTTTTTTTTAAAAGTAAATGTTAAAATGTCAAAGAGTCATGCACTACACCTAGAGTTATATGGCAGCATAATGAAATGAGGTGGACATCCCAGCTTGGGAGACAGCATCTAGATAACTTGCTTGGGGTGGTAGGAGCTTGATAGTGATGCCGTAATACGCACCTTTAAACTCATCAAGCATTTGCATTTCCGCCACCAAACTTGTGAAATCCTCCCATGAGTCTTTGCATAGAAAAATGAAAAGGAGGGGAGAGCACAGAATGTCATGCATATTATGGCTTGAAGATAAATGCAACAAAATCCACCAATGCTACATGTAGAATGAGTGTGTTTGCCAAAAGGTTCAGACTCCTTAGTAGGTCTACATTAAACAAATTTTGTTTGGAAAAAAAAAATGCACCCATAATTACCATCTTAAAGCCATTTGAAGAAAAGCATGAAGCTCATGTAATGTGAGGGTTATCAGTCATCCCCTTCTTTTAAATCAGTAGGCTGTGAGCTTCATTGAGCAACATGACACACCATTTGCTTAATTCCACCCACAGCAAGGTAGCAATCTAGTTAAAAGGAGACATCCCTCTACAGAAATTGGAGAGAGGAACAGAGTGTTCTCAACCGCCTGAACAAATGAGTAATTATATACACCATACAGGAAAATGAGATAAAATAAATTTAGACATAGTTCACAAAGCCGCCAACAATGTAGTATCGATAATGTCACAAGAAATAGTCTGGGTTAATGTGCTTCTCTGGCAAGGCACCTTTTATCCCATAGCAAGTACCACTCTAGTCCAGTTGGTGGAAGTAATACATTACCACACTAAAGGTCAAAAAAAGAGACATTAGAAAACTACATGATAACCAGAAAAGTATTAGTAGATTAGCAACAAAGCTAACTTTGAAATTTTAACATCATGTGAAACTGAATAGTACAGGATTGTTTGGCGGATTTATCTGAATGTATACCAAGTAAACTGGTTCTGGTATATACTATAAATTTAGGTGGTTTTGGAGGGGGGTCCACCTCGGATGCCAGGGGGCACTGTTGAGCATTCTGGAGATGTAGAAGGCCTATCAATGAGACAGAAAAAAAAGAAGGATCCCAGTGATACACTGAACCAACCAACACCCTATTTGGAGAACAGTGCTCAAGTCAATGACTGCCCAGTTTGTCACCGTCTGTAAAGTATATATACACACACACGTCAATTCTGGCTGCAAGGTTAAAGCTATTTTTAACCTAATATCATGTTCGACTAGTATAACTAATCGGAGCATTGATGAGCCTAAAATTCTGTGGTGTCTATTTGTTGAGCACTGTTGTTATAGAGTGTTGGTTTGATAGCCTAGCCTAGACTGGTATCGTACTACTGATGCTAACTTGGAATCACATATTTCATTAGTATTCCTGGGTTCATAAAGGAAGGTTTTGGCAATATGAATCCTATTAAAGACACTTTTGGGAAGATGCGAATGGCAGCAATGCCCTGCAGGTAAACATCTACTTCTAGAGCCAACTACTATGTCTCATCAAGCATTGATAACTGTGAAAACTGGAGCATTGTCAGGAATGACTGACTGATAGCAGGACTTAGGATGCACTAGGGTTGTGTGGGTCAATTACCCTACCCACAAGTTCTCATCATAAGGACATCTCCTTACAAACTAGAAGCACTAAGAGAGGAAGACAGCTCAAAGGTCCCATGAGAGGTGGAATGGAAAATGTACTAAACAGGATCAATTATGTGGAAATAACCACGTGGCATGACTGAAAGAGCAAAGAATCCTAAGGGAATGAATGTGTGGGAGGACAAAGGTTACGACTCATAGGACCCTGCAAATCCTTTAAGGCAAGGCCAAGTGAAGTGGGAATGACCAGAAGTAACCATGCACTGCAATAGAAAGTCAAACTAGGTGGATTTAGACCTGAGCTGAGCACCAAAGTCCTACTGATTCCAGCATTTTAGATGGGTGGAAGGAAATGCAGAAAGGACTGCAACAGGAAGATAACTCTCAAGAGGACTTTTAGAGAAAAACACCCAGCAGTGACTGGTTTAGAGAATCAAGGCAAGAAGAGAAAAGGGGGCAAGGACAAGGAAATGAAAATGAAATTGCTGAGGGTGAACAAACAAGAAGTATGGAGTGGTTTAGGTCAGAATCTGCCCATATTAGAAATATCACTGTGAGATGAAAGAGTAAGCTAAATGTATTTGAGATTATTTATGAACTGTGTAAGGAAAGAATTGGGAAAACAATTCCCCAGAAAAAGTGGGAGAAGAAAAAAGGAGATTAGATTCTGGTGCTCACTGGTACTCAGGAAAGCATGGATAAAAGGTAGAAGAGCATGAGAAGCAAGGCATGAAAGCACTTTGGGATCTAATTATTAATCAGATAATCTGCCTTGTGGTTGTACTGTGGGGCCCAAGAGCAGAGAAACCGGTAGAATGAAATTGGCAAGTTCTTATAAAACCACCTTTAAATATATCAGGGCTCTACTTGAGGAGATTGAGTGGAATCCTGACTGCTTTGAAATTTCCTTCAAATTAAATCTACAAATCAGGATATAAGCAAAAATAATCAATTACACTTCATCTAAAAATTCCTAAAGTATTCCTTAAAAAAATTAAACAGGCAGCCATTTTATGTAAATTGAAAATAACATGAAACAACTGAAGACTAAAATGTGTATAACATGTATTGTTAACATAATTTGTGTCTAGGGCCGGACGATATCACATCGATATTATATCACGCATGCGCAATGATCACTAGGACTTCAGATGACGGACAAAACATTTGGCCGAACGCCAGCTTTTCGGTACTATATGGACGTTTATTTACACCCACAATTTGTTAAGCAGATTAAAGGTATGACTAAAATATTACAGGCATTTTATGACGCCCAAAAGTCAGTAAATTTGGCATATCCTTATATTTAACCCAGCAAACATGACACGTCTCCCAGACGTGCAGATCATGGCTATATGGGGTCGGTCCATCCAGGACTATATTTTTACGTCTGCAAGACGTGCAAATCAGGTTAAGTATCTGGACGTCTGACTACGACCTCTCTTCGACGTTGATATGTAGTTTAATATCTGAACGTCTAGTTTTTGGACATTGTCAATTCAATTTAATGCTCATGAATTCAACCCATTTTGAATTAAACGGAATTTAAAAAAATATACCATATGCTCCCTCGCAAATGTATTCATGATCACATCTATACATCTACAATTCCACTTGTATATGGCGTAAAGTCTCTCATCACATTCAGGATTTTTACAGCCTCTGAGTGTTTTTGCTTTGTATTTCCATATCCACGGCCCTTGCGGACACTTTTGTGCACACGCAGAGCGCGGGATTTCAAAATCCGGCAGTGACTTGATGCGCGATCGAACAAACATCCAGCTTGTTAAACCAGGTTAATGCTAAGTTATGTTCATGAATTTCCTTAATGTTAGCTTCAACCAACTTCAACCTGCTGCGGCTAGTTACCCACTACGCAAAGATTCGTCTAAACGATGTCTTTGACGTCTTTGTCATGCATAGAAAAGACGTCCCCTAAGGAGCCAGAATGAAAGTTTTTATGACGTGTTTTTATGACGTCTTCTGAACGTCAAATGCCGACGTCCGCTGGACCGCTATACAAGGTTTCAAATGGGTTCAAATGCAGTCATCATGGACGTCTTTTCAACGTCTTATATCAAGAGCAGACTAATTTTAAAGTAGCTTGCTAACTGTGACTGAGTCCACCGTGAGTTAGATAGCTAGTGACCACGACGGAACTATTAGATGGCAATGCTAAGCCACAGCAGATGTTGCAGCTTGTAATTAAGCTTTTAAAATGTGTTTTTTCTTTTCATGATACTTTAGCTCTCTACTGTTCTGTTGTATATACTGCAGCACCGGCGGTCCGGCGGGGCGCATGTCCCAGCATGCCCCGCGTACAGGTGTAAATAGCCCTTGTTGTGTTATTGCCGTTATCGTTAGTAGTTAATTCTTTATTGTTGCGCGTGTATTTACCCGTGTCTTGTGTGTACCTGTGTCTTGTGTGTACCTTGTCTGATCCTCCTGTGTAATTAGCTTCCGTAAATCCCCCACTGTGTATGCGTCTTACAGTTCGGCGACTGACAACCTTGTGTTTCGTATGTATAATTGGTTCTCGTGCTCGGCTGATGTAATCCTACAAATAAAGAGCGTGTTTCCCCGACAAGCGAGTCTCCGTGTCTCTCTGCTCCCGCGATGCCGATCAGTGTGCCCGTCGCCCCAAATTTTAAATAAAATGCATGGTGGGACTTCATTTATACATGAATTGAGTCAAGAGGCATGATATACACGACGTCTAAAATTAGTCTGCTCTTGATATTATAAGACGTTGAAAAGACGTCCATGATGACTGCATTTAAACCCATTTGAAACCTTGTATAGCGGTCCAGCGGATGTCGGCATTCAACGTTCAGAAGACGTCGTAAAAAGACGTCATAAAAACCTTCATTCTGTCTCCTCAGGGGACGTCTTTTCTACGTATGACAAAAACTTCGAAAAGACATCGTTTAGCCAAACTTTTGCGCAGTGGGAATAAACGTGTCAGACTTTAAACTGCAAAAAGTACCGCCACACCACCGACATCTTTTTACCTTGTCTAGCCGCAAGATCTCCTCTTTTGAAAGATATCGTGGCTGCTTAGCTGTTCCTTTCTTCACTGATACTTCAGTGCAAATCACACACTAAACATATACCGTGTACCAAACATAGTACAGTCAGCCCTCATGCATTTGCGCTTCCTGATTCGCGAATTCACAGATCCGCGAAAATTTCGTTGGAACCGAACTTATTTGCATCCGCGATTTTTTTGCACATTTTGCACAAGTTTTCATGCTTTTGAGTGTAAAACTGCTAAGGAAAATTTTGCTAATGAAGATTCTACTGTGATTTTGGAGAAAATATATGTCAGTTAATAAATCCCTTAAAAACGTGGCTTTCTTACTGAAACATTCCTTTTTATGTACATGTATGCTGTACTATACCTTTACAAGGTGCGAATCCCATTCGCAAAGTTTATTCCCTTTGGAACGCTAATGGTTACATAAATAGAAAATAGTTAATGTACTATTTTGTAATAGTAAGTACACGTTAACATAAATTCAATGCACAAAAATTATAAATTTCTTAAAAAGGTGCTAATGTTTACATACATACCAAATGCATCCTGGGTTTCCCTCTCAAAACGCATTGAAATGGTTGTTTACTCATTTTACCTTACTGTGAATGCAAAAGAAAACGGCAGCCAATGCCGTATTCTATGAATTAATAGGCGTAACATTAGTATACTGTACTGTAAATGTGCTAGTGTGACAAATATGTTTTTTTTTTAAGGTAATGTATTAAGCTAACTTTTAAATGAAATTAAAGTGTTTTGGGAGCATGACTGTCATCCTCCTCATTCGCGACAGGTTCTGGAACCTAACCTCACGAATGTCCGAGGACTGACTGTATACCAAAACAGCATGATATGGTGTGCTCCGCTAACCAAATTTAATAAAGTTTTGGGTGTCAGAAAACACATCTCATTAATATTTTAGCTATACAACTAATCTGCTTACCAAATACTGGGCATAAATAAATATCCGTATAGTATCGAAAAGCTGGCGACCAGCCAAATGCTTCGGCTTTGATCTGAAGCCCCGGTGACTATTGCCCATGCGCCATATAATATCAATATGATATTGCCCATCCCTATTTCGGCCTATCAGTTTGCACTCACAGATCTTGAAAATCTTTAAGAGAAATCCAAAATGAATGCAAATATGTCTGTACAAAGCATTCAAAGCATTTTGCATGACAGCAGTTTGATTTTCTTACAAATGGATCCAAATTAGAAACCATTTTAAGTAACTCTTTCCATCACTATCATCGCAAATATAGATCTGAAAAGATTTTACATGAATAAAATTGTGTATAGGCAAAACAGATAATATATATTGTGGTCCAGTTTATAGCTTTTCTTTAAATCTGCATGCTTTTCAGCTTGAAATTAATATGAGGACAATATTGTGATTATATTATTGCTCTTCCTTTGCAATATTAAGTTAAAGTAAAAAAAAAAACATCCAATGTTTGCCTGGAAGGCGGGTTGGGGATTCTGTTTCTGTGTTCCTGTTACATGAGGGATAACACACTACACTGTCAGAGTGCAACAGTTGAGTGTAAATCATTTTAAACCCACATTCATATTCATATTCATTCTTTACATTATCCCTGTACAGGATATGCAGTCGGAAAGATGGATGGATTATGAGGAATTGTTTTTCAGATAATGTTCAGTGTGATTAAATTATCCAAAACTGTTTAAGCTACAAATATATTTCTGAAAAACACAACACACAAAGTGATGCAACATAGTCCTTGTATCCACATCACATCAGATAGCCATCAAATGGATCCTACAAAAATACATGATTAGTATACTTCATCTACACAACAATAAAAATAATGTACTGACCAAAATGATATGAAATAGATACAAGGTGAAACAACTTTTAATGCATCGCATAGTGGATTCTTATTTTCAGGCAAGTGGCAGGATGTCACAACAGCAAAAATTGCAAATCTGGACCTCAATATATTTAATTTTATTTATTGGAGGACAGAGGAACAGTAGGTTCAGATGAACCATTTCCATCAAATACTGCACAGAGGTCTGGATAACTACCTTAATCATTATGCAAATGCATTTATCATTCTTTTGGGTTAGTTAATGCTCTGGTACTGAGATTAAAACAATATATTAAATACATTCCATTAACATATAACATGTTCAAAAGTTGTATTTACAAGAAAATATGGCAATAAAAAGTAATAAAAAATTATTCTGAATTTATCAAATTGTATTATTTATCATTATTGAAATTTACTTTATAGTGGTAAGTATGAAAATATCCTGAAGTACAACAGACATTTAGAGACACCAAATAAGTAGTACTATTTTAGTAAACAGTAAATGCAACGCTAATAATTTCTGCTTCAAGCAGGCTGAAGAAAAATCCTCATTTAAGTGAATATGCACTGAAAATGCAAAGTAAGCTGAAATTTCTCTTGTTCATTAAGAGGGCCGGGCACATTTAAATCAATCAGATAAATGCTCTTCATAAATATTTCTACAGCAAATGGCTGTTAACAAAACAACTTTGGATGTAAAATGAGTGCTTTACATGACAATGGGGGACATTTCTAACTGTGCAGAATAACAAGAAAGCTGGGTGTATTTCAGCCCCACGTGACAAGATTTTCTGATTAATTTTTTAGAAATGGAATTTCTATCCATTTCTACCTTCTTCAGTATGACGTAAAAGAAAAAAAGTATGGCTTACAAAGATCACGTTACAGGCAGAAACCTCTTTCCACCTGCTCCTAACCATGTGTATCATTCACATCATTTTAACTGTAATAATGTTGATGTGACAACTTCATAACCTTATATTACAATTTTTATAGTTCCTAATAAATTTGCATTAAACATAATCATTGTCGTGCAATTTTAATCTATACAAACTAAAAAAAAAAAAAAGACTGAACATACCAATGAGTTAAAAGCAGATTTATAGTACTAAATCATGCAATGCATTTCTATCTTCTCATATTTACCTCCAGTATTACTAGTAAAACTGACACACCGTGTTTAGAGAAACTAGTCACCTTCTGCAATTCTGTTTTCTCAGATTTCCCTTTGTAATCAGAGCGCCATTAATTCCACAGTTTTATTAAGCTAAACTTCAATATACTGCTAGACTTTAAGGTCCTGGTGCCAGTTGAAACCACTTGCCGTGGGCTATTCATTTACATATTTGCATTTTGTACTTCTCTTGGGACTCCTCAATAATGTAGAATTATGCTTACAATTCCAGGTGCTACATCCAAATCATAACGTATTATATCTTATTTTGTTAATTTATAGCTTCTTGCAATAAAGTAGATAATCTCAATAACTATACATACATTTTAAACTTAATTTTGACTATTTAAAAATAAAATCAAACAAACGCATAAAACGGAGCCTGTTACAGTTTGGATCTGTATTATTAAAAAATATATATATATAATAATTGAACACAGTTATCCATAACACCAAACAGAATCAATTCACCAAAAATTCCGGCTCTCAAATGAATTATCTTAATTTAAATCATATTGATTTCTTCCCCATCGAAAGCACAAACCAACGGCTGGGGGAACCAAATTATATTGTGCCAACTATCAGGACCGTTCAGTATTGTATCGTTCTTTAGGACTTCTTTAGAAAAATGTACGAAAAATATCCAAATAGAGTAATATTTACACATTAACAGCTGAATGTATGCTAAAATGAACAGGTCTGAAATTTAACCCTCCCCGAAAGAACATTACGAAACAATCCTGTCTAACAAAACAACCATTTTGTTCAGTGTGACTTGCAAACTCTGTGCCCGCATCGGTAAAACATGCTAATATGCTGGGGCGCATCAGAATCAGGACTTTTCCTCCTCTTCTGCAAAATAACCACGTCTGACTGATGCTGGAAGGGGAAATATGACTTGGCGTTTTCAAACACTGACGCGCATTAAATGACACTAGATGCAGCCGTCCTCTCACTGATGAAATGTCCAGCCAAGCGGCCTCACCCGTTCCTCCCCGAAGAGGCACCCAGGTACTGCCCACAGACTTACCCTCATGGGCCGGCTCCGGGTCGGGCGTGAGGGAGATGTCGTTCAGCTCACGCAGACAAAGCCATTCCCCGTCCACGGAGACTCGAAAGTTGCAAAGGTAAATTGTCTCCCTTGCCGCCTGTGTGATTTTGTCAGTGGTGGGGGTGGGAGCATCACTCTGAGGTGTCAGATCAGACATGATGACTCAGCTTTGGTACCACAGCACAAAAACAGCTCTCCACCAGGCCAGGAACAGGTAAGGAAAAAAACAAAGAATTTCCCCACTACAGCTCTGCCGGTCTCCTCCGCTAGGAAACAGCGGAAAGAAAACAACAGGAGCGACTAAGATTGAGAGCAGCCCACCCCCAATAACGCAGAAGCACAAAAAGGATGTTGTTCGTTTCTCTTCCCTTGCCTCCTCCGGCTTTTCTCCCCCACAGACAAGTGAGGGGCTAAAGTCACCGTGTCTACAGCAAAGTCTCCGCTATTTTCCACATCAGCTGCTGCCGAAGTGTTCAGCCAGAGGGTCTCAGAGGCAGCGTGAACGGATGATGCTGCTGAAATCACGGTCTTCCACTCCCCTACTCAACCTGCTTCGTAATAATTGGATTGGCTGCGCGTACTGCACTGGGTGTAAACCAAGATGGCCGTCTAATGAGCTGTGCCTAGGCTTAGGCATCACGTGACCGATAGCAGATGGGTGGGGTTGGGTGGGTTGGGTTGGGTTGGGTTGGGTTGGGTGGGGTGGGGAGGGGGCTAAAAACCTGCTCGCGAGATGCATCACTATGATTCGTGATGCAAATGCGAATCATATGTATCTATCATTTTATCATGTATCAATGGAAACACAAGTTGTTCTGAGGTTATTGCTGAATATATAATGAAAGCATGGCATATGAATTTAGTATTGACATTTCAGTGAGAAGTCTAAATGGATGTATATAAGCTGTAAATAAAAAAGAAATCACATAATACAGTTAAGCCTACCATAAAAACCAAAGGTTAAGCTGTACTGAAATTATTATTAATTGAACATAAAGCATATGCATACTGAGAGTGTCTTTGGACTATCAGTAATCTTGCCAATACCTGCAAAAATCCCAGCCAGTTGAAATGGAACCCGGCCTTCACTGTAAGAAAGGCCAGGTTAATTAATTACACAGGCAAGAAGCTTTCTGTTCAGTTAATTTATAGGAGACATTTTCAAAATTCTATTCATTAGTTTCACTGTTAAATAAGTGACGGCAATGTATTTTTAGATATTACAGAAATATACTCAACAGACATTGTGATACTGCCTTTATGTTCAAAATTTTTATATGATTTTATGTAAAATACATAGAATTATGGAAACAATTTATAGATCAGTTAACATGTTTTTGTGGTTATCTATCATGCTGATTAGTTCAAAAAAGGTGAACAGCAACCCTGAATAAAATCAAATGTGTTAATATGGAAATTTTATGTAATGTCCTGATTTGTTTATGTCTGGAGCCACTTTCAGGGGTACAAAAATAGCATGACGGGCACCTTCAGCACGTGGATGCTGTTGTCATAGGAATGGTAGTCCTCACTGGACGCACCTGCTTCCAGACAGTTCTGGTCTGTAATCATTCACACTCGTGTTAAATCTAACAATCTATTTAAGCTCTCTTTGGTTAGTAATTTCTGCCTCTTCATTTACAGTGAATTCCTATGTCTGAAAACAGCATTTTTAATACTCTTATTGTAGGAGTGGAATACTCAAACACTTCCAGCATGGCAGTTCAAATTGGGATTGGGATATGGGTTGCATCCATAAAAATGAATGGAGAGTCACCACAATGATAGGAATATATGAAATAGGTGTGTGTGTGTGTGTGTGTGTGTGGTCATATGTATATTACATTGTGTAGACCAAATGGGGATTTTTTTCAGTCTCTACAAGGGAAAACTCAATTTTATTAAAATTGGTGAATGCAATGAAAAAAACTAAAAAAAAAACAGGTTGTCATAGTTGATATTATGGTTATGCCCATAGAAATGAATGGAGAGTTTCCATAAGGATATTAATACAGGGACTGTGTGTGTATGTGTAGGTATACCCTATGATGGACTGATGACATCATATTTGGGTTTTGTCCCTGCCTTATGCCCTGTGCTGCATGGGAATGTCTCCATGCCCCCTTGTGACGTTACCTAAACATGAGTGGTCTTCAGCTGTAGCTATTTTAGTTTTGTGCCACAGGGGGGCGAAATTGCTACAAAAATTTCCCATTTTATACTACAAATTTAATCCTGAAATCTCTATGAAGAAAATTAGAAAAGTTTTGCTTGAGTGGGTTCTCCAGATATTCTGGTTTTCTCCTCCAGTCTCCACACATGTAGTTGAGTGAATTGGTTTCTCTAAATTGCGTATTATTTTATTGTGTGCTCTTTGTTGAACTGCTATGCCATTCAGGATGTCCTCTGGATGGTCTCCTCAAACAAGATCCTGGGTACCTCTACTCATACTGAATGAGAAGATATGAGAGTGGATGGATATGCTTATGTTACAACATACTTTTAATATGAAATATATAGCAGAAATGAATGTTACATTTATACAGTGGTTTTTCAATACACCCAAAGTGCTTCACGGATGCAATGGGGAGCCACTTCTATCACAACCACTGTGTAGAACCCACTTGGATGATGAGACAGCAGCCGTTCTGCACCGGTATGCTCACCACACAGTAGCTAAGGTGGTGAAGGGGCAGGAGAGAATTCACCAGTTAGATATAGGGGATGATTAGGAGGCCAGATTTGAAATGGCCACAGTGGGCAATTTAGCCAGGGCATTGGGGAACCACCCCTACTCTTTTGAAGGATACCCAAGGATCCTTTATGACCTCAGAGAGTCAGGACCTCGGTTTTACACCTCATCTGAAGGACAGCACCATTTTTTACAGCACAGTGTCCCCATCACTGCACTGGTGCATTGGGATCCACACAGACCATAGGATAGGCGTACCTCTTGGCCACAGCAAAACCTCTTCCAGCAGCCACACTACTTTTCTAGGTGGTCTCTCATCCAAGTACTGGCCAGGCTTAAACCTGTTTAGGTTCAGGTGGATTATATAGTCTGAGCTGCAGGTGGAATGGCTGCTGTGATTATTAAAATTGAAATTAAATTGAAGTCTTAGTTATTTTACTTTCATGTTCTATCTATGCTGTTTATTTTAATATTTTAGATTTGATTTATACTATTACATATGCATATCCATCTACTTCTCATCTTCATACTTTTTCTGGAGAGGGCTGCAGTGGTAGCACTCTGATCAGACCCTTCTTTTCACAAGACTAACCTTTACTCTGAGGGATTCTGAAGTGTTCCCAAACCATAGGAAATATAATTCCTTCAGTGTGTCCAAGGCCTCTGCCCAGTGAGATGGACTTTGGGATGATATCAATATTTGGGATGATATATATTTGATATCAATAATTGAGTAATTTACAAAATAATTTGATGATTAACCAAACAATCATTTATATACAGTATAATATATACATATTGCAATTGGGAAGCAGGGAATCAACCAAATGTTGATGGGTGCACATACACTCACACATATGGTCAGTTTAGGCACTCTACTTAAGTTGCATGTTTTTGGACAGTGGATGGATCTGTGTGGGTGGCACGATGGTGCAAAGGTTAGTGTTTCTGCCTCACAGCAAGAAGGTACTGAGTTTGGTCCTCAGGTCTGGCATGGGGCCTTTCTGGGTGGAGTTCACATGCTCTCCCCGTGTTCGCGTGGGTTTCCACCAGGGGTTCCGGTTTCCTTCCACAGTCCAAAAGTGTACAGGATAGGTTGATTGGCAGTGGCCCTGTGAGTGCGCATATGTCTGTGTGTACCCTGTGGTGTGTTGGCGACTGCCCAGGGGTGGTTCCTGCCTGTGCCCATTGTTCCTGGGATAGGTTCCAGTCCCCCCCACAACCCCAGTTGGGATTAAGTGGTTATGGCGATGGATGGAAGGATCTGCCGAAAAGCCACACACAGGGTTATGATGCAAACTCTATACACAATGCAGTGGTGTGCCACTCTCAACAGGCTTGCATGACGTTGTTATGTCACATCATAAGAACTGAGTACATGCAATTATCACATCACGAGAACTGAGTATAATCAGCTGCATTGAGACCATCAATAAAAGTTGCACTAAAACATTTTTAATCAATCTTAGGAAACAAAACTTTGCAAGCTTTTCAAATTTTTATTATGGTTCCTTCATACCATTATGTAATATACATTATAAAAACCAGTCCGCTTTTGCATGAGCTCTCCAAGACAAACATATAATTCTCCTCTTTGCTTTTGGACTCACTCTTAGAGTGAAGAGTTCCATTCTGCTGTGTGGGAATATTTTGTATTCCATAGAGACAATACTGAACAAAACAAGTGATTTGTCACTTGTCACTACAGAGCTAACCTTTGTTTAAGCAGCGATCATTTTGACATATAGGATTCGTGGAAAATTATTTTGCTTAATTAGCTTAAGTCAATGTGATGCTAAAGATAGACCAGGTTACTCCGAGAAGCTATATTGCACATGTCTATGGCTAACCTCACATATTGCACGAGTCTGTCACACCTGAATGTGCTGTTTTATAGATTCATTTGCACTGTAGTCATTCTGTCATGATTTAAATTCTGCTTTGCAATACTTACGCTCACTTTCATTCACTTTTAATGTGACCCTCATCCGCCGTGCATCATCATCCTTCCGCCATATTTGCAAGTATTTGATTAGGCAAATTTTAACTGATGCTTTAAAATAACACAGTAAGAGTTTAATTGAGTAATCATGACAGCTCTACTGACTAGGAAATGTCCTCACCTCTACAGGTGTGCTCACTGTCCACGAAACTGCAGTCGCTGAATAGATTTATCTATCAGTCTGATGTTCCCTGGTCCTGTATCATGCATGCATGATATAAAGGAGCTCCTTCACTAAATTCAAACTTTCAAATCATGAACAGGGGTGCAGACAAGATGCACCCCTGTCACAGACACAGCATGGCATGGTGGCATGGTGCAAGCAGAAAGTAGGGTGACGATCCACTGTCAGCTCAGGAGACAACAGGGCTTTATTAAATATCTAAAAACAAATCGGGGAATGTATACAAAAGCAAACAGACCACGAGGGGTCAGGAAACAGGGAAAAATAAGGACTTAACTAAAAAAAAAAAAAAACTAAACACGATTAAGGAACAAGCAAAGACTGTGTACTGGATAACAGGGAGCAGACCTGGAAACTAAACAGAGCACCAACATGCAGCTACTTAGTACACAATGAGTCATTAAGGAACTGAACACAGGTCAGGTCAGGTCAGGTTGGGGAGCATGCACTGGTGCAGCGCGTTGCCGCACCCACCATACAGCGAAACTCCTCGGGATCCCAGCCAGTGATCCTCCAGGCAGATACACGGTCCAGTCCCACCCTCCGGAAATGGCCATCCAACTGCTGCAGCCAGGTGTTACATGAGCGTCCCCTTGGCCTGGTCCAGACACTTGGGTCCTCAGCAATGAGAATCCTGCGATCACCCTCAGGGAAACGCGCCACGTGGCCATAGTGCCGTAACTGACGCTCCCTTACAATGCAGGTAATGTGCCTCATTTGGGACTCCTCTAGCAACCGCTCATTCGACACAAAGTCAAACCAGCGGTACCCAAGGATTCTCTGAAGAGACACAATACCAAAGGAGTCCGGCACCATATGACATCACACCGTGAGGTGGAGTATTTTGTACTGAATTCGAAAAATGGTTGTAGTATATTATAGGACTGGATGATGTGCAATATTAATACCAACTTTGCATGTCATGCACATCCACTTCTTACATCGCTATTCAGTTATAATAAAATAAGACTTTTTCTTACTTTCAATTCTGCATGGGCGTTATAGCACAGGAGGGTTAAAGTTTCACTAAAATATTTTTACTCTGCTACTCTGTCATAGAAAAAAAAGTTAAGCTTTGCAATTTTAATTATTATTCCATTTATAGATCATTATATGTGTAAAAATCAGTTTAAGGTTTACCTCTGCTGCTTCTGCATGAGCACCTCATGCGCTATCTGAGACAATCGTAATCATTTTCATCCTTGCTGTTTAAATCATTCAAAAACGGGTTTGTGAGAAGCTTTTGAACTTGTTTTATAAATACCCCAATAACTGTTGCAACAAAATCACATCGCATGGACCGCACACTATATGCCTGCTGTATTAGTATATTCAACAAAATATTTTTTAATTTCTTGTTGTGCCATCCAGATCTTTTTGTTATACAGACGCTCCTCTACTTACAAACGTTCAACTTACGAACTTCCAGACATACGAATGAAGAGGATGTTTAAGTCCAAATTGTGTTCACTGGGCTCTCGTTTCTTGTCCGCAACATCATTTTTTCTGCGCTCCAGTTTCGCTTAGTGCGACTTCTGGCCGCTACTCCCGCCGTGCATCAGTGTAGCGTGAGTACTCCCAGCATCGTAGTTCTTAGTACTTGCATATGCCATTAAAATGATGGTGATGACTTACGAACATTTCAAGTTGCGAACGGCCGTTTTGGAACGTATCTCGTTCGTCGGTAGAGGAGCGTCTGTATATGTTCTTGTGGCCAAATCACTTTTTTTTACTTTGTTTATCATTATTTTCTAAGTTTGCAACTATTTTCAAGGTGGTGTTTGTATTGTGTTTCAGCAGCAGCTATTTGCATACCCTACCAGCCTCCCCGCAGTCTTAGATCTTCCTCTACTGGCTCTCTCCTCATCCCCCCTTCCAAATTACATAGT
>JAODKC010000117.1:12990463-13012369 GCA_026777985.1 Mormyrops attenuatus | reverse complement strand
AAAAAAAAGTGCGGGCCCACCACCCCACCCCCACAACCACCCCGCGCCCCCACCCCCCCCCCACGCCCGGGGGGGGGGGGCAAAAAAACTGTCCTGGAATGTACAGGATTTATGGACCTATATTGCTTGCCAGAGGGGAGTATTGAAAACTGGTCGTGATCAGGGTGAGTTGGGTCCTTCAGGATGTTAATTGCTCTGCGCAAGCAGGGAGAACTAAAGGTGCCCCCCAGTGATGGTAATGGGCAGCCATTGATCCTCTGTACTGTATTTATAACCCTCTGAAGAGCTTTTCTATCTGCTGCTAAACAGCTAGCAAACCACACTGATTACAGATTACAGCTTGTAATGGTTTGGTTTGTGGCATACTAGATGATATGATCTTGTTCCAAATGTTTGAATGAATATTAATCTAAGTTTCTTAGCTCAATTCACATATTTTTTTTTGCAGTTTCAAATGTTTATGAACTAACTTCTGACTGTCAATTATTAACATTAGAAAATAATAGAGCAAGTCTGGGCTAATCCCACCTGATACAGGTTTGGGCAGATTATTGCAAAATGGATTGCAACATACCCCAGAAGGATATAAAAGAGCGCAAAATGATTTCATCATTAAGCAGTTTGATGATGATGGAGACATCCTGGTCAGCTTCCTGCATCCACATAGGCCAGCAAAATCCTTCCATTGACCAGCAAGCAAGAATATTTGTTGGGTAGCTCTTCAGGAAGTGCTACGCATTAGTGACCTCCAACTACAAGAAATTGAAGACAGTGCTACCTGTACAAGGATGATTAAGGAAAACTCATCCATCACAAAAAATATGTGTGTGTGCGTGCATATGTTTTACACTACATTTAGTGCAAAATACTTTTTTTCAGAAATGCAGATGCGAGAGGAGGTAACGAGCATGTGCCGACAATACTGTGCTGTACCCATCACACAATGAACCAACTCAGGGATGAGAACCTAAGTGCAGCTGTGTGACGGGTGATACCTCAGCACCACACTAGTTCAAATGGACCAGTGTGAGTTTTTTCCAGTGGGTGGAGTGCCAATCCTGCCACCAACCCCTAAGTTATTCCCTGTAAACTGGAGGACCTCCTTATATGGCTGGATGTAGATTAACGTCATCTCCAGGATGAAGCAATTACAGGTTAAGCGCTTTGCTCAAGGGCCCAATGGAGTAGGATCACTCCTGGTATTCAGAAGATTCAAACCAGCAACCTTCAGGCTGACACAGATCCCTAGCCTCAGAGCCACCACTCTGGCTGTAAGTTGTAAGAAGACTGAATAAACCACAAGATACCCAGCACCCTGGAAATCTCCCAAAGCCACTTTAAAGAACATGCTGATAAGTTCCTGTTTTCTCTGGGACAGCAGAACTGCTTTCACTTTAAGATTTCAATGTTGTTAATTAGTCTTATTTGTTTTAAAATTACTTTCCACATGATTCAATTTGTCATTCTATTAATTATCAATTAAAAATTCTGTGCTAGCTGTAATACTAGGTGATTTTTATTTTTGTAACATGCCATCTTTCCTGAAAATAAGCAAATAAAACATTGAGTGCAAATTTAAATGCATGTCTTGTCTTGGCAAGACGCTGGGCTGAAATTATGCCCTGAAATCCACCATTACAATTCAACTAAAAGACATTAATTCTTTATTCTTGTGGGTGGAGTGCTGGCTCTGAGGCTAAGGATCTGTGTCAGCACCTGGAAGGTTGCTGGTTCAAATCCCGTGAATGCCCAAAGCGATTCTACTCTGTTGGGCCCTTGAGCAAGACCCTTAACCTGCAATTGCTTCATCCTGGGTATGATGTTAATGTACATCCAGCCCTATAAGGAGGTTCTCCATCTTACAGGGAAAAACTTAGGTGTTGGTGGTAGGATTGGCACTCCAGCCACTGGGAAAAAACTCACACTGGTCCATTCAGACTACTGTGGTGCTGAGGTATCACCTGCCGCATGGCTGCACTCAGCTTCTCATCCCTGTGGTGGGTGCACAATGGGGTTTTAACAATCAGTGCATGCTCCTCACCTCTCTTGTGCAAAAAATAGCAGATATACTGTATGATGTAACCATTTTGCTACTGGGCTGGATTGTAATATTGTAAGTCAAAGATCCTGAGCTTTAAATATGTAAAATATTTGTAAAATAATCAGTTAATACAATGGAAAAATCTTTGTGTCATTAAAATGCCCTATAAATTAAAGAGCAAGCAAACAAATTATGTTTAGATAGAACCAAAATACTAAATGTATGACCCAAAGCGGCTAAACTTCTCTTAATCTCGTTGAAAGACATTTATATAACACTTATATGCAAAACTTCTAAATGTGTAGTATCCCAAATTATGGAGTTAAATATTGTGTAGCATTAACAGGCAAAAAACTACACGGGTGGGGGAAATAAAAAGTGCATTAGCCAAAGTAGGGGAGTGCAAAGAGTTAGTTGAATGGAATATGTAAAAAACTAAAATTGTTTTTTTTTAACCTATATTTACTGCCAAGATAAAGCAAGGTTTTTCAACTAGATACACACTTTTAATATAATCAAGAGCATTTCTGAGAAAGAAGAAGTGCATGTGAGAAGGAAAGCCAATAAACTCACATTAAAGGAAAATCCCTACTCCTGCCCTGAAAAAAAAAACGTTTTGCACAAGATTTATCACAGGCAGAACAGTATATATACAAGATGACCTAGCATTTATGCACAGTGTCTGTGGGAAACAGGATCAGCCATAAACAAGAAAAATGAGAACTGCTGCCATTCTGCTCACCTGCATCTTGTTTTCATGTGTTCAAGGTATGATATTAAACTACATATTCTAGAAAAGAACATACAATATATATGTAACATGTTTCATTTACAATATAACATCAAGAAGCCATATAAGTTGTGTAAGTTGTCATTGTGTAATATTTTTAATAACAGCCAGGCAGATGGAAAATGTATTGTTGGGCTGCTGTACAGACTTAGATAGTGATTTTCAGCCGTCTTGCTTTCAAAAAGGAGTTGCCATTGTTCCCAAGAGCCGGTGCCTGTGCAAGGATGCTGGGCTGAATGTCATTTCACATAAGGCCATTGAGAAGATTGAAGTGTATTATGCCAGTTCATCTTGCCAGCATATGGAGCTCATGTAAGAATCTTTATTAGTCTTTGACTTATATAATTCTTACATGCTTAAAAAGAAGCCTATAATCCTTAAACCATAAACTATATTAATAATCCATAATATCACTGTAGTGTCACCCTGAATAATGGAGGAGAACAAAAGTGCTTGAATCTGAAGTCCAAGTTTGCGAAGAAATTCATTAAGAATTTACAGAAAGAGAAAAGGTAAAAGTTTTGGTTTTGGCTAGTTTGTTACAGTTTTCTGTTATGATACTATCGAATAGCTGTAGTATACTATAATGTTGCATACATTATACTTCTGTTGAAATTAAAAGAAAAATGAAATAAATATGTACACTGAAATATGTATGAATTGTTTTTCAGGACCTAAAAAAATTGTGACAGGAAGAAACACAAATTTCAAAGAGATTGACTAGTATCCTCAGAATGACTCACAATCTACAGAAAGCCTGCTGGTGTATTTCATGTGCATTATAGATATACTCCTGATAGTTTTATGAAATACCTTTAACACTGAAATTTTTAATGAAAGGGATACATTGTGCATAATTTCCTTTTAAATTTGCTTCGACTGTGATGAAATTATTAACATGCTTGCAAATATGTATAAGCTATTGCCAACTGTTAAGGTAAATAATGTTACGCATTTTATGCAAAGTCGGTCTCGTTTTTCACTTCAGTTTTCTTTTGACGCTGATTTTTTATTTTAACAGAAAATCACACCCTTTACAAAGTTTATTTTAAACTAACAAATATAAATTTTATAACTTATATATAACTATAATATATAACTTAAAGAGATGATACCACTATATAATCAGTAATGTGGGGTTTTGTTACTCTGACCCATAACATGTTTAGTGGTTTTGAAAATAATTTTTACTGTTGGGAAACAGAGTATACATATACGTAGTAATTATAATCACAATTTATTTCCTGTTATGATATAACTGACCAGGAGGAAGGACATAAAAAATAAATGTAAAAGTAAAAAAATAATAATAATAAAATTTACAAAAAGGTCAGGAGAGTGGGCTGAATGTTAAAGTTACAAAGATTGTATTCAGCATGCACCTAATGCTTCTTGAGGGAAACAACACTCACATGGCATCAAGATGAGGTCACAGCTAATGAGAAAGAATAGTTTAGGGAACATTTCTCCAAATATGATATCCCAAACTGTATAAAATCACTGGCTAGGGCCTCTGAGAATAAATAGCATTCTATATGGAGGGTAGCATGTGGTTCAGCAGGTTAGACCACTGTCTGTGACTGGAAGGGTGCTGGTTCATATCCTAGGGTCAGCAGAGTGGTTTCAATTCAGCACAAATGAGCAAGTCAAATCAGCAAGATGGCAAAGTCCCAGTTCACACTGTCCAAATTTTAAGATTTGGGTCTCAAAGCAGGGGGCAAGTAGGTGGTGGTAGGTAGATGCTGGTGCTTGTTCTGATGGCAGGACGGTACAGCAGCAGGTAAGGAAGGAGAGATGTCACAGGGAGAAGGGCAGGCAGGCTGGAAGGACATCACAGGTAGTAAAGGCATCACAGGCAGGAGCGTGGGCAGAATATCTTGATTTTTTAGGGGTGTCTCCAAGGCAGCACACCCCAGGAGGGGTGGGGGGAATAAAAAGTGCATTAGCCAAAGTAGGGGAGTGCAAAGAGTTAGTTGAGTGCAGTATGTAAACTCCTGCAGATAAGGCTATGGCAGCATAAGTAGGAGGGAGAGGCAGGTGGGAACACAGGCATGGGGAGTCCCTGAACGTTAGCATTGCAATTCCACAAGGGGGTGTGCAGCTAGAGTGACAGTACTGACAGTTCAGTTAATCCAAAGCCAATGGCATCAATCCCCACCCAGCTCTACATCCCACACTATAGGTCTAACTGGGAGTGAGCAGTTAGCTGGAGCTAGAACTAGAGTCTCCATAAGATGGACTAAAGTGTGTTTTTAGCCTAGACTTGAATATTGAGAGTGAGCCTGAATTTTGCACATCCACTTGGAGACTATTCCACAACTGCAGAGCTCTGTAACAGAATGCTCTATAGGTAATTTAAGAGCTCCAAAATCCAAGGTTTGGTGATTCACAATAAGAAATGAGAAGCACCAAAGCATAATCCAGGAATCAGGGTGACAACACAAGCAAAGTTCAGAAACAAACCCAGGGCAGTATGCATATCCAGTCCAAATCACAATCAGCAGACAGGGAGAGAAAATCAGTAGTTTAGAAACCAGCAACTATTCAACGATGCAGAGATGTTCCCTTTTCACTGATCTGCTTTGTAAGTTTCAATTCCTGTTTGTTTAATATTTTCAGTTTCTGTTTCCTGTATGTTTTTTCGATTTGAGATTGCCGCCTACTTGGAATTCACCAAGACTTGTCTCACAAACATACTGCATATAATTCTAAGCATAGACATGGAATTAAAATATAAATTTAAAATCACTGTAAGCCTATTCATGGACTGAGCAGCCCCCTGTAAATACCCATGTGCTACAGACTCATTAGAGGAAAGTGGCTTAAAATAAACAATTTTGTTTATTCCTGAATGGGTATTTTTGAGGAAGCAGAAGCATGCAAGTAAAATAAGAAGAGTGAAGTGTAGTGAAAGCATTAGAAAACAAGACTGTATAAATAAAGCTGACTCCTCCCTTTCATCAATTGCTTCACTTAAATCAGGAAGATTCATGTGAGCAGGTATATGTTTTCACCACTTCTTTCTTCTTATAAACCAGTTTTACAGTTAAGTAACCAGCACTAAGTCTCATAATATCCAGGAAATGAAATATCATAATATAAGAAAACATTTATGTATATGTATCATATTAATTTCAGAGAGCATGAAAAGAAAAGCATTTAGTATGAAATTCAGCTGAGAAGAGCACACTTTTTGTTATGCAAAACACAGAGGGTGTTTGCTTTTGGACACATACTGTAAATGGCAGTTCTTTTTCATAAACAGCGACAATGAAATTTATCAGGGAACAAGAACAAAAATGTCATTGCTCAATCTAGATTTTATATTACGTGTAAACCAAACCTGGTTAACCACAAAGTTACCACATACATTGTTGAAATAAACCAAAGGCTAAGTGGAAATAGCTGCAGGATATGTAGTACATCATACGTCCTGGTGGTGGGAGAATAACTATAAAATAATGCGAAATTGCACACAAAATATGTTTTAAGCCTAAAAACATACTGGACCTTTAAACTGCTGTTAAACAATGGCCCTAGCCATCCTTTAATACAATCATTTAACGTTCACATCCTCACAAACGTTCACAGACACAGGAATAACTTTTCAGAAAACTGCTTATTTATTGCCTGGGTTGGACACAATAGTGAAAGAAGTTTTTTTTTCCAAAATAAAAAAAGACAAAGAGGACTCAGGTGAAATATTTTATGTATTGATGGAAAATGACAACATCTGTAATGAGAAATATTTTGACAGAGACAATATAGAACCGTGTGCTCTGACCCACCATCAGATCACAGCAGTGGCATTGAAAGCCGACCATGCTGCCACACCACCAAACAATCACGCTGGCATCATAGGTAACGCTGGCAAAAATCTAGGAATCGACAGAATTTCTGTGATTCACAGCTTGGGATCTCAGCATAGCGGTTTCATCACTGGTGAGATCAGCAGGTACTGGATACCACTTCATATTTGTGCTGGTTGGCTATGTATATAAACCAATAAAAAAAAAATCCAAAAACTCATTAAATGAACAGCTGGTGAGTGCTGGAAGAAAAAAACATAGCTTTTTTCCCTCAGTTTCATATGTGTCTGATAATTCAAATTAATACAAAAACTGGAATTTATTACAACAGTAGTGTGCTTAAAATAATAAATGCTAGACACAATATTGGTTTTTAGTCACCTGTAATCATAAGCTTTTTCATTTTTACAGCCTGATTACATCAGTTATCCACTGTCAGAGAGATCTGCACGAGTTATAGTGCAGCATCGGTGTTCATCACATACCACCAAATTCACCGAGAACTACAGATATACGTTTGACGTGAAACAGAAGCAGTTTCAGGCACAATTTCACTTCACATAACAAAGAAAAATTCAAAGTGCAATTATTTCTGATTTTCACAATTAGATACCTTTACTCGAGTCTGACATTTAAAAGTAAATTAAAGCTGAAGATGTAACATATATCCTTGTGGTGTTGGTGATTGAGAAGCAGTCATCCCTTATCACAGAGCACACAATGTTTTCTTATACTAGTCTTAGTAAACACCATATAAGAATTTTTCTGCATACTTTAATATATTTTAACCTAAAGTTCAAAAAATAATCCAAGATATAGTTTCCCAATCACCAATCTCCACATTTATGCTTCAGAAACACAATTAAAAATTTAAATACTGATAGCTTCAAAAGAATAGAACTGGGAACTACACTGTTTATGTAACATATGAAATCCATAAAAAAAGTCAGTGATAGGAAGTGGTCAGTTACAACAGTTATTTTTGAGCATATATTATTTTGCAGTTCCATAGGCAGGGGTGGGTTTGTTATTTCCGGGGCCCCATTCAAAAAGTCACTTGGGGACCCCCACCCCCCGCTCTCCGAGTATAGTAACTGTTTGTAGCCAATTGCATGGTTTGAGTTGTGGTAAACACTGCTACTGTCTATATGGCAAAATAAATAGGAGTTCTGAAATGCTCTGGATGTTAATGGCAGGAAAAAAAAGAATAAATAAGTACAGTGGTGAATTAAAAAAATACTGAAGCAACCATTTCTTCACAAGACTCGACCCTTAATCTCATTTGAGCTTTAGGTTGATTTATCTTGATATTGGTGAGTGCACAAAAAAGTTGGGGTGAGGGAAGTGTCATAAAATACAAAGATATGCTGTGTGTTTTAACAATATAACAGAATGACCTTGAGAAATTTATACGCAATGATAAAAAATTAAACTTTCTCAGTTGATTAATGGATACCACAAATAAAAAGAAAACAGAAAAGGGTAAACGAGCAGTCACTAAAGTGACTGTGTTCAAGTATGAATGTGCTACATGGCACAAAAGCTCAACATGACACTCCCTGCAATTTCAGAATCTTAGAACCAGAAGAGAAAGCACCAGATCGTGTCCTACAAAGAGGTTTCCAAGACGTTGTGGCAGTGGTGGATCGAAGGAACAAAACCGGGCCATAGACACTCTGCATGTTGAGGATAGCCCTGTCACACAGAAGTAGGCACATTGTCTTAAAAACGGTAGCATATAGTCTAAAATAGAACTTTATATTCTATAAATATAGATATACACGTAGTCCATGAGCCGGCTGGCAATGATTATTCATGAGTCAATAAAATACGTGGTCAGATGCAAAGAAACCCATGGAAATATAATTTGTAAAAAGGTTAAAATGATTGGAAGGAATTAAACATGCATATGAAAGTAATGACTCAGACGGATTTCCAAGAGATGGTACCTGTGAGTTTATATGAATATAGTATATCTGTAACACCCAGGACAGTCATCACAGTCATCGATATTTGCAGAGCGTAGAGGATAGTGTTTTAAATATTAAAACATTGATATTTCACATTGATTTACATACAGTATTGTACAATTTTCATACGTTGATGTAAAAATGTGTCAGTGATAAAGGAATCACCAGAAAAACGGTAAAATCTTAAAATCACGTTAAGTACCATTTTGATGGCCGTTACTTTAGGAAACAATAAGAGGCGATCTCCTGCCATTGAGCAACTGTGAGGATCTGTCAGGATGTCCTATAGAGTGTGGTTCAGAGACAAGAATCCAAACAAAGCTTGTGTACTGTGTATATGCATAATAGAGAGAGAGCTCCTCTCCCCCTCCCACAGCCTCACCCACCACAAGCTCCAGCTACTATTATAAGGAAGGCGAAACGTGAGCATCACTGTTGGTCAAATCCAGGCAGAACACATGCGGTCAGAGTTCCGCATGATGTGAACAGATGTCACAAAGCGCTGGTAGCAGCACACAGGCCTCACACCTGTCAGAATGTGGCTTGGCGGCCACTATGGGAATCAGAAGCACGTCCATCTGAATCGTGCCTGAGTGCAAACAAAGCAAAGCCTACTTTTAGTGTGATTAGGGATTTAATTTTGAGTGAATCAGGTGAAATAGAGGTCTGTGGTTAATTTCACACCTGCCAGACAGCCAAACTGCCCTGTCCACATCAAACACATTTGCACATTCAGATTCGGTGAGAATGGATTTACCTAACTCCTTGTTTTGAAGCGTGAAAAATACAATGCAAACTCACATCCTAAATGTGATTTTTTTTTTTCTGCGTTTGATGCAGGCCAATAGCTACAATTCATACACTGGCCTGGAAAGTTTTCGTGATACCTTGAGTAGTTACTTTAAACCAGTGCTTCTCAACCCGATCCTTGGAAATGCCCTGACCATCTGGGGGTCTGCAAGGACTGGGTCACAGAAACACTGGCTTAAACCATAGAAATGGCACAGCACAGTACTGATACCTGGCAACCACTTGGATGAACTCGGTGTGGTCCACTGGATGAATAAATACCATGTTTTTGCCCTACAAATGATACTCAACATAGATACCTCAAAAAAAGTTAGCACTGAACTTCTCTGTATGTTCAGAACTAAAGCACTGAATCTTTAAATGTGAATTTTAACAGATGAAGGAGAGTAGAGAATTTGGTGAGCTTGTTTCAATACCACTCCAGGCAGACGACCACTTTTATATGAAGTCCTAACTATTGTCGGATATGACAACTGACTACGGGCACAATGCAGAGATGCATCTGCGTGCTGATTTGGCAAGGCTTGCAGATGCTGGCAGGTTTGCGCTCCCAGAAAGCAAAGTGATTCAGCACCCAAAAAATGAAAACTTTTTGGTTTATGTGCACACTGGTTTTAAGCAAATAACAGATGAAATGCATAGGTGTAGAAACAGCAGCACAAATAACATGAAATATCTAAAGTTTATTTTGACTTAGTAGGGCTGGGATTCTGTCTTATGTCCTAATTTTTTTTAGGCAACAGTTTTATTACTTTTTCCCACCCACTTTTGACATTGTGCAAGACATTTGTAGGATTTTTTATTTTTTGCAATTTCAGAATGTATTGTAACCCCATGCCAATTCAAACATAATGGCTAGGACTGAGCAGATGCACTGCCAGAAGAAAACTATCAGTACAAATTTATCGCTTCCATTTTCACACATCAAAACAAATTGCCAACAAAGTGCTTATTAAAAGGTTAAACCATAATGTTGCCAAGTAAAGCAGGACATTTAACAAAAACAAGACTCCCAACCCTAATTTGGTGTCCAGCCTTTCAAGACTAAATGAGTAAAATCCATGTGCAAACACTTAAAAGGGAGCAGCTTGGGACGAGGCAACATGGAAGCCATACTTTACTCCTCGTGGGTGGCAGTCTGGCAGCTGGCCACGCCCACACCCCCGGGGAGGGTCGGGCTACCTGTGGATGGGCAGGTGGAGGCCATTGAGCGACAGGGAGGGCGGATGCAGCTCCAGCTGCGTGAGCAGGGAGAAGTGGTCAGAGGGGATGTGGGGGTGCGGACAACCCGTGATGCAGTTCTCCTCCAGCCACTGGGTGTCCAAGGGCCCCAGGACGCCCAGAACACTCATGTGAGTCTTGGAATAGAAAATGTAGTCGATCACGCCCTGGTGGAGAGATACAGGGCAAAAGAGAGAATATCAGGCAAAGAGAGTGATGTATTGGGAAGGAGAGACATGGTGGAGAGAGAATCAGATGTGGCAGACACAAAGGCTCAGTTCACATGCTCACATTGAATGGTATCAAGAGGCCTCAACACAAGAACAAAGCATGCAGTCTTAAAGCCATAAATCGTTAGTAAGACTAACCAATAGTTCTAAGATTTGAATTATTGTTTTTATACAATAAGCTTAATGATGTTATATGATAAATTTTACACACTTAATGAATTTCAAAAAACTGGCGTCAATCGTTTGCCCCGAGGTGATTGGATTATGATTTTTTTAGGGAACGATTCAATGCATCGGAAATCTTTCATTTCTACCCCGATTTGATCTGATTAATAAATTATCAGATTGTTTTGATAACCTAAATTCAAACTTTTAATGGCTTTGAAAAAATGCACAAATATGACCATGGGAACTGCATTTCAATAATAGTGTGTGATTAAAAGAAAGAACATAAATTGTATTGTTATTATTAAAGAGGGAGAACAGTGTAAATTGTCAAAAATGCCAGCTACTGAACTGTACAAAAAAAAAAAAGAAACCCAAAAAACCGCTACTTGATTGGCCGCTTGATTGGCCATTAGTGGAATGACGTTAAACTGAGTACACGCGTATATTGGAGCAATGCCGATATCTTGATTTTTAATGAATAACAGCTGATACCGATATGTTAACTGGTATATCATGCATCTGTTTTACTTAGCTACCTAGTTAGCTACTGCAGAGTCTTGACCATTGCTTCCGTAAATAGCATAAAGAATGACTTTTTTGTACTACAAAAGAAAGTTGTATCTCAAAAGCATTTTAATGCAATGATTATCTTAACCATTAGAGAGAGCGTTCTGTGCTAAAAACAGGGCTGAGTTTCCCCAAAAGCATCGTAGTGCAAAGATCATCACCAGAGTGGAAATTATATTATAGCAATTCCTTAATGAATATTAAGGAACCTTCTCACGCCATCCTATTTCGGATTTCCATGCTGGTGCTCCTACTTTGTACAGCTACCTGCAGCACATGAGTGTGCAACCCATAAGTATTTTTAAGGATTTTGACCTCAAAGACATTGATATCATCTAATTATGACACGACACCTCTGTGCAATTGAATCCCCACCATAATAATCAATTCATCACGGTACATCAATGTGTTTTTACACCCCTATTAATAACTCATTGAAGTCGTCCAGGATAATGTACCTGGAACTACTTTAACTTGTATATAGGTCAAAGTAAAGCCATTTGTTAGCTAATTATAATGCCAGCTGTAGAGAATATTTATATCATTAAGGACCAAAGAAAATACATAAAATAATAATTTCTCAACACTGTAACTGGCATCGATAAACTGCAGAGGTGTATAGTTCAGGTTCAGAAAGTAAAAATCCAGACCAAGATTCTGTTTAAACCAACCAGTTGAGTATTCTGTGAGTGTGACTCTTTATACTCAGCTGCTTGGTTGAAACAAAATCATGGTCTGGATGTTTACTTTTTTACCAGGAAATGGAACTGGTGACATGGTCCTACCTTAAAATCATAGGTGTAATTAGTGTAAGGCATCAGGTCATTCTCATATGCGCTCTTCAACTGGAAGCTATGCGTGATGCTGCCCTCTGAGTTGCCATTCTTTCCATTGCAGCTGAAGTTCGTTAGACATTCGCTATAGCGGAGCTCTTTGAAGTCCTTGTGATTTTCAGCCACTCCGCCATTACTCAAATACTCCACCACACCTGAATTGAAATAAAGAAATGCATTTAATAACTGAAGAAATATTTTTAAAGAAAAATCATTTTTCATTTGATTCAAGTCTAAGGTATGTACAGCGAGTAAGCAACTGGATCTTGCCTGACAAAGAAAATTCTGTTCTTTTGAAACGTTTAACTTTAACATGTGAAACACAAAAATGTCAATATGCCATATTGTGCTTCTAATTAAATAAGCTGTGCTTCTTTTTAAAAATCCCACACCTGAATCTGGTAGCGAATTGAGATCCGCACACAGGACAATGGGTATGGAGCCGGAATCGAGAGCGGTGGAGCTGGTCGCCTCTGACCGAGAGGCTTTCTCCGCAATGCTTTTCAGCTCCGAAATGAACATCATGGTCTGGATCAGCTTTACGTCAGAAAACTCAGGGTCCCAGTGCATGTGTGCATTGGCTACTAGGAGCATCTGCTTCTCTTGTATGGGCTTTGTCCCTGTACAATAACCACTGAATAGTAAATTCAATTCATAATAAATAAAAATAACTACAACTATATCAATGGCCATTCAAAGATCTTACTAGAATTGACTACAAAATACCATCTAGCCATTCATGACTTTATATATACACTGATATTTTAAAATTTACCATTGATTGTTCATCATGAAAATACACCTAAAATAACCTCCCTCTTTTTTGAGATCCCAAATATGCAAGGGGTCATGAAGAACTTCCTCACCTCCAGAAAACATGTCCTTGTTGACCTCTAACAATACAGCTACACCAATGTTGTCTTTCGTCATGACTCGATTCAGCATGACTTCTGAACCTTCTGAGTTCGCCATTGCGACCTGGTTGAACTCAACAGTGTGCTTTTGCACAAGTGTGAACCTGAAACAGTAGGTAACTATTAGGTCTATCCAGACTGTATAATATTAACAGACTTATCAGTATTCTCTTAAAAGGGCATGTTGTAAGGCAGCAAACAAGGAAGTGTTTTTTCTCCTATTACAATCCAACGCCTTGTTTGTGAAAAAATAAGCATGTCCATATAAGAATATTGATAATCTAATAGACAAACATTCCATCACTTTGCCTGCAGACATTAAACAGTGAAGATGGCTTGTAACCGAACTTTTCTGTCTTGAAAAATATTGCACAGCCATCCACATGCTTCCTTTCTGGTTCGGACACCAATTTGGCACGAGACTTTGGGCAGAAGTAGCCATCATAGCCACGCTCCTTCAGGGTTTCCAGAAAGAGAGCATAGTACTGCTCAGTTTCAACTTCCTGTAGAAACAAGTAAGAACATGGAAGCATTGGATTATGACTCTTAGAAAACCAAGTCAAGGGCAGGTGAACCTCAAATTCTGGCCTAAATGCATTACTTAAAGTTTCACTTCTAAAAAAACGGGTAAAACGACACTTTATTGATCCCTGTGAGCAGAAGGATAAACACAAGAAAGGATAATTTAGGTAGAAATAAATACAGGATATAAAGAAAGGGTAACTTAAGTAAAAGTAGACAATAAAAATGTAAAGAAAAAAATTAAATACAGCACAGTTCTGCACATGGCCCCTGGGGCATTTTGGGGGGGGGTTAAGGACCTTGCTGAAGGGCCCAAGAGCACTGTGTCTATTCTGCTGACCATGGGATTCATACAGGTGACCTCTGATCACAGGCACAGAGGCCTAGCTTTCTGAACCATACCACTCTACAAATTACAGTCAACCAGCATAGTTTACCTGAAGACTGATGATATCCGCATCGCAGTTTGTGATCTCCTCCATGATTCCCTTTTTCCTGTACTCCCAGTTCAGCGCCCAAGATGGACAGTAGCCATACAGCTGTTTTGTGGCATACTTGTCACACAGCACGTTGTAACACATGACTGTAAATGTGGCTGGGGGGGGGGACATGCCAGTGATGACCGTATCTTACATCGAACAACACAAAATATGACAAATAAGCCTACACACTACATCATCATTTATACAAAGAAAACATACCTGTCTGAATCGTTTGGTCTCGTTCTTTTAGTGTAATCCAAGGTCTTTGAGGAAGCTGTTCAGGGTGCACTGGAATAAAAATAAAAACTTCAAAATGAAAATATTTGCACATTTGCCTCCAATTTCAAAGCAATGTCTAAGTTTGCAGTAGAAAATATAAAAAAGTCTAAATCTGTACTAAATAATAGAATAGAAAACTGCAAAATAATGATCCTGATATAATAATTTGTACCTGCAAGATTGTCAAGCATATAATTAAGAAGCTTTCTGGTTCCATCAGGTTCCTGGTAAAGATTAAGGATATCTTGTGACAAAGGATTTCCTGAAAATAAAAAAATACCAAGTTTAGTTTCATGCCAGTTACAATACTATGACAACTGGAAGTATCTAAATCAGCTCTAAAGAATGTAAACATGACATCAAGGAAAGAATGAGGCAAATCTGAAAAAAATCACCAACACTATATATAACGATAGGCTGAAGTAAGGTTTCCAAAATGCTGTACAAAGTAAAATGCAAAAAAATACCTTTCAAGCCTAAGCTTTGCAACTGAAACAGCCGCCCAAGTTCATAAGGCAGAACTCGTAAAAGATTGTTATTTAAAAGCAATTCCCTGAAAAAGAGAGAAGAAAACACACAGAAGCCATATTGAAGTACTTTAGATATTTCTTTCTCTTATTTTCACCCCTGTTTAGCCCCAATTTCCACCACAGCTCGCAGACTTGCCAGTAACTCCTCACATGCCAGGAATTTTGAGCTTCTGCGACTCACTGCTACGCTATATGCCTGCTTTACAAACCACACAAGGATGAACAAGCTCACCTGAGAGACACCATGTTTCCAAGTTCTGCTGGGAGGCTGCGCAGCTTATTGGAGGAAAGATTCAGGTAAACCAGGTTCTGGAGTTTGGCTATCTCTGGAGGAATGCGACTTAGGTTGTTGTCATTGAGATGCAGCGCCGTCAAGTGTGTCAATGTCCATAGCGAGCTACTCAAGCTTCGAACCCGTCCTGGTAAATGAATTTAAGTGTAGATCCTGTTATTTTTGTATTAAGATTAATAAAAATATATACGTAGCTAAGATAACTCAATGTCATATACAGTACTGGCTGCCAACATGTGTTAGCTTAGCTGATTCCAAACTGAAAGTCACAGCAGTAATTGGTTGCCATTCAATGCATCCATGTATTTGTTGAACTCAAATTTTGAGCACTACTACACTTTGTATGGCTAACCAAATACATCATAAACTTAAAAGTTAACTAAGGTGAGTTTAATTAAGTGATTAAATTTAACAAATATTTAGATGACTGGGATGCTCCTGAGAACCAAAAGCTGTTTTCTTGTAGCCTTTTAACAACTTTCTGAAGAACAGAAGAAATTCTGTGTTTCTGCTTACTGAACAGAAAAACATGCTCGAATCTTCATTGGCCGGCCATGACTTTTCACAGTACTGCATTCTAGTTTTCAGCATGACTGTCATGAATTTATGACAGTATGTTTCTTTTCAAAAGAAGTTGTACATCTTATAAGTTTTACAAAACTGATTTGTTTCAAAACGTCAAAATCACAAAAGTAAGAAACATTTAAGGAAGGGCGGGGCACTCACCTGAAATCTCCAGCTCTGACCAATGAGATTTCTTTCCACTTGCTGCCTCCTCAGTTGACATGATTGTATATAACCGGCGAGGATCTGGGGGATCATATTTTTCCCTGGGCATACCTGTTAATCTGGGAGAATGACAGCCAAAAAGTATAAAGTCTTCTCTAGAACATAAAATCCTTCATAATTACTCCCCAAATCAGGGTTTACTGTACATGTCTACCCATCTTCTAACCTCTTATCTTGGTCAGGGTTGGGGGGGGCACAAAATATACCAAGGGCCCCCCATTAGGCAGAGAAATTTCAAACTGACAGCAAACTCTTGGGCTGCTTTTTGTTGCCAGTTGGCCCCAACTTGTCAAGATCTATTGGCAGGCTTAATTCATACTGTAATGCATGCGGGCATATCTTATACACTTATACTTTGACAACATAATAAAAATAAATTTTCCTATTTGGGTAGAAAATACCTAATATTAATAAAATAGAGCTTTGATATGGCTATATTTATTTGGAACAATTACTTCCACAAAACTGACAGTGAAAAATAAGTCCATATTTAATAACATTAAATAATTATATTAAATAATAATATTAGAAATGGAAACATTTTCAGACAGGAATTGACTTGTTGATTCAAATGTCTAAGACGCTTTACATAACATGCAGTGCATAACAGCAGGTTTTGCTATGTGATGTCATTTGAAAAACTGGCCAAGGTGCAGACACAAGGCAAAGGACAGCATGGTTAGTGCACTACACGTGGATGTATGCGTGCAGCACTGTTTGTTAAAGTTCAATCTTCAGACTGACCTCATAAGATTTTTTTTTAATCTAATTAAATTCTGACAGAAAAACTGCAAATCAAATACTCCATTGTTCACATACACACACGCACATATAAATATGTTTTATTTTATGTTTAAGTTCTGCACCACATTTTGGTGCTTACGGTCAGTTTTTCAAGTTTATTTGGAGATCTGAACTTCTGGCGGAACTTATTTATATACACAGACAAATTCAGAAACTGGCGCTTGGCATCGGAGCTTGTCTTTCCAAAATAGAGCGTGACCTCCAGCACTTGATACTGCACTCAAGTGCGTCAAGTTCCCGCTAACTTTTTCAAACAGCTTTTCAAAACGCTGATGTGGAATAAGGCCCACTTATATATTTTTTCTGTGTTCTGGTTAAGTAAACTGTTCTTCTCAAATTTGGAAAAAACATGGATTTTGATTTTTTTTTTCCCTTGGAAAATTTGCCTTAATAGAGGACCATCTGTCTCCCCCTAAGCATATAAACATAACAATCAAGTCGTCAAATAACACAACATTTAAATTTAATTATTCTGATGAACACGTAAATTCAGAGATAATCCCCGAATAAACAGTGGTGATAAAAATGCCTATTAAGTTCGACTTTCGGTATTCCTTATGCCATAACAACAACAACAAACAGCAAAAAGCTTTTCGTTAAATTTTAAAAAGACAGAATAAAAGCTATACAGCAAAACAGCTTTGGCTTCTTGGATGTTTTCCCTCCGCCCCAATGAAATGTGCCCCGAATCGCGCGAGCTGGCAGCCCGTCAAACTGCGCCGGTATTACCGCAGCTGTCAGAGACACGCAGGCAGGAGCGCCCATGTGCCCCGGGACAACAAATGCCAGAGAGCGGCCAGCGAGAGCTTTACCAAGGAAAGCATTCTGCTTATAGCTGATATAAGTAAAGGGATGCTATGTGAAGAACATCATGTCTAAGTAACCGGTTTCTTGACTTATTTTGCCAACTATACATATTCCATACATAGTTGGCAAAATAGCAACACGTAGCTCTTTTTCTTAAGATTATGATATTCTGCTATGAAAAAAATAGTAATAGATGTCACAAATACAGTATTATTAAGAAACAGCAAAGTTAATAACTGCCACTGTTTACAGAACTAGTAATGTGCTCTAATGTACAGTGGCTTAGCCAGCAGGCTAGCAGCGCTGGGCTAAAGCGGAACCCAGTGGGCCTGTTTCATGGGGGAATACGCTCCTGGCACTACGACGTCACAATTAAAAGCATGCACGCAACCTTGGACGGCCGTAAAAAGACCGAGGCATTAAAATAAATTCTAAATAAAGCCTAATATTTATCAAAATATAACGGCCTTCAAAACTATACGGACACTGGAGCCATGCACAAGGCTGTTTTCCATTGCCGTTCCATCCCGCGGAAGGCGGAGACTAAAAATAGGCACGTACGATCGTCTCGACCTGCATTTCATGTTAAGTAACTGCTCCGCATTTGTAGCAGCGAAATATACCTGCATTCAGTGGATGATGATGAAGAAGATGCCGACAGGAAATTTTGAAAGACATGCAGACGGAATGCTGCTACGGCCACCTCCTAAACGTCCCTGAAAGCCCGAAAGAAGGGAGAAGGGCAATTATCATGGCTGCCGCTCATAACCTTGCGTGTTCCAACGCCCACCCCTTTACCAAAAAGTTGAAGGGAAGTTAATAATAAAATAAAACTCCATATTTGCTCTTCTTTCCTATTACATAAACATCGTATTAATTATATTAATCAGGTGTCCATATTAATTCAATGTATAATCCCGATGTACAATATTCAAATTTTGTATGATTTTTGTTATATTGTGAGTACGAGTATATTCGATTAATCTGTAATTAATACCAATATCGCGTATAACCAAGCCCAGGCTTTCTCAGTGTAAACCTAATAGTAATAGTGGTTTTCTTTAATATTCAGTTATCAGAACTTTTTAACAAATCAAGAGATGTCCAGGGGCGTTTCTAGCTAATGAAAAAAAAAACAGGGGATAAGTCAAGTTTGACCTTTATTTATTAAATATATATATATATTTTTGACGGAAATACTGGCATCGGGCTAGGCTTATAATCCTCGGGGCTATAGCCCCTTGTGAGCGGACCTAACGACGCCCACGGAGATGCCATCACGTATTTTGTTTACTCAAACATGATTTCATATCATATGGATGTCTTAGCCTATATAATTTTTATTTAGATATCTAGTATTAAAATGTTATTTTACTGTATATGACAAAATACATGTGAGAAACATGAAGTACTGATGCTGAAAAGCATAATGCAGGGTAAAAGGTGTGGACGGTACAAGTACATTTTCCCCAGTATCTACCGTCCTCTTTGAGACATCCTTTTACTGCTTCTGAGTTATCCTAAGCATAAGATATGCTTATAAACACGGCAGTATGCCACATATGCCTGTATTGAAGAGCTAAGAATTGATGAGTGTTACTTCCCTGAGGGCTAAACACAACACTGATTAACATCTGCAGTCAACTCCAGAAATACTGGCAACACTCAAGAAAGTGAACAAAAACATTAATGTAATATAGAATACATACAATTCTAATTTTCCTCAAATCTGTGCTCACAATTTTAGAGGACAGTTCACAAGAGAAAACGCAAAGAATCTCAATGAGTTGGAAATGCTCTGCGTGGAAGAGTGGTCCAAGATCCCTCCACATGTGTTCTCCAACCTCGTTAAACACTGGAGGAAGGTAGAGTGCTGTCATTCCTGCCAGGGGAGACTCTACCAAATACTGAAATATGGGTTGCCAATATTTTTGGAATCTGCATTTTTATATAAAAAAATTTTACCGAAGGAAAACTTTATTTACCTCCAAAACTCTGTTTGAAAATAAAAGCATGAGGCTTACCCATTCGTTTAACCCGTTTTTAATTCGTTTTCTATATATTAATTTTAGCTCACTTTCATGAAGGCTGGAGTTCACCGTAGGTATCCGCTGTCTGTCACCAACCTCTTCTCAGCTTACTCCATGTCTCGGTGTGTGTTTGCACTCCAACATGAAGGGCTGGCAGCACCTAGCTGCATATATCTGCAGAGCATACTTTCAGACTGCTTCTGTTCTCATAGACTTTCTAAGAACTTGAGCCACCCTTGAGGCATATAACTGTGGTGACCAGAACAGCCATAGTGTAAAGTTATTTCACGTGACTCTCTAAACAGACACTGATTCCTCTTCTAGATTTACTTCTTTTTAAACAGGCATCCCTGTCCACTGAGTGCTGGTACATGGTTGGTTAATACTTATGTAACCTTTATTCTCCTGTGCTGTTGTTACTTATTTAAAAACTTGTGGTAGACGTAGAAGAGGACTTTAAGACTGCTCCACTTCTACAATAACTATTATAAACAAAGAATTTTTTTAAACAATGGAGGGAACATTAGCTCTTTCATTGCATAAAACACGTTATAACGGGACCCAGTCAACTGTTAGAAATGTTCCTTGTATGTTCAGGCATGGTTTTATGTATAACCCTTTGCATCTGTGTGGGGAAAATAGCTCGTATCAAACAATACCTCCAAATAACTGAATAGTAAGCATACGTTTCCATGAACCAGTAAGTACCTTGTGAGAAATAAGCAAATCACTTAAAAACACAGGAAGTTAGTACTATATTAAGATAAATTTACTACAATGTATCAGACAAACAGCATGTTATATTTTGATGGTCCAAGGGTAGCCTGGTTATGTGGTATAAAAGGGCATTAATTAAAGGACGCCTCTATTTCTCTGGGAAATTACTTATTTATTATATATAGCATAGTTGTCATCTTATGGCATAGAAACACCTAGGGAATATAAACTATACCAAATAACTGAGTGGGCCGCCAGTCACATTTTTAGTTGCAACATTCTGCCCTCTAGTGGCTGAATTATGTATCGCTCAGAGCTGTAATATTTCCACATCTTATCACTGTACTTCTATGGAGCCCCGGAAGTGACATGGAGGACAAAAAACATGCACTTTTGGGAGATCTCGCAATACTTATCCTTTGCCATTAAAAACTGCGCTGTGTCCGTTTAGAGTACAAAAGAGGAAAATTATTTATGGACTAATAAGTATAAACCTAATTCGATACAGACATGTCATGTACAGCGTCCTTTAAGCATTAAACTTTGGGGGACAATGTATACCATGTAACTTTCACGTTATGTTCATGTGTTTTTATACGTATTCATTAATAATTGCACTGTGCCCATTCACCGCCAGTGGCTGTAAGCAATACAGCTAAGCTACCTATTGATAATGAAGTGCACACACAAACATGAAATATTAATCACTAAAATTCGCCCGTACAGAAATCTGAAAACTAAATCAGTGTTGCTTGCTTTTGTTGAAAGATATTATTCGGAAAACTGAAAAAGCTTCCTTTACCGCGGGACCAGGCTTAAGGTTTAAAACCGAACCCACTTTCAGGTATACCTCCCTGGTCCTGCAGGTACCTAATCGCTCCACTTCGTTGCGACATATTGTTGCCATTCTCCAATGAGCCATACCGAACGGTTTCGCTGTCTCTTGTTTTCCTTACTTGCCCTGCCTGCTGTGTCCTGCCCTGCGGTTTTGCCTGTCCTGCCTGCCTCACCTGCCCCATCGACCTGCCTTTTCCTACCTGCCCTGCCTGCCTGCTCCGTCCTGCCCAGCACCGGAGTAAAGTTCGATATTCGCCACACATTCACAGATCATCTTTGAATTTACTCTATTTAAAACATTACAAAACAAAGTAAATTGCACATTCACAAATTCGTGTGTGATTGTGAAATCACATGCACACCTTGGTTATTCAGTTATTATATCCAGTACATTGTGAAAAAGCAAAATAATGCAGCTCCTGGTGTGAATTAACGCGTTCGCTTGGGTTTTGACAGACCGTGAC
>JAODKC010000117.1:12969899-12982935 GCA_026777985.1 Mormyrops attenuatus | reverse complement strand
TAGTTAGGTTCTCCCCAAACGAGCTTGATGGGCCGAATGGCCTCCTCTCGTTTGTAAATTTCTTATGTTCTTATATGGCGATCTTGCAAAAGTGCAAAAGGTTTTGTGGGACCTTGTTAAAAGTCCATCTCACCTTTGCGAGATCTCGCAAAAGTGCATCCAAACTAAAAAGTAGCACATTGCATTTACTCTACAATGCAGTAATACTTATAACTGATGCACATGAATCAAGGAAATGGGGGATGTAAACTCTCTTGATCATCTTGTTCATCTTTTAACCAATACAAGAATCACATGCCAAGGACAGCAGTCCCTAGGCATACGCAGAGAGTTTGGTGATGCATTTGAGTCACATCTGACATATACAAAAAAAAATAAAATCTTGTCCAATATGTAACAATAAAATTACTGAAGCATTATAGAAATCATTCAATAAATCAACAATCAAACAAATTAAAACACAATCTTTGTCAGGGTCAGCTCCTGTTGTCCAAGTCTGTGTCCTTTTCGTCGTTGTCCTAGTCTGTAGAGTTTCCTTAGCTTCCTGTTGGCTGCATGGCTCAATGAGTTGAGCATGTGGACATCTACCTGTTAACTCTTCTGTTATGTGTTTGAATCCTGCTTCCTCTGTTTTTGTATTTAGTTCCCTTGTATTTGTATGAGTTTTCCTAGTTCCTGTGTCTGGTGATTTGTATTTGGTTTTGGTTTCGTTTTGTTTGCCTGTGCTTGTTTTTCTACCTGTCTGTTATTCCCCCAGTGTTAGATTCTGTTTTCCCTATTTCTTGGTTAGTTCTTCGTTTTAGTTCCTTGCGTTAATTAGTTCCACCTGTTGCCTGTTCTTGTGCCTGCCCTTGTGTGTTTTCCTGATTGCTCGTTATCTTGCACCCTCCTCGATTAGATGATTGTCTGTCTGCTGTCTTGTTACCCAGTTCAGTTTTAGTATTTAAGTCCCTGCCCGAGTTCTGTCCCTTAGTGGTTCATTGTTTTATGTACGTATGATTGTTGGATGTTGGTGTATTCAGTTAAGCTTTTTGTACTTTGCCTGCCTACCTGCTCCTTGTTTGCCCTGACCCTTGTGATTAGTCCTTATTTATCCCCTTTTGCCTCTGTCCTTTTGTTTGTAGTGTTTTCTGTTTCAATAATAAATCCCTTCTGCCCCGTGAGCCGCAAGTGAGTCGTCCACCTCTGTTCCCTGTCTACATGATGCCACGCTCGCGCACCAAATCTGCCCGGATCCCTGACAATCTTGTGAACAAATACGCGCAATATAAACTAGTGAGGTAACACTGTGATGTTATTAATAATAATAATTATTGTTGTCATTGTAATTGATGTTAATACTTATTTACTGCTTTTTGTGCCTTCTACTAGTCTATTCCACTTGAACAAATCTGATGTTTGAACCACATTAAATACAGAAAATTCTACCTGGTTTTGTTTTCAACTCATTCATGTATTATGATTGAAAATGTAGTTATAACAATAAAATCCATTGTTGTTAAAAAGATCTTTTGTGAAATATATTTCCAACATGCTGTCAGGGTCAGCACCCGTCTGTCCCAGCCTTTCATGTCTCCTCCCTGTTTGGCCAGCAGATGTCACTGGCCATCCCGTCCTCTTCGTTGTCAGTCTTTATTGTGTTTCCCCTGTTCTCTAGGCTGCTACATGCCTCAATGAGCTGAGCATGTGGCTACTGCGAGCCCCTCAGTTGTGTGTTCAAATCCTACTTTATCTGTTTTTGTCTTTAGTAGATTTTGTTCCCTAGTGTTTCATTTGTATCAGTTTTTTGAGTTTCTGTGATTTTGTGGTTTGCATTCTGTTTTGATTTTCTTGCTTTGTGCCTTGGTTTTGTTTTTACCTGCCTTCATTATTTTCCCAGTGTTAGATTCTGTTTCCTTGTTTCTCTCGGTTTCTTAGTTTCCCTGTTGATCTCATAGTTCCTTGATTTAATTATTCATTTCACCTGTTGCCCGTTTTGCCAGCCCTTGTTAATTGTTCTCACTTCTCCTGTGTTATTCTTGTTAGCTCTCTGTATTTAAGTTCCTGATCTTGCTCTGTTCCTGAGGGGAGTTATTTGACTGTGTTCTCGCTATTTTTGGTTCCCTGCCTGGTCTCTGCGTAGCTAGTTTCCCTTTGTAGATTATTCTGTTCTGTTAGTTACTTTGTACAGTACCTCTTTTTTAGTTTTGACCCCTCGTGGTCTGTCTTGTTTTTGCAGTTTTCCGGTGTTTTCTGGTCCTGTAATAAAACCCTGTGTTCCTGTGGAGCCGCCAGTGGATCGTCCACTTCTTTCCGACCTGCACCATGCCGCACCCCTGTGACAAACTCCCAAGTTCGTAACACATGCTGAGTATAACACTTAACTGGATGCTACTTCATTGCGGTGCGCATAAACATACAATATTAGGGGCGCCAACTAAGGGCATGTGTTTGGAGTTTGGGAGGAAATGTGACATGGAGAGGACATGCAAGCTCCACACACACTGACCTGAGGCAGGTTCGCTCCCAGCCATGGAAGTGTACAGAAGCAGCGCTATCCACTGAGTCACCGCACCATGTCTTATAAAACAAGAATTATAAAAAAGTGCCGCACTCTGTGCCAAATTAGTAGTTTGATTTTAAGTCTTTTCTTTGAGAGTCAAAAGGATTTTCCACTGAGATTATTATTCAGTAATAAATACAAGTTATTTACTGCTGACCTGACAATATGCAATTATGACCCCCTTGTTTACAACAAATGGCAACATTACCATTTCCGATTCATAGAAGCCTACCATAGAGGAGAAATATACATCTAAAAAAGTCAGTGTAAGAAGGGTTGTATACTCAAATGTACTGTCAGGGAAAAAGCTTTGACAATGACTTGTCCCTTGGACCATTAACCACCACAATTGTAATAAAAATGCAATTTTGAAAATTGCTCTCAAAATTGCATTGCTAATGATTGCTACATTGTACATTTATCACAATCTGATTCTCTTCATATTAACTTATATAATAGAAAAGGGCGGGGCATAGCTCAGGGCCAGCCAGTGCCCAGCACCCATGGAGTTACTGTGGTTAAGGGCCTTGCTCAGGACCTAACTGCGTCATCACTCCACCGGCCCTGGGATCTGGTCCAGCCGCCTTCCTAGCCTTAACCCAGAGAGCCACATATTGCTTCCAATATGTCACATACTGTCTTTCATCTTTGGAACTCTGATAATCCTTTCAGTGTCTGTCATCTGCTTAAGCTGACCTATAAACTGTATAATGTATTAAAATAGATTTGAAAATCACATTATTGTGCTTTGGAAATATTAAAAAATATTTATCACCTCGACTAACTCCACATAGCTTAGTACTCATCGTCAGTGTTCAGCATTTAGATTGAGTATACTGAAACATTGCTGCAATTTACCGTCATTTTTTCGATATTTTGCCTAATCCACTATATAAAAGCCATATGATGGCCACACATACTTTTGAACACTAGATGGCAATCCTCACATTAGCCATTTCCTTTACATAGCAATGCAATGTGATTTTCCATACACTCCCAGTCAAAAGTGTGCTTTCAAATAGTATGTTCACCATTTGAATACCTATATTAGCAAGAAAATTACATCTTTGATTCATCAAAGGACATCCTTCACAGTTATAACAGCAGAGAAAATTCAAGGCATTCTTTCTACAAAGGACATTACATACTGCTCTGTTTCATGCGATGAGCATTTAAAGTTAAATGATAGCATAGAATTTGACTATGTGATCACCACACAACCAGCTAATAGGATGTCAGACATATACTGTTATATACTCTTTCCATGTTATAAAGAAAACTTGTTTTATTTGACTTATATTTTCATTTATAGTTGTTCACTCAATTTTCCAATGCTTAACAAGAATATAAAATCTGCAGTTTATGAAATAAATGGAAAAGTGACAAAAACCTGTGGTGTGCAAAAACTTGCAGTGTACATCAGAACAAATCTGGAAGAAATATTATCCTTTACCTCAGAGTTAAAGGCCTCAAAGTTAAATTACAGGCTACCTACCTGCTGCCCTCATAGAATATTTGCATCCACATTGTCCACCCAGAATAATGTAGGACACTGCAGAACTCTATACTTTTAGGTTTCCTCTTCCCCCATCCACAGACTGACAGTTTTGGCTGCATACTGAACAGTAGTGCATTCTTTGTGGCTTGTACCTGTGTACTGTGACAGTACGGCTGTCATTCTTCAGTATTTGTCACAAAAACTGCACTTCATTTGTGTCTGTCACAATTTGTGGCAGCTCATCCCTGTTTTGACTTATATTTAGGACCGAATTCTTTTCCAGTTCGGTATTTGGCTAGGGGTGAAATAATGAGTTTCCGATATTACATGTATCCCCTTCCCTATACTAGGTTCCATTAGCTCAGTAAGCAGACTCCCTCCAAGTCTTTGATGAATTATGTATTCTAACTCAACATCTGCAGCCAGCCAAAACTTGACTCTGAATTTGCCTGGATTGCTTATCAAGTACTGGGCAAATCAGTAACCTGCTTTAGATAGAAACAGCTGTTCATTCACAGATTGGTTTTATATTGGTTTGAAGCATGTGCACTGGGTCTAGATCTAAGTTGCCCATATAGCTTTGTGTGACCATATGTGCATATTCTCATTTTGCTTTTCTTTATCAAAACATAAGTACTTCATTTTATCCTGAGTCTATTGACATCTTTAACAGAAGAAAGTCCCCACTGGATCAACAGGCCTCCCAAATCAAGTGCGTTTGCACCCGTTCTTGCACAAAATAAACAAAAATCGCACCGCAGTCATGGATGCAATGTATTGCATTGCTGTCTTGATGGATCTGAGCTTCTACTTCAGTGCATCTATGAATATCCCATTTGCATTTAAACAACAATATCTGTGGCTTGCACTTACATTTGTGATGGCTTTCATCAGATTTTTGGTATCTCCTTAGAGGGCAAAGACAGGCCTGCTGCTGATCTATGAACTACTGTAAGAGGTTGCAGGTCAATACTGTTTCTTTTGATTCATAGCAGGATTACAAAGGATTATATCGAAAATAATATGAATAAAAGCATAATGAGACATAATGACAGTTTTCAAAGAATGAAGAGTGTATATCTTAGTTGTGCTTATTGCAATATTCCGTTTAAGCTGACATTGGCGAGAGATGGTTAGTGAGAAGCAAAGACAGGTTAGGTTTCAGCTTGATGGAAGAAAACAAAGAAAAATGCATCTGTGTGATTCTATTCCTGGTGTATCTGATGGCTATTGTTGTTGTGTCAGCAATATTCCCTGTTCATTTATCATGTTTTATACCAACGTATCCTCTGGTGTTTTGTGATTCCCATTTCCCCGAAATTGAAACTGGACAGCTTTAAGGAGCACGCAGGAGGCGTCTAGGTACAGAGCAGCTAAATCTGTCCAGCCGTGATTTGCGATACAAGGGAAGTACGAGTTGTTTCATAGTCTCCGGTATTTTTACTTAAACTGGCATGATGAAAACTTAAAACTGCGATCTCACTAAGTGCAATGGGTAGAGCTTCTCATCAATAGCTTCTGTTTGTTATAGAAGAACAAGCCGACTGACTACGACGCCAGCAGTGAAATGAACTGTATTCCTTGAAAATATTTCAGCTGCAATATATTTAGGACTAATATAACAAATTTAAACATTGACGTTGTCTTTGACTTGGAAAAACGGATTTTTTTCACCATGGAAGTTGTGCTGTAGATCACAAGTGACTTGATTCGAGAAAGCATCGTTCTTTTTCAGTGGACGCTGCTAGTAGCCTAATTCCACCACAATAGTTCTGAAGTTTACAATATTTACAAATATCCTAAAATGAACGGTATGTTAATTCTTTGGGCAATGGTGCTGAATATGCTTGAGATTAATTTCAACTTAGCTTTGCTCTAGAAATATATATTTTTCTCCTCAGTCGGTTTTTTTATCCCCTGTGGAAAGCATGGGCTTTGGAAATCCACGGATTATTTTTATTGCTGCGGTTGGGATTTTCATCTATCTCCGAGATACTGCTGGTTAGTATTATGATTAAGCTATATCTCTTTAGTTTTCATCATGGATTAACTATTAACAACAAATGTAGGGTTTGTAGTTAATAGTCAATTTATTAAAACGCCGATTTAAAAAGTGTATGGTTTAAAACATGATTATTCATTTAATTTGAACGATTTTCATGAATCTTGTTGAAAAAACCTGCAACATTAGCCTAATTTTGGTTTAAAGCGACTTCATGTAGAATTGCTGTTAACTCCTGACAAACAAATTAGCAAACGCAAGATCAATACAAACATTGCAGCTGCGCATTAAAATAACTACATATTCTTTAGAGGTAATTTACGTCATGACGCTGTCAACTAACTACCATTTTAAAATACGTTTCCATCGTCATAAACATCCAAAGACCGTGATATTCCGTTCTCATAACATATGCATGGTGTTTTCCTTCGTATTGATCATCATGTCATTGCAAATATTATTATATTTGCAACACTAAAATGCTTCCACACTGAAATGCTGTATTACCTATAGTTATAATCACCAGTTGCAGCATCATTGTGTAGAGTTGTACATACCCGTACATCAATATACCAATATATGGCCATAAGGACGCCGTTTTGTGTATTGAATTCCTGTTCTCTTGTTGAGATTAATGCTGGGTCCATAAAGTAACGTTCCGTTTTTAGACAAAATATAAGGTACAAGTCAGTTAATGCTACTCTGAACCATCGTTTGTTTTGCTTTAAATAAGAGAAAGTGGACATGACACAAAAAGTCCATAATAGAAAATGTGATTGTCAGTTGAATCTGGATTCTCTATGTGGTTTTATGAAAGACAAACTAACTGCCCCATGCTTTTTTTCCATTGATTGCATGCAGCAAAAAATAGTAAAGTCTCAACGGGATTAGTATTCTGTTTCATTGGTAAATAGAAATATTTACCTGCCTTTATATATTGTTTTGCTCTTCTTACACCAGAAATAGTTTTACAAGAGAGAAGCTGTAAAAAGACAAACTACTAAATCTTAAAACATTGTTTTATAATGTGTTGTATAAAACAGTGTTTCTCAACTGGATCCTCGGGGACCCCCCAGACAGTCCACACTTTTGCTCTCTCCCGGCTTCCTGCCTGACAGTCCACGGTTTTGCTCCCTGGTGGCAACAAAAACAAGGACTGTCTTGGGGTCCCAGAAGACCAGGTTGAGAAACACTGGTAGAAAAGACATTAACTCAATTGCTTACAGTTAAATTCAACATATAGTGTAAGAAAAAGAGAAAACAGAACGTGCAGTGTAGAGCCCTAAGATTGAATGGCAGTTATATAGTATTAGGAAGTGGGGATACTGTAAATTCAAAATATAACATACATGCATATATTCATAAAACACAAAGCTAGGTTTATGTTTAAGATTACAAATGTACCCCTTTGGTTTTGGTTCAGAGAAAGGTATTGTGAATTGTTGATTGGTATTTTTAATTAATGAATCTAACATAATTATTTCATAAAGGTCTGTATATTTTGGTCCCAGAATGATGAATACTCACTTGAATCTTTTATACAGTCCCCTCCAAAAGTATTGGAACAGTGAGGCCTATTCCTTTATTTTTGCTGCGTACTGAAAACATTTTGGTTTGACATCAAAAGATTAAGTATGAGACAAGAGATCAGTAATTCAGCTTTTATTTTCAGGTATTTACATCTAGATTTTTTAAATAACTTCATCATTGTTTGTAATGGAGCACCAAATTTTTAGGTGAGCAAAAGTATAGGAACGGAGAGATTAAAGTGAACAATACTTAATATTTAGTTGCAAATCCTTTTCTTGCAAAAATTGCATCAACTCTGTGACCCACTGACATCACCAAACATTTGCATTCTTCATTTATGACGCTTTTCCACCGCAGCCTCTTTCAGTTGTTGTTTGTTTTGGGGGGTTTCTCCCTTTAGTCTCCATTTTGGTAGGTAAAATGCATGCTCAATAGGGTTTAGGTCTGGAGATTAACTTGGCCAGTCTAAAACCTTCCACTTCTTTCCCCTGATGAATTCCTTGGTTGTTTTGGGTCATTGTCTTGCTGCATGATGAAGGATCTCCCAATCAGTTTGGGTGCATCTCTCTTTAAATGGGCAGACAAAATGTTTCTGTAGACTTCTGAGTTCATTTTGCTGCTGCTGTCATGTGTTATATCATCAATGAAGATCAATGAGCCTGTCCCAGAAGAAGCCATGCAAGCCCAAGCCATGACATTACCTCCACCGTGCTTCACAGAAGAGCTTGTGTGTTTGGGATCATGAGAAGATCATTTCTTTCTCCACACTTTAGCCTTTTTATCACTTTGGTAAAAGTTAATCTTTGTCTCATTAGTCCACAAAACTTTGTCCCAGAATGTTTGAGTTTTGTCTCTGTACCTTTTGGCAAATTCCAATCTGGCCTTCCTATTCGTATTGCTAATATGTGGTTTGCATCTTCTAGTGCAGCCTCTGTACTTTTGTTTGTGAAGTCTTCTGTTAATGGTGGCTTGTGTTACCTACACGCCTGCCCTCTGCAGGCTGTTGGTGATGTCTCTGACAGTTGTTTTAGGGTTTTTCTTTACAGTTCTCACAATGTTTCTGTCATCAACTGCTGTTTTCTTCCTTCGTGGACCAGTTCAACGTCTGTTGCTCAGTACGCTAGTGATTTCTTTCCCCTTCAGGACATTCCAAGTAGTTGTAGTGGCTATGCTCAATATCCGTGCAACGGCTCTGATGGATTTTCCATCTCCTTCCTTCCATCTTCTTCCATCACCTTCAAAATTGCATGGTTTTCTTCCATAGACAGCTCTCTGGTCTTCATGTTGGTTACACCTTTTTAACTATGAATGCAGCCCGCACAGGCAAAACCCAAAGCTGAAACTGACAGAAGACATTCTGTGCTATTCATTGTTTGAGGAATCAGTGTAATTGGACACACCTGTGCAAACAAAAAAACACCTGTCAGTCACATTTTCCAATAATTTTGCTCACTTGAAAAATGGGTGGGTTCAAAGAAAAGGTGCTATGTTCTAAGTTTAACATAGCTAGATGTAAATACCTGAAAAGAAAAGCTGAATTACTGATCTGTCGCATCTTTTGATGTCAAACCCCAATGTTTTCAGTGTAGAGCAAAAATAAAGGAACTGGCCTCACTGTTCCAATACTTTTAGAGGGGACTGTATATCCAGACCCTTCAGGCCAAATCAAACTTTGTACTAATTATTGTATGTTGAATTTTATGGCAAATGGCACAGGGATAAGCAGAAGAAATTGCAGGTAATGTCAGCTCAGTTAGAAATGTTAGAATGTTCGTCCAATTAGAATTCTGTCTATTGTCAGGGAATCGGGTTGTTCGGGTGCAACGACGAAGCATGGTGCAGGCAGGAAGGGAATGGACGACCCACTTGCGGCTCACCGGAACAGAAGGGGTTTCTTTAACAAAACAGAAAAACTACAAACAAAAGGACCATGAGGGGTCAAAAGCAAGAGGGGATAAATAAGGACTAATCACAAGGGTCAGGGCAAACAAGGATCTGAAGTACATATATCCAACAGCAAAACTACAACAAACAAACATCAATGACTGTAGGCAGAAAAGAACCGGATCAGGAACTTAAATACACAAACTAAACCGGGTAACGACACAACAGGAGTGAGACATAGACAATTAACCAATCCGGGAGGGGGCAGGGCAACGAGCAATCAGGTAAACACACAAGGGCAGGCACAAAAACAGGCAACAGCTGAAACTAATAATTAAACTCAGGAAAATCTAACAAAGAAACTAAAAAACTGAATCTACACTAGGGGAATAACAGACAGGTAGAAACACAAGCACGGGCACAAAGAACTTAACCAAAACCAAATACAAAATCACAAGACACAGGAATTAGAAAAACTCATACAATGAAACACTAGGGAACAAAATAGAAAAACAGAGGAAGTGGTATTCGAATACGCAACAAGGGGATTTGCAGGTAGCCACATGCTCAACATGTTGAGCCATGCGGCTGACAGAGACCAGGGGCCACACAAAGACTGACAGGAGGGACAGGATGGCCAGCGATGCCTGCTGGCCAAACGAGGAAGGGACACACATGGGTGCTGACCCTGACAGTCTACTGGAAATGACAAAAGTAGGCTTAAAAAATAAAATAAATCTTTGGTAGTTGGAAAAGTTCATGAACTTTAAAACTGAACATAATATATTCAATTATAATTGAATACCTATGAATATTAATTCATTAATAACAATAAGTATGAGATAATGTCCTCTACTTAGCCTTAGTATGCTTTTTAAGCCTTTTTTGTTTATACTAATGATATTCCCCATATTTTTACAGGAACATGCTATTATCATGGGTCCATGTTGGCGGTAAGAAATTTTTTTTTCCTGATAATTTTACTCAGGATATAAGTTTTCAGATTCAACTGTCATAAATAATGTACCACAGAGTAGCTGATGATTCTGTGCTCTATTGGTATTGACCATTAGACATATCATTTGCTTCAAGTATCTGTGGGTAGATGCCCTTCATAAATAATGCAGGTCTGCAGACTTTTCCAAATTTTAATGGGTAGATTGAAGAGAATAGGACTGGAATGTATTTTATTGTTTGATAGGCTTATAGGATGGGGGTGGTTCTTCATAGGAGCCTTGGTGCTCTAAGGGGTCCTGCTGAAGGTCTTTCCTACATACTGGTGATAATGTATGAATGATTCAGAGATATTCTGTTCAAGTAACTGTTTGGGCATTTTGCAGTCCATGGATCAACACTCCGTCAGATTTTTGTTGTGTAGTTTTGGTGTGTAATTGATTTTTCAGACTTTGATCAATTTAAATAAAAACAAAACCAGAGGTTGTATAGATAGAAGATGTTGGTGTTTCAGACCAGTAAGTAAATATAATCATGTCTCCCACTGATTTTCTCAAACTTAAACTTGCATCATATGGAACTATGTTATATGGTCATTCACATAAAAACTCCAAGAATACAAGAAATAAAACCAAGGATAGAGTGATGCATCACATGGTTTCGTCCATCGAAGTGTACAGTACATTTCCATTTAAGTGTCTATGAGAGAGCTGAATTTTAGCTATCAGAACCTTTCAGGAATGCACCAGCAAAGTGGATTTTGTGGCCTTTCACCCTCATCCTTTGCACTTTTGTAGAAAAGCCATGAAGGGTTGCATACTGAACTGTCTCTTCAGCGAGTATTACTAATGAGATTAAAGAACAATTCCATTCAGCAGTGAAAGGTTACTCAATAATTTGAAGGGAGTTTCGTCATATACATTACCAGTGTGAGAGTAGCATGCATTATCCTTCATTTTCATGAAGTAAAAAATACATTTGAATATAATGTATTATTTATGTGGATCCACTGTGCCCAGTTCACACAATTTCCTTATATTTGGTGGATTGATGGAGGGAAAAATTTAATGGCTGCAAATGTGTTGTTTGGCAGCCTTCATAAATCGACATACTTTTACCTGCTTTATCTACAGCTTCAGTTTCACAAATGGGGTAAACTGATTTTAAATATTGATGGATGTGAATTTTTAAATCATCATTGGGGAGATTGTTTAAATTGCTTTGTTTAAACATAAATTGTTCCTATACCTTGTTTTTGTACTTTTTTTTTTTACTAAGAAAAGTTTTGCTTCTCGTTTTAGTAAAAGAAAATTGACTTTTTTTTAAATCTTTGTTACGTTTCATTTTTAATATATACTTAACAAAACAGTAACAAAACAGTTTAAATGTCCATTTCAATTAATCCACAGATACTCCAGACTGGGTTTCCTGTGCGTACTCTAGTTATCTCTTCTGGTCCAAAGAAATGCAGATTGAAGTTCCTAATTTGCTCTTAATTATTGTGTGATTGTGAGTGTGTACATGTGCGTAACATCCAAGGCAGTTCTCTGCCTTGTGCCCTATGCTGCCTTGGATAAGCTCCTGCCTTTTAATGATGGATGGATATGCCACATATATTTAATACTCTGGTTTTCATCTGTGTTTCCTTATAATGTTGTAGGGAAATTAACAACATTAACATTAACGAAGGAGGACATTATGCACTGTGCATGGGAGGCTGGACGCCTCAGCTGACAATCGTTGAAGGTGATATTTCTGTAGAAGAAAGGAATACTGCCATCAGTCTACATCATTTACACATCTGCAGAGAAGGCATGACAGGCTGCATACCAGACATCCCTTCAGCTGTCACCTGGCATTGTCACAAAATATTGTCATTCAGTGCTGGCATATGAAACAGCAGCTCCAGTTATTTGTAATATGATTCACAACATTGAAATCACCTTACATAAATTTTGGATGTACGATACTGAAGTTTAATGGAAGCATCTTCCTGAGTAATTAAATGGGAATCGACTGAAAGCCACCAGTTTATTATAATAATTTGTTGAAAAAAAATAAACTTAGATGAGATGTTAGATTAACCTAAGCAGTTAATGAAGAAATGTAGATGACATTTAATGCATCAGATCGGCCCTATACTTGCACACTATATGACCAAATGTATGTGGACCCTTAAATTAATTAGAATAATTGGCTAATTAAATCATACCCATTGCAGATACAGGTGTATAATTATGCACAGTCAAGCAATCTGCAGCAGCAAACATTGCTAACAGAATGGGTCATATGGAGGAGTTTAGATTGATTCAAGATGGCGCCACGGATGGTTGCCTCGGTGTGTTGGTGCGCACTGTTTTGCTTTATTTTGTTTGTTAATTCAGCCTTCTGTTGTGCTGTCACAAGAGAAGAGCTCTTGAACATCAGAAAAACTACCTCATCGGACTTATTACCAACTTTTCTGGTATCTCCAGTTGAAATCTTGGACATTCTGGTTAAAGGTGCTCTTACCTTATCGCATGCCGTGGGAGGCAAACGCGCCAGTGCACTTAAGAACATAAGAACATAAGAAATTTACAAATGAGAGGAGGCCATTCGGCCCATCAAGCTCGTTTGGGGAGAACCT
>JAODKC010000117.1:12946713-12969799 GCA_026777985.1 Mormyrops attenuatus | reverse complement strand
AAATGAGAAGTAGTGCTTAAACAGTATAAAACTACAACTTTCCCTTCTGTTGATAAAGGGCGCAGCCATCTTGGATTTTGAACTCAGGATCCTCTGTGCTGCCCGAAATGCGTTTCAGAGACATTTCAGGGATTTTGAGTCATTCTGTGCTGCAGATGGGTTAATTGAGTTAAAAATTTTAATCAGATTAATGTGATATATATATATATAAATAAACCCACCTTATCTCTCGATGTCTGCACCAACCACCATGTCTGCACCTGATTCTGATTCTGATTACTGACTTGGTACCATCATAGGATGTACTTTTTCTGTCAAATCAGTTCCCCAAAATTTGGTCCTGTTACAGCTGCTCTGGTCAACTCGAAGTCATTGTGAAGTGGAAACATCTGGTACTGTAGCTAGTTCAGATGCTCACAGAAAGGGACCAGATCTTTCATCACCAATAACCAGTTTGTGGCTTACCCGATAAAGATGGATTTCTGTGAATAACGAATTATGTAGGTAAAGAACAAGTGACATCTGCAAGTGTTTCCCACAAGCCATCATTATTCCAAATTTAATAAACCAACTTTAAGTAGTTCTTTTTTGGCTCCTCCCCAGCCTTCACGTGGGAAAAGCACAGACTGCCGATAACAGGAACATCAATCCCACATACTGTATTTAAATGGAGAAATATGTTTTTTCACATCACTGATTGTCACATCAGACATATGCAAATGTAAAAAAACAATACTAATTAGAGAATCATTTAAAAACACATGAAAACACACAAAATTAACACCAATCCTAATTAACCTATTTGTGAAATATATACAAATGGATTCAAAATGTAACAATGAGCAGCCATAGGAAAAGGAAGTATGGTTCTCAAAAGAAGCCTTAAAACAACTTATTGAGGTAGTGACCAAAATCAATTTTAGTAATAATTGCTGCAATGTTGTGCAGCATAGCACACACAGCAATAATAACATCTTGATATTTAGGGAGAAATCTTGGAGCTCCCACGGAATTGTGCAGGCACCAGAATCACAACTTCCACACGCACAGAGTGCACTCTACAGCAGTCTGTGTTCTTTGGTGTGTGGTGTTATACCTGCTCTCAGCCATGGTTTGGGGATTCACACTGGAGTCAGCAGGTATTCGCTAAGAGGATTCCTGATGTCTCCCAATAACCAGCCACCAGCAAACACACCATTCTTTATCATCTGATATACTCCTACTGATAAACTGGATATGAGCATCATGTGTCCTTCTAGCCCACTTGGCCACAATGTCTGTAAAAAGTCCTTCATGGTTGCATATCGGCCTAGTGGTGAAACCCTTTTCAACGGGTGCAGATGGGATTCAAGAGACTGTGAGTATGAATTGTATGTCTCCAATGGCATTAAAAACAATTTTAGTATCATGCAAGGTATCCCATCCTGCTGGAATTTGGAGCAATACAAATGTGATCAATCTATGCACACATTTGGACACAGCAGCCTTGCTGAGACCATGGGGATAACTGACAATCTGCAGGAATCCACTGGTGGCGTAGAAACAGAAAGCTGTCAGAGGCTGCACAATGGAATAAGGGCAAAATCGTGGCATGTTCCTGTATTCAGTTTATCCAGCAACAGACTTAGGAGACTCATTATTTCACCCCAGGCCAGCCTGTATTTCTCTATGAAATGTTTATTACCGAGATTGTCCGAGGGTTTCTTGTCTGCCTGCAAAACAGCATTTAGACAAGTAACTTGGTTTCTTGGATGGCGCTGTCTCAAGCGCTGTCTCCGATTTAGTTACACAATTCTTTGCCATTGCTGGTTGTAAGGGGTGAATCACCATCCCACTTTAAAGCAGTCCTTTTCCATGGGCATATATTTATTTTCTTGCATACGCGTATTTAACTGTATGTGTGAGTCTGCAGTAGCTTTTCTTGTGAGTGTCGGTGGGTTGTCAGACGGATAGGGTTGTGATTGGGTTACTTATATGACTGTATGAAGTGCTCTTGCCTCACGTAGACAAAATGACATTTAAAGTATTTATTCTATAGGTGACACTTCAAATGTGCCATTCTTTCATTCTGAATAATAGTGACATTCACAGAGTTTTCGAGCAGGTGCTGAAATAGGGGCACATGGTCAACCGGGACTTTTTGCCAGCAATTTTCATAAGTTTGTGGGGGGGGGGCGGTGGTTGGTTATGTACAATTCATATCGAGATATTGAAATATGAAGTTATATTGTTACAGCTGCACCTACACTACATATATGTATTTATGTGAAATAATTTCGTTTTAATTCCACTTCTTTATATTCAAATTCAAATTGCAATTCTGCACCCTGTGTGCAACCAGTTTTATGAAGTGAATTTGAATTTCAAGGCCAATCGCAATTCAATTCTGAATGGTGCATGACCCAGTTATGTATTCAAATTTTTGTACAGGTGTTAAGACAATGAGCCCTTTTTGAGCTAAATTTTATCCTACTTAATATCTCTATATTGCAACATTGCCCCATTATTATATCATCATCATCATCATCACCGTCTTTATTATTTAAATAATAAAAATTATTATGATTATGATTATTATTATTATGTGGTCCAAAAAAAGAGTGTCAGTGTGTTTTTGTGATCTATTTCTGGATCTGTGTCTTTGTGACAGAATGGCAGACAAAAGTTCAAATAAAGAATGACGTAAAAAGTAATGTCCTTGGCACCTGGTGTGTTATCTTGTTCTCCAGGCCACTACGTGACTTAATGGGCTGAGTGGGTGGCTGCTAGTAACACTCCCTTTTATTGCTGTGGGTGTGAGGCTGGCCAGTGGTCAGCCTCAACCAGGTTTATAATCTGATATTTATTATTATTGTAGATCTGTGTTAGTCACTTAGTGTTTTCATTATGGTTCCTTTGTCTTGTTCCCTGTTTATTTGTAATGGTCACTTACCTTTGTTATTTTAGTCTCTCCTGGTGTTTGATCCTCTGTCCATTGATTACCCTCACCTGTGCTTCTGTGTTTGTTAAATGCCCACACCTGCCTGCCCCTGATCCTCTCTTTGGCTGGTCATTGAGTTCAGTTGCTTGGTGTGAGATTGCCTTGTGCTAGCGTGCGTGTGTGCGTACAGTTCCTACGTGTCTTACCTACCCATGTTTCTTGGATGTCATTAGTGTTCTCCCCTCCCCCCCAGTCTCTTTGTTTTCCGGTTGCCCTCTTTGTGTCTGTTATCAATAAAACCCCTTTTCGCCGAAGCCTTACCATACATTGTCTGTCCTTCGCCATGACCTGGCATAACAGGAAAACATTTCTGGAACAGTAAAGGCTATTGCAGCAGCAAAGCCTGGATTAGCTTTACAGTATATTACTACTCTTGGTTTTGGAATCAACTGTTTGAAAAGCTTTTGTTCACATACTTTTATGTACATAACTCTCGTGGGAACAGGTGGGATCTATTTTGCAAACCCACTTATCAAGTACAGTGTCATAGTTATCTGCCTACTGTATATCAGCACTTTATTTCCAATGATGCTATGTACAGTAATAACATTAAAAATGAGGATATTAGGATAAGGACATTACTAGTAAATACTTTTATATATCTGAAAAGTACATTACACACATAGCCAGGACTGGAATAAATGATGTTGACCTATCTGTCATACTAGTAGGGAAAAAGTGTAAGGACATACTATTGCCAGTATGCTCCTTTTTTGCTATATGCCTTTTCCAATTATTAAAAGATGTATTCATGCCAAGCTCAAAGCAGATAAAGCTGATCTTAGAAAACCAGGTTACTTTATTGGATGACCTTTATTTTTTTCGTGAACAAAATGAGTAAAACACTAAGACCCTATTCATGATTACAAGGGCACAGAAGATATATTCTGTAATACAGAAGTATTAAATTGCATCACAGTCTTTAGTTACAGTGCAGTCTCATAGCTGCTATGTATAAGCGCCACTCACGTTTAGATGAAGGTGAGGCAGACTTCAGCATAACAATGTCAAGAGCTGCTGACTGTCCTGATCATTTTTATAGGAAATAAAAAAGGACAGAATTAGAGTGGCAGAAGTCAGATGAAGAGCACATTCACTCAGTTCACCTGCGCTACCTTCTGAATTATTATATAACAGTGATTTATGTTTGCTTTTACCAGTAAAAATTCCTAGACCCTGCTGCCCAATCCTATACTTTGTTGTGGCCCTTTCCCCAAACCAACACCCCTCCAGGTTCTCTTCCCTTTCATTACTTTTTTAATAGGAGCTTTTGTCCAAAGCAACATAAAATTGAGAAATACAGAGAGGGTAAGCCAGTGTCCCTGGAGCATTTGGGGTTGAGGGTGTTGCTCAAGGGTTCTTTGGTGAAATAAATCTGACAGCCACAGGATTTGAACCAATGTCAGATACAGAGTCACACTATCTCACCTGGAGCATGTATTATATAAACTGTTTTTGAAAATTGCAAGAAATCTTTAAGTAAAGGATAGTGAGTATAATGACAAATTTGTCATGAATCACGGGGCATGGACCAGGGAAGCAAGAGAAAGACACACAGGATCGTAGAACGAGGGACATAATAGGTAAACGGAAAGGCATATGAGGCAGAACAGGTGATAACGTCACAACACTTGACAGGACTCGAGAAAGACTAACAGGGAAGCACTTAAATACAGAAACTTAATCAGACAGGACTAGGAACAGCTGGTAACATGGGGATTGCACACATGGTTAACAAGGGGACATGGCACACAGGAGGAGCGGTACGATCGGGACGTGATAGAACCCCCTCCCCCCCCAAAGGTGCGCCTAAGGGGAGTGAAGGGATGAGACCGGGGACATGAGACCTGGAAAACAAAAGCAAGAACATTAACGAGGCACAGCGAACTGACACACAGAACAGGCACAAGGCCAACAACCAGGACAACAACTGACAAACCACGGGGAACGCAGACAGACACAGGGGCACCAAAAAAGGAGATACAGGGGGAACACCAACAGGAGGAATGAAGGGAACAGGAGTGAACAAAGGTGAAACAGAGGGACGAGGAGCAAACACAGGGGGCACAAAACCAGGGGGCACCATGCAAGGAGGCAAAGGGCGGGGGGGAACCAAGCGGCCGGAGGGAACTCCGGCGGGCAGAAGGCAGGAGCTACAGGGGCAGCTGGCAACCATGAGGCTGGAGCCGGAGGGACCATTGGCGACTGCGAAGGCGGAGCCAGAGGGGATGTGTTAATTTGAAATCTGTGGCTGCACGCATGCGTTACATTGTGCGTAATATCAAGGGAGGGAAATATTCAGGCTGCTTCCGATTTTCCCATAACACATTTGTATGAGAGCTATGGGAGCTTGTCAGGGATACGCTGGTTGAGTAGGTGAAGAAATGGTGGAAGGTGGTTCCGGTCAGAGAACACTGACAGTGCAGCGGACTTATGAACACTTTCATACAGGAAAACAGATTGATAGCTGGTAAACAAGGTTACCATTCTGATCTGTTACATGGGCAGCTGTGATTAGTCTGCTGAATATAACTGGCTGTGGTCTACAACAGAAACAAATATAATCAGTAAATTATCACAATCCTACACTTGGCATCTGCAATTCGGTGGCTACTTAGATCGTTACATTGCAACATTCATTATAATGCAAACTCGCATATTCTAAATAATACTAATTAAATACAGACTCAGATCACAATATATTAAGTCAGATTAATAATATTAATGTCAGTTAGTTAGATAAAACCTACTAAATATATACGGCACGGTACAGGCAACTCTGGAAAAAAAATTAACTCGCATTAACATAACACAATTGCGTGTTAATGATTAGATCTCCGGTTTACTCTAAATTAACAGTGTTTAAGTTCTATTATAAAATACAAACCAGGATTTAACATATTAGTTACTTACCCATTAAGTCAATCACGCACAGCAACAGATAGACGGTGTAACAGACATTCGCGCAATTACATGCTCTCCATTACTCCAGCACGTATGCATCAGTGACACGTATTACGTACGCTGCCGTGACTGTCCGGTCAACTACCGATTGCGTCTTTAGGGCTTTTGTACAACATTGGAAAATGAATGAAATAAATAATTCCATGAAATGAACATTGTTCACGAGTCACAACACCCAAGTCCAAGTCAAGTCTCAAGTTGTTGAGGGCAAGTCTTTCTTTGTGCGACTTAAGTGCGATTCGAGTCCGAGTGTCAGACTCGAGTCCCCATCTCTGGAGTCCTCGGACAGGGACATCATCTCCCAGGTGTCCCTCGTCCATAATGTGAGGGCTTGAGTCACGGGGTCGCTCCGAACCTTGGGCTGATCAAGCCAATAAATAACCTCATTAGCAAGACCGAGGTATTCAGCCTCGGTCAGATGAGGCGTCTTCTCTTGGAGTCTTGTCATTCTGTCATGTATGTAAAGGATAGTGGGTATAAAATAGTGGGAAACAGCGATGAGTTGGTATTCTGTCCTGGGTTATTCCCTGCCTTGTGCCAGTAGCTTCCTGGATATGGCCCCTGCAACTCTACATAGGACAAGCAGGTGTGGAAAATGGATGGATAATTTGGGAAAATGTTGGATATGTAAGCTACTACAGCCATTCTATATTTTGGTGTAGAAAGTAAGTTACCAAATTTGTACTTACAGTATTACTGGAATTTTTACAAGTGTGTATTTGCAATTAATTATTATTATATATAATTTCTTTCTTTCTATATCAGTTACACTTACCCAAAGGAGTAGAAGCCAGTCACTGGATGGCATTTCATTATTTTTAATAAAATGATGAGTTATTACGTCATCAGAGTGAAGGACAGGCATTCTGCCAATGTCATTATTAGCAGAAAAGCAGGTGCTCGATGTCCTCTTATACACACTTACATACAATAAACCTAAACCTCCGCTGTGTAATTGAGACTGCAGTGGGAGGAGGAGCTTGATAGGATGCACTGAGCAGGCACTTTGCTGTGCTTTGGGGGGGGGGGCAGAAAGGCGGCCTCCTAGGGAACTGGAACGAAGGCTCATTACGGTCAAACACTTAGACACTATGTAACCTGAGTATTAAAGGCAAAATAATGTGATATTTCTTTCACAAACTTACCTCAGTTAAATCATTCACTCTTTCTTTGTGTTAGTTGTGCATCCATCCATATTCTGTACTCGCTTGTCCTATGCAGGGTCATGGGGGTCCACAGTGTATGCCAGAAGCTACAGGTGCAAGGAAGGGAATAACCTGGGATGGGGCAGCAACCCATCACAAGGCACTGAAATCACTCACAACTATGGATAATTTGCGGGGAAACTGGAGTACCTGGAAGAAATCCCAGATGATGCAGGGAGACCATGCAAACATGCACACATATATTACTAGGGCAGAGACTCGAAAGGTGTGAGGCAGTAGTGCTGACAATTGTGTCACCTCATCGTACATGCTTATTGCTTGAAATTGCACAACACTGGAAGGAAAAAGAGAAAAGGAAAAAAGGAAACAGAAAAGAACAGAAGATACGACAGAAGCTTCTGTTTGATATGTGACTAAGCCGAAGATGAAGGAGAAGAAGAACAAAAAAGAACACACTGGCAGGAGAAAATTGTGACTGGTTAACCAGTACATCATACTTTTGGGTTTTAAGAAGAATGATAACGCCCATGCAAATACAGTGCTAGAATGAAATCCTTAGGCAATAATACATAACATTTGACTGTCACAATATCTATATCACTTTAAATTTAATTGATTCTTTTGAAGAATGAAAACTGTTGAGTTGGCATTATGAAGTTCTGACATTATATAAATGCCCGAGGCATGTGAATAGTATCTTATTTAATTTGTACAGCATAGTGGGGGCAGTTTAAAATTTTGTGATGAAATAGCAATGGCACCAGCTGCAGCTCGGTGGGAATGAAAACCGTCACCTGCAGACACAGTCAGCCCCTCCCCCCACAGAGCATTTTCTCATCAAAAAGATATGGGAGTCTTCTAAGGTTTAAATATCATAGGTAAAACATTTAAAGTGTGTGCTTAAAGAAAGAAGGCATGAGATGACTAAGGGCCACTTGCAGGATGGAAGGTGGAATAAAGAGTACGGATTTGAATTTGTGGATGTGTGTGTGCATGTGTGTGCGTGCACGCATGTGTGTGTGTGTTTATGTGTGTGTGTGTGTGTGTGTGCGTGTGTCTGTGTGCGCGCACCTCTTATCAGTTATCTATGAAAGGCCCCTTCATAGCTACCTGAGTGCATAAAGGACAGTCAAAAATTAAATGAGATTTATTACTTTAAGCCTAATTATGTCACAGTCCCTATTCTAATTGAAATCATAAAACTGTAACAAGACATATTACACAGAGAGCCCATATTAAACTTACCATTTACACTGTTTTCAGATGCAATGTCAGATTTTTTTATTCCTGTTATATGGTGAATAAACAAGTACACATTGGCTGTGGTCAATGAGAAAAGGACATTTAGACAGTTGCTGCATTTGTTGCTGACTGAGATTAGCATGCTAGAGGCAGCCACATGTCCACAGCCTTTTAGCGGTCCTCCTGTTCTGTGCTGCCTGGGAAAAGCTCCAGGCCCAGCCCTCTGCTGGATAAGTGGTTATGGATGAATAGATGAATGGATTAAATTTACAATACTAATTAAATACAGGCAGTTGTGCTATTATGTGTGTTTCCAAAACACAAAATTTTCATATGCAATTAGTAAAAAGGGGAAAGATGTCCATATAATTCAAATCTCTCACTGGCTTATACAGTGCCTTCAGAAAGTATTCAGACTGCTTAATATTTTGTGATATAACTGCTGTACTCTAAAATTGATTAAATTAATTTTTATCATGAACCTTCACACAATAAAACACGATCAAAAAGCAAAAGCAGATTTATACAAATTTTTGTAGAAATTACAAAATAAACTCTCTCCTCATAACTAAACCAAGCAAGAAGAATTAATAAATTAAATACATAATGATGAAGGGAAAATAAACAAGCAAATAAGTAGAACATACATAAAATAACTAAAAATTTAAGAATTTTAAGAAAGTATCCCCCCACCATGCACAGATAAGGATGTTTACGATCTATACATATATTATACACTATATAGTGATAATATACTATATATATAGCACTATATTACTATTGTACTATATATATAGTATATTGTCTATATAGTAGATAGTATATTACATTATTAAATATGATATTCATGAAAGTGCTCAAAGAGAATACTTCTAATCCAGCTAATTCTAGGACACAGGACATAAAGGATTCCATTGATCATTCTTGAGATGTTTCTACAACTTAATTCAAGTTGACCTATGGTACATTCAGTTGGTTGGACAGGCACATATCTGCCTATAAGGCCCAATAGACACCGTGAGATCAAATGAATTATTTGTAGGCTGCTGAGACAGGATTGTATTGAGGCACAGAGCTGAGGAAGGGTACCAAAAAATCTTCTGTGAGTTTGAAGTTTCCAAAGGACACAGTGGCTTCCACCATTCTTCAGTGAAAGAAGTTTGGAACCATCAAGAGTCTCCTTCCAGTTGGCTACCCAACCAAAGAGAGCAAAAGGGGAAAAGGGCTTTAGTCCGGGAGGTAACTGAAAACCTGAAGATCACTCTGATTGAACTCCAGAAGTTTTCTGTGGAGATGGGAGAATAGACCAGAAGGATAAGCTCTCCACCCATCAGGACCTTTTGGTGGGGTGATTAGGCGACAGCCATTCTTCAGTAAAATGCACAAAAATTCTATGGTCTAATAAAACCTTGAGTGAACTCTTTGGCTTTAATGGCAAGTATAACATCTGGAGTAAAGCAGGCACTGCTTGGCGAAGTGCAGCGGTGACAACATCGTGCGGTGGGGGTCTTCTTCAGCAGCAGCTGGGAGGGTCGCCAGGATCAAGAGAAAAATGAATGAGCCCAAGTACAAAGAGATTCTTGAAGAAAATCTCCTCAGGAACTGGGGAGATGAGTGACCTTCTAACACAATAATGATCTGAAGCACCCAGCCAGGGCAATATAGGGCTGGCTCCAGGACAAGTGTGTGAACATCCTTGAGTGACTCAGCCTGAGCTCAGAGGAATACACTTGATACTCAGCTCACATGTTTTGTTTTGGAAAAGCTCATTTTTAGGAGTGTAATGAAAACCTGATTTAAACTGGAAATGTAGTTTAAATGTCTCAGATGTGGCTGCATCAATTACAAAAAAAACAATCCTGCTCAAATTTAAAAACCAATAAAGTGCTCAGAAATCAATATACCCATGACTATTACTGTATATTACTTTTTCATGTTAAAATCTTAGGACCTACTTCAACTACCCAGTCAACTACCTTTTTGTATCATATCATATACTATACATGTAAAAATTATAATACAGAGCAATAAACACTCCTAATGCTTGTAATGTACTCTTACTAGCTTTTATATGATCCTTTAGACAAAAGTGTCTGTTAAATAAATAAATAAATAAATAAATAATCTAATCTAACTATAATAAAATATAATACTCATTTTCCCAAAATCTGTTCCGTTGCTATAAATATGAATGAATGGTTACAAGAAATTATGAGGCGTATTCATGAAACTTTCAAAAGGAGCTGAAACTTTCAAAACTTGCTTAAAACGCAATTAATTTTTAACGTAATGGATAATGACTTGGTTAGGTTTTAAATGGTCTGTCTCAGCCTTATCTTTTCCATAAGCCCTGTTTTTTTTATTGTGTAATTTAGGAAAATCGCATCTGCCGTGTTAGAAATGCCTGCAAATAAATAATAATATTCAAAAAATGAATACATGCAAATAATTGGAGAACTACAGAGGATTTTACATAATGGAGAGATACCTTCTGGCACAGTTATTGCAGGCAAACATACCTGTCTGCTTTGTGCCTCCCATCCCACTGCGAGCAGGAGACTATTCATAATTTCTTTCCTCTGGAGTCAGCCGTACTACTTTCAAGTCAGCAGGACCAAACCCCATGGCCGGCAGCAAGCTTCATTGGCCTGGCACTCATTAATCTCCCACAAAAAAAAGAAAAAAAAGGACACAACTTTACGTGCAGGTTCATTCCCTGGTCCCCTAGCTTCTCCATTATCACACCAGGCAGTCGTCGAGCAGTCAGTGGGGAATATGCTTTGGACAGAACATTTGTTGGGAGAAACCATTTACATTCTGTATATTTAGAGATGAGCATTAACTAGGAGCTGGTTAAGGCTCTGACTTACTGAAACATAGAATACACTTGGTTTTATGTGTATATTTTTAGCAGTTTAAATAATTTTTGATAGCTGTGGCAATAGAAACAAGCCATTATTGTTATAGTCATAACTATAATTCTTTTGTAGCTTAAAGGTGGCAGCCAATAAATCAGCCTTAATAGCACTGCTCACCCTACTTCTTCTGAATGGTTCTGACATACAGTAACTCATTCCAGGTAATGTTTAGGGTACAGTAACAGTATGCAAGATAACATCAGCTCCCAAAGTAAACTTTGTACTCAGTTTTACAAACTCCTCAAGTATTCTGAGGAGCATTTTGTTCTTAAATAATTTATTCCCGAGGGCCTTTATACAGACCTTGAGTGGTGTCTTTCAGGAAACAGCAAACTTTTAAACAGGAAATGATGCGGTTAAATGTTAGATCTTAACTATTTACCAAGCTGTTCCTCCAGCCCCCCTTTTATGCTCCAGTTATCAACATCTTTTCATATTTACAATTTTCTCTCTGTGTTTTGAAACCACATATCTAATGAATTCTGAACTACCATTCTTTGGAGGATGAAGGATGATTGTTTTCTTTGAAATATTTAGTTGTTGGAATGAATGACCCATTTATGTATTGTGCATCAATGCACAGACAAAATGTAACGTCCAGAATCACTGCAGCAATATGAATAGATAAGAAGCCTGTATTATCTCATTAGTGAAGTGTTGGGTAGTCAGCTAAGCACACAGCTGCTAGTGTTATTCTTAGATGAACTGGTAAATATTGCTTTCTCAGCTAGATGGAAATAGAGGAACATTCCAGTACTTCCACAGCTGCGTCAATCATTCAGTAGATCAGGTGTTTGCTCCATATATTTTTTGCTTTATGTTCATATTCTTAAATAATGTAAGCTGTATCACATTGGAAAGGTAGGTGTAACGACATTAGACTCAGAAAAGGTGGTAGAAGTTTAACATATGAAATGGATACACACACACAATCAATATCTCTTGCTAATTAGAAAGACCAGTCCAGGGTCCAGAAGCAGTGGAGGTTCTGCTTTGGATCTAGGGAATGGGGCTAATAATAAAGCAAACTTAAAGAGCGACACTTGAAAAGTGGGTGATATCCTGTGATTTGGGGAAAGCTAGAGATGGTACAAGACACCTTCAAAGGGCCAGTGAACTTGGGACACTTCTTGGAGGGCAGTTTCAATGGTAGCTTTCGCATGCATAACCATACCTTTTAGCCTAGGTAGAATGAAGAAGGAGCTCTGTGGTGATACACAACCCTCTATCACACACCCATGAACACACTGGAGCAGGGTTAGTCCTGTGGAGGCTTTAACGAGTGAGTTTCAAGCATATTTATCCCTAGGGGAAAAGTGACAGTTATGTTGTGAATTGCTGTAGTGGGGCTGTAGAAACCTAGCAATCTCCTAGTTAAGCATCTTTGCCTGTCCACTGGACTGTGGATGGTAGCCTGAGGTGAGACTTTACATTATATGGAGAAGATCACAAAATACACTTCAAACAGTTGATATAAACTGAGTGCTTCGATCTGATGCAATATATTCTGGAAGACTGAAGTTGCAGAAGATGTTCTGGATCAGGGCTTCTGCTGTTTCCATGGCAGTGGATAATTTTCTTTGAGGCACAAGATGGCATGCCTTTAGGAACCTGTCAACAATAACCAGGATAACAGAGTACCCCAGGAAAGCAGGTAGGTCAATGATAAAGTCTACACAGATGGTACTATACTCTCTGGTGAGTAGGGAGTGGTGGTAGGAACCATGAATTTTTACTAGAAGGACTATGTGCTGGATTCCTGAATTACCAGAACTGTAAGAAGTGTGAATCCAATGTAGGACAAACTGCCCGTAGTACATACTGTATGTCTTAGTAGGAGGACACAGACAGCATATTATAATGTCCCAAATAACAAGACTTAGAGAACATGGTTTCTTTTGTAGTTGAACCTTACTACTGTATAGGTCAGTCAAATAAGAGTGTTAAGCCCTGGTTCCTCCTGACCCCATCAAAGTGTCCTTGAGCAAGACACTGAACCCCAAATTGCTCCCGGTGTGCAGGTTGGCGCCTTGCATGGCAGCCTTTGCCACTGGTGTATGAATGGGTGAATGTGAGGCGTGAATTGTAAAGCGCTTTGAGTACTTGTAGGAGTAGAAAAGCGCTTTATAAATGCAGTCCTTTTACGTCAGGTATTCTAAATTCCAATTATTTTATTGGTTGAGGCTGGAGTTAATCAGTGATAGCTTTTACCTTTTTTACTTAAAAATAGCAACACCCTGCTTACTCACTACATCCAAGAAACTGAACTGTACTTTTATGAAACTAAGATTTATCTGCATTTACTTAAAGTCTGTTCTACAGTCTCCAGAAGTACTTATCCCATATGCTGTATATGCTCCTACATTGAAGGAGAGTAAACACAGCTATCATCTATTTAAATGATGAGCCACATATCAATTGTATTCCTCAGTACCTCATTCACTAAGGCTTAGAAAACACAGGATGCATTTACTAGCGCATATGACATCAATAAGTACTTGTAGTTGTTGTTGTTGATGAATGCTGTTTTCCAATCATCCCCTTCATGAACAAAATTGCAAGCACTCTTCAAATCTAACATGGTCAACACCATAACTCCTGATTTTCTCAAAGGTAAAGAGTAACAATGGTAATTGGTAGCAATAGCTAACCTTTCCATAAGTAGTTTGACCATGATTTACAAGCCAAAAAAGATCTATGAAATACTATAACATACATTATACTTTTGTCATTTTGTTATTATGTGACGTAATAAAGCATAACATTGAATGCATTGAAAACCACTTAATGAAATGTTTGTGGCTTGATTTTTCATTTTGTTCCAACCCTCTATGGTTAATTTTTCCATATCTAGTGCAATATTTTGCCCATCGTCTTTTTTTCTTTTTTCTTCTTCTGTATAACCATGTTTTATTAATCATACAGATACAAGTCATTTTACATGGTCTACATGATAGCACTGTAGAAGAAAAGAATATAAAAATATTCTGTGACCTACACTTTCAGCTTAATAAAACTGCTCAATTTATAATGCCATTACACAGGGAGCCAGAGATTTAGTAGCATATGTGTGGAAGTGTTGGAATAATATATTTTGTATTATATAATTTTTGTGCAAAATGTGGCCCTTCATGAGGGCAATCCGATCGGTGAGATACAGATTTTCGGAATGGGAGATTTATTGGTCCCCTTCATGGTATTCATGGATAGGTGAGCTGGACAAAATAGAAATACACAGTTTGCTGTTTAATGCAGACAAGTGCCTTGTACATAACCAGGAACCTAGCCATTGCTCACAGTCTCTATCTCCCAGAAACACAGAACAAACCTGATTTACACAATTCTGAATGAGATACAGGTGAGCAAAGAGGCTTGACCCCCGATCACGCCCCTCTGATACCTCCATGCCTCCCACATTTTACGGTATTACTAAGAATTTATTAGAATTTATCATAATACAACTAAATGGTGTAGATGGGTGAACATATAATAATGGTTGTAGGCACATATTCTGTAATGTAAACATTCTTATTCAAGTGCAACGTTTAATATGACATTAAGATGTTATTATAACAAATATTCATTATAATTAACATAATTAGTGTTGTATTGCTTAATGACAACATACATATGAGGGGGTTTGTATAATTATATAACTATTATAAATAAAATTACCTCTCTAGCTGCACAGCCCAACAGTATATGTAATGCAGTTAGTATAAGGATGGGAAATTTTACTATGTTATTTCTTTATGCACCATGAGACAGGAGTTAATGAGTTTTTTTTACCTAAAAAGCAGCTTTAATAATTATCTATATTAAGTACATATTACTTTCTGAAGGAAAGTTACACAGCTGTTATTCACCCAAGACCAACACACCTGTTATGCAATTACTGTATAGCTTATTAAAAACACAACAATTTAATAACGATATGAAACTTAAAATGACAGAAAAGAATAAATGAAAAGAGAATGACATTGCAAAATGGAGCTGAAATTGAAAAATAGCAGAGTTTTGAAGCCAAGGAGACAGAGAAAATACAGATGAGAAGGTGATGCAAAGTTCTAAACAATGTCTTAGGTCTGACTTAGCAGCTTGGTCTGCGGTTTGATACGATTAAGAAGCAGCAATTAGTTACACTCAAAATATGCCAAAAGCCAAAGGAGAGGTTTGGATAAATCTTGTAGATTTACATTTCACACAGAAAGGATGGTCAGCATATTTAAATTTCATCTAGCAAAAGAGGGTCCAGTTGTCCTGGGAAAAAGTATTTGCTGTGGATGCAACAGTGGCAGGTATAGAAATGGTCTGTCAACTTTGGTCATAACAAGGTGTGAGGGATGAAGTGGGTGAGGCACAAGGAACACAGGGGTTTTTTAAAGAAAAGAGAATTTTTATTATAATTATATACAAAATCACATAAGAAAAAAAATTGTATGCCCATAACAAAGCAAACTACAAAATTAAAATTAAGCCGGCACTTACAAACCAAGACAACTATTCAACAAAACGGAAGTGGGGCATTATATACACGGTGGCTGGCCAATAAAAAACACAGGAGGGCAAACATATTAAATAGTTAAACCAAATCACAAGAAACTCAACAGGACAGTGACAAAAATCATATAAAGTAAATCCACAAATAATTCAATATTAATCAAACAATCTAAAATCTAAACAAATCCAAATATTAAGACAAGATTTTCTAAAGCCCCAGAACACCCTATACTGTAATACTATATATTTCCTGTAATCTTGCATAGTCAGCTTTACTCCATCTGCAATCTTTATCCAGGAGCAAGACTTAAAAAGATAACCAAAAATAAAAAAAACACAACTTAAATATATTAAATTAACATTGAAAAAGAATCTTAATGTATGCACTCTATTTAGACTAATGCAAAGTATAATAAAGTAAATACTACTAAATAAACATAACTGAAAGAAATAATACTTAAAGAAATCACAATAAATTGGGTAAAGAAGGTGAACATTAGTTTGACTGATCCTTCGCAGCCCAACATATCCCAAGATTCATTGCACAAAGGCAGAATGTGTGTGCCCAGGCTAGGTGATAGGAGCCCTGCTGATAGGGTGGGAACAGCTGGTGACCTTCGAAAAATGTAGCCAACAAAGGCTATGCCTTCATAGACTGCATCCTTTGAAGGATGTAACCCCTGAATTTGGACACAGCTTTTGATGACTGTATGGATGGCTGGGCAGCCATCACACAAGGATTGAACAACAGTGTTTTGATTGTTACTGTCACTGGAGCAGGCAGGACACAAGGGGGACTGACTGTCCATGTCCCTAGGACATGTAGCAAAGATTTTGTTATAAGTACAAGTGGGTTGCCATAAAGAGAAGTAATGTCAAATTAAGGATTCATACTCTAGCTACTTTTAAGGATGAGCTTACAAGAGTTTCACCCTTAGGGGACGTGGCATTTATGCTTTTGGGATTGCAGACCCATGTCATGTGACCTTTGCTGTTGCGAAAGCTTTATGTGAAACCCAATCAGTCCTAAAGTGCTGCACCTCTGGGGAATGTGGTGAGACTCGCTGGTCTACGGAAAATGGCCGATTTCTTGCTTTATTCTTTATCCTGCTGTGCTGAATGTTTGATGGTAGTCTTGGTGAGTTTGACTGTTCGCAGATATTGGTTCATTGGCTCTTCATTGGCCAGATTTGTTAGCATGCTACTCGTTTATTCTTCATTTTATGCCTCAAGGGGAGGAACAGCATTACATGCCATTCATGTGTAATAATCCACAATGCACAGATTTTAAATTACTAATTACTATTATGTTCTCTGGGCTGCTGTATTATGCATGTATACTGTACATGAACATGTCTACATAGGAACATCTTTTAAAAAGGCATTTTTTCCACTTTATGTTGTTGGAGATTGGAACATAAAAATCTCCTATGTGTGCCACGTTTCCTGTATTGATCTCCATGTTTCATATTTCCTTTCTATCTCATTATAATCCTTTTTAAATTGAAAGGTCTAAAGCATGTCTCATTTCACTTGGGATGTGAATTGTCCTGACCCATAAACTGAGATGGCACCACTACTGCTGTCAGGAGTCTTTGTTCAACCTCTTTTAGACAATCTTTACTTGATCTTCAATTCTGGCTGAGCTCCTGGGTGTACTAGTTACCCTGTCTGGCTGTTGCTCAGGTGGCCTCAAAACATAATCCATGTACTTCAAATTACTCTTCATCCCAAATTGTTAAAAATTACCATTGGTTCCCATTTTTTTGCACTGAATTCCCCTCCTTATGGCCTATTTTTAAATGTTTTCATTTTAAGAATCTGAACTTATTTATTTCATATTAATTGTTAGGAAATAAGATGATTGAACTTGATGATTGATCCAGGGTATCAGTGAACATCAAAAATATGTAGGCCCTACTTTTTAATTCCAATTTTAATTTATGGTAGTTTATGCAAAAGAGCTACACAGCCTCCTAGCATCTTAGTTCAATTAACCTTTTAAGTATCCCAATTAAAAATAGAGGGAAACATAAAAATAACACAAATCCAAATTGTATATGACTGTGTGTTCGCCCTTCAAGGGACTGACATTCCATTCTGGATGTTCTCCACCTCGTGCCCTATGTTTCCTGGAATAGGCTCCAGGCTTCCTGAAACCATTTACTTGATAAGCATTATGGATGATGCATAATCAGAGTTTTATTGCTTTCCATTAAATATTAGCTACTCTCTGGCTGCATCTGTTGTTAAAGTAAGCAAAAAGATTTGGATGCAGCTATGCCTGTGGTTAGCTTGACCAAGAACCCCAAAGTCCTCACAGAGGACAGTATTCCAGATCAGCAAGGATTAAATCCACCACTATCTTCAAACCTACCAGTACTAGTAGTCTGTAAGGAAAAAAACACAGCTTTGATTTCAGGAGGACTGTGCTGAAGTAGGTCACTTTAGCGAGCTGGCTTGGACTACAGGGCCAATGAATGTGCTGCTGTTTGTTTGCCAATGGCTTCTACAAATCAATTATTTGATAATAATTAATATGATACCCTGTGATGCATCCCCAGTGCTTTGGTGTCTGAAATGGTTATTTATTTATTTTTTTTGGTGGAATTCACGTGATGCTTTTCTAATTAAATACTTCTGCATTTTTGGAGCTGAATACCGCATGAATACTGGGACAGGGGCAGCTCCCTTGCCTCCCTTGCTATTCTTTTTGGAGGCATGGCTTTTGACTGGCACTCCTGATGTCGTTTCTCTCCAGAGGTCCTCACTCAACAACATTAATGAATAGAATGCAACTGCTGTTAAGAACAATGACTTTTCTAATACATCTACGTTAAGCTTTGCTGAAACGTGCTTAAATGAAACCAGCTCATTTAGTGGAGGAACTACCTGGCAACTCTCTGTTCAGAGCAGATTGTGAGCCTACTTTCTGTTAGAACAGAGGGGCATGTTTTAATATTAACCAAAGTTGGTGCAGTAATGTGTCGGTTTTAAGCAAAACATGTTCATCTGAGGTGCATCCTGTACAATATTCCTGTAGGCTGTACTCGCTATAGCCAATGCACACTTAGCACAATAACAGCTGCCTGGCTAGATTACAGAGGTAGAAATGAAACACTCAAATTCTCCGGTCATCATCATGGGAGATTTCAAACCTGAGTGCTGAACTCCAAAAAATAAACAACTGATAAGAAGTAACACTAGAGAAGTCAAAACCCTGGATCCCTTTTACAGCCTCATCGAGGACAAATACCAGGCAGTCATTTGTGTCTCACAGGGCAGCTCTAGTCATTCCCTTATCCACTTAATCTCCTCATACAGAGAGAAGGTTGAAATTGCTATAGGCCTCAAGCATAATCATCCAAAATCAGCAAGAGAATGGTACACTGAAGCCGCGTAAGCTCTGAGGGACTAATTAGACTTCACTGAGTAGGATGTTTTCACAACCACAGTTGACAATCTGGATGATTTTGCTGATTTAGTCACCTCTTACATCAGTTTTTCTGAGGAGAACCACACCCCAACAAAGACAACTTACAGGCATAACAATAACAAAGTTGGGGAATCTACGCTTTATGCAGGAATTAAGAGGCTTGCAGGAGTTGCTACCAGGATGTATACAATATGGGCAAGTATGCACTCTACGAATAAGCTGAAAGTGCCGGATGCTGGTACAGCACTTCTCCTCCAAGGACTCAAGACCATTATTAATCTTAAGCCTGAATACTGAAGTAGACCCTTTATTCCCAAACAAGCATAACATTCTTTATTCAAGATCTGAAAAATAAAGGAATACAGCTTCTCCCATGACCCCCCAGCTCACCCTGTGACACCATTTCTGTCCCCCTCCCAACCCTGACCACCTTTTCAATAAACCCAAGAATCTCAATGCTCTGCCACTGCATCCCTGATCCGCATGTATTTTTACTTATTGTGTTCTTACTTAGTGAATTTGCAGCTTTCTTTTCTTTGCATTTCTTTTCAGTGCAAAATTTACACACTTCGTTACCTTCACCTTCATATCTGTGTTGTTACCTGTATTTGGACAAATGTTTTGTAAACATCATATTTGGCAAGAAAGGATTTTACTTCTGATATGACCTTATATTCAGCTGTAAATATACTTGGTGTATTCTTTTTTTGGCCTGCGTATTTTAATTATTATTTGATTGTCATCCCATCCCCTATTTTCACTGGTGCAAAATAATATTGTTTATATAACGTGGGACACAGATTTCGTATATACACTATATGAACAAAAATATTGGGACACTGGCCATTACACCTACAGGACATCCCACATAGGCATCAATATGGAGGTGGTCCTCCTTTTGCAGCTATAACAGCTGCCACTCTTCTGGTAAGGCTTTCCACAAGATTTTGGAGTGTTTCTGTTGGAATTTTTGCGCACTCATACTTAAGAGCATTTGTGAGGTCAAGCACTGATGTTGGACGTTAAGGCCTGGGTAGCAATCTCTGTTCTAATTAATCCCAAAGGTGTTTGATAGGGTTTAAGTCATGGCTCTGTGTGAGCCAGTCAAGTTCTTCCACACCAAACTCACCTAACAATGTCTTTATGGACCTTACTTTGTGGACAGGGGCACAGTCATGCTGGAACAGAAAAGGGCCTTCCCCAAACTGTTCCCATAAAGTTGGAAGCATAGAATTGTCCAAAATGTACTGGTATGTTGAAGTATAAAACTTCCCTTCACTGGAACTAAGGGGCCTAGCCCAACCCCTGAAAAACAACCCCATATAATTATCCCTCCTCCACCTATCTTCTCAGCTCACAGAATGCAGTCAGGCAGGTAACGTTCTCCTGGCATCCATCAAACCCACACTCATTGTTCAGACTGCCTAACAGAGAAGTGTGATTTGTCACTCCACATAACACGTTTCCACTGCTCCAGAGACCAATGGCGGTGTGTTTTACACCACTCCATCTGACACTTGGCATTGCATTTGTGATGTGAAGTTTGCATGCAGCTTGGCCATGGAAGCCGTTCCATGAAGCTGCCGGCGCACAGCACTCAGCACTCGGTGACTCCGCTCTGTTACTTTATGTGGTTCACAACTTCGTGGCTAAGGTTGTGTTGTTCCTACACACTTCCACTTTGCAGTAGTACCACATACAGCTGACTGTGGAATATGTAGCAGGGAAGAAATTTTATGAACTGACTTATTGCAAAGGTGGCATCCTATGACAGTACCCAATGAGCTCTTTGGAATGACCCACTCTTTTAGATATGTTTGCAAACCTGACTAAATGGCTAAGTGCTTGATTTTATACATCTATGACAAAGAGTCTGAATGAAACACCTAAATTCAGTGATTAAAAGGCAGGTCCCAATACTTTTGTCCATATAGTGTATAATGCAACTGTAATTTCAGTAGTTTGTGGAATTACATGAATATACAGAAATTTAAGATAATATGGTGCTTTTTCTTGTGTGCTTTAAAAAAATGGTGGTGTGGTCGTGCAGTGGTTAGCACTGTTGGCTCACACCTCTAAGGACTAGGATTTGAGTCTCTGCCATGGCTCCATATTTGTGGAATTTGCATGTTCTCCCTGTGTTATTATGGGGTTTCCTCTGGTTTCCCCCTACAGTTCAAAAACATGCTGAGGTGTCTTGGAGTGACTGAATGTTAAGTGTGCCCTGCGACGGGCTGGTGCCCTATCCTGGGATATTCCCTGCCTTGTGCCCATAGCTTCTCATAGAGGCTCTAGATCCCTGTGATCCTGAATAGAACAAACAGGTACAGAAATTGAATGAATGGACTTAAAAAGAAGGGGGTGACAGCTTGCATTTTTGCTCATTGGATGCCCTGTTCATTTTAATAATCTGAAACCTCCATTGTTATTCAAGATGAACAGAATTCATCCTCACACACACATACACACACTTACGTACATGCAAGAATTATGAGGCAAACTTTCTTTTTCCTGCAATGTCACAGTTTTGTGGCACTTAACAATATTAGTGATTAAAAAGAATTACTGTTAGTACTACGGAGGTCATGCAGTTAATATCCTATTTCAGCTATAATATTATTCTTCTGTATCAAAATTATTAGACGGAATGCTCTACTGGAAAACTGGTTATGGGCCATATGTTTTTATAGTGAATTAAATTGTACTCATCAGACCATATGAGCTTTAAATGAAGATGGAGCCATTTTCACAATTTGTCAGCCAGGGGACCAATTACTAGCCAGTACTCCATATGCTATTCTGTACAGAGCTGAGTGACTTACAGTGTGATTTGGAAGATTGTGTTAGTTACATTGTGGCTGAGTTAAGTAGCTTGTGCCAGTGTCCAGTGCCTACATCTGTGTGACAATTTATCTACAATTTATGGAACCTGCTAAACTATAAAACAGGATCCCTATATATTATTTTGGTCTGACTTTTTGGATTATGTGATCTTGGATTAATTGTAATATTAATTATTCAGATTTTGCATCAATAGTTAATTCAAAATAAATGATGCTATTACAGTAATAGCATTAGGAAAAGTCAAGCAATTAATTTGGTTTAGTGGTACTCATGAAACTGTCTAATTGTTAATTTATTGTATAAACAGCACTATACTTAAATCATTGACGAGAACGAAGATTTGCACAGAGATAAAACACATGATGTGGTGCACATTATAATTCTTTTGGGAAACACATAATTGACCTTCAGTTGTAGAGAAAGAACCTGGTATATAATCGGGCAAATTGCCAAATATCTTAAATTTATGGCATAAATTGATTTCACGATCAAATTATGAATAAATCTGAATTTCACTGTTAAAGGATGGAAAATAGATATAGAGTAAGGATATTTATGAAGCCCTGCTTGATACCTGTAATCAGAATGCAGCAGAATTTCACCAAAAGCAAAAATATCTTTAGAATATTTACTAAATAATTCACTAAAAGCTTGTCATATTTTACTATTTTCATCAAAATTACTACTACTGTACAAGGGCAGTGAAACTGACTATATCTATTTGATGCAAATTAATCTTCCCTTATGGCTGAGGTCATTTATGGTGGAGAAGCAGTACCCTGTTGTGCACAGCAGTGTGTTATCAGAATGTAATTTTATTTAACTTTACATAATTTACTTTTACTTAAATCTGTCTCTGAGCCAGTGGGGATGAGCAGTAATAGCTTCATAAGAACATAAGAACATAAGAAATTTACAAACGAGAGGAGGCCATTCGGCCCATCAATAACTAATAGCTAAGAGTTGTTAAAATCTTATCTAGCTCAGATTTAAAGGAACCCAGGGTTTTAGCTTGCGCTACACTAGCAGGAAGACT
>JAODKC010000117.1:12914982-12928436 GCA_026777985.1 Mormyrops attenuatus | reverse complement strand
TACTGGAAAGTTATTTGATTCAGAAATCAGCGACGCTACAGGCAAGCTACTAGGAAATGTAGTTAAACTAATAGCTTCGCTACATGTAGCGGCGCTACCGCCCATCACTGTTCACAGGGAAGCACTGTGGCGAACGAATCACCTCAGCATTTGACAACATTGTTGAGGAGTATGGCATTGGCTATAAAATAAGCTACATTCTGACGGATAACGCGTCCAATATGAAGCGGGCCTTTAAAGTCAGGATGCCAGAAGTAGAGCAGCCTGAAGGTGACAGCAGCGATGACCAGTCAGTACCCGTCATGTCAGTCCTCAACAGCACACAAAAGTTAAGGGAGTCCTTTTTTTCCGGTCTCGGTCTTGGTCTCGTCTTGACTTTGTCTTGGTCTTGACTCGGTCTGTCTTGGTCTTAGTCTTGGTCTTGGTCTCGATACCCTCTGCTCTTGGTAGTGTCTTGGTCTTGGTTTGGGCGGTCTTGACTACAAGTCTAGCCGATCCCATTCTTCCTTTACTCAAGGATCACTGCAATCTGCCCATTGCAGCCATCAACTACATTTGTCCTGTTTCCAGTACAGCCTGTTGCTATACTCCTCCTGTATAAATGTTCCCCACTCTTCTAGCATTTCCTAAACCTTTCTGGTAACATCTTCCACTCTGTATAATTTACATTGTTCTCTATCAAGCAGTAAAATTTGTTGCAGAAGGCTGTTCTGTCCACTGAGCACCTCCACCCCCCTTTCTGCCCAGGTACAGACCTCAAAGCCCCGGCTTAGGTCCTGCTGTGACTCAGTACACCACTGCTTTTCTCGTGCTTGACTTAGTTCTTTTTGGCGGTCAGCTCCTCCAGCTGCGTCTGATTCTGTTTCCATAACAGTTCCCTCTCATGCTCTTTAGCAGAATCCTCCTCCTCCCTGTATATTTTGATAGAGTGAATCAGGTTCTCACACAGGCTTTGTCTCAGGCATGGTGATGAGCAGCCCCACTTGCTTCCACCTGCTCCTCACTGCCTTTGAGAGCATGTCCTGCAGTGCCCTCTGGTACAGACCTCTGAACGTCGAATTCTGCAGGTCCTGCTCTGCCTCAATGTGCCACCGCTTTTCTCACGCTTGCAGATGGACAGCTGGGTTCTTCCACTCTTTTATGGGCTCCACCTTCATGTCTGTCACATGAAACATTAGTTGTAGCTGCAGCCAGAGGTACGCACAGAAACCATCAAACTGATATGTATCATTTAAAAGACTCCTGGTCGCCGCTGCCAGGCCACTGCTTCGCAGCACCCTCACCTTTCTGTCCACCCTCAAGATATGAGCCAGAACCACCTTTATTTCCCCTATTTGCCAGTAGTCACCCCATAGTTTCCTCCTTAAACTCTTTTATCCACTTTCCAGCCTCATCTGCCAGAACTGGGAGTTTGAGAAGCAGGCCCTCTAGATCCTGTCCTGCCCAGGGTACATACTGAGTCTGTGCTCCTTTTACCAAAAGTGGGAATATTCAAGATTCAAAGCGTTTATTGTCATATGTACAGTAGAAAAGTACATTTCTCTGTGTAAAAATTCTTACTTTGCTGTCCACACAAAAAAATGCCTAGGTATAATATAATAGAAAAAAATTGAAAAATAAATACTTTTAAGTGTAATGTGCAAAAGAGCTTAATGTGCAAGAAAATTACAGTATGAGGTAGTATGGCATGGTATGGTAGTATGGTAGTACGATGTCCGTTATTCATACTCCTGTCAGCTGTTAAGGAGTCTGATGGCAGTGGGGAAGAAGGAGTTGTTAAGTCGGGAGGTTCTAGAATGGAAAAAACATTATATATAATATTAATTAATATTAATAAATAATAAATAAAAACAAATAAAAGGCCATAAGTGTACTGTGGCCCTGAAGGTCAAAACACAACAACATTTCAGAAAACACAGCAACAGTTAAAACAACAACATTTCAAAAAACACAACGACATTACAGAAAACACATTTCAAATAACACAACGACATTACAGAAAACACGACATTTCAAAAACACATTTCAAATAACACGACATTTCAAAAAACACAAGGACATTACAGAAAACACAAGGACATTACAGAAAACACAACGACATCGCAGAAAACACAAAGACATTTCAGAAAACAGAAAGGGTAGGACCACACTTCTTGTTCGTGATTGGACAGTTCTCTTGGAGTGACATGGGTAATGTCCAATCACAAACAAGAAGTGTGGCCCTACCCTTTTCCTGATTGCGATTGGACAGTACCCATGTCACTCATGACAGTTCATTTAATGGGTTCTGCAGCTGACGTGACGTGGAGCAAGATCTGCCGGCGGCTGCAGGGGTGGAGTATAAACTGACTGCAGCCAAGTCGGACTTCTACTCCTCATAGTGTGCGAGACCTGACTGCAATGGCAGCACTGCGCTAGAAGGGTGTAGATAAAGTTATAGAAATATCACCTGCATGCACATTACTTCTTTTACAATAACCAACTCCTGATCCAAACTGCTAGCAGTGAAAAAGAACTATTGTGTATAGTGGCCCTGTGTAAAAGAAAAAGATCAAATACATTTACTTCAAGGATTCAAAGTTTTTATAGTCATATACAGAGTACAATGCAATTCTTACTTGAATGCCTTAGACGATTAAACAAATAAAGCAGCGCAACATCACAGTAACTAACAATAAATAAACCACTAACTTACCTGTACTATTAAAGCATTTATGTCATTTATTTAAACTTTATTTTACCAGGTAAAATATTCGAGAGAAATAGCACATAACGCATCGGAACTTCAACATGTCATTCCAAGGGTACTGTCCAATCACAAACAAGAAGTGTGGTCCTACCCTTTCCGTTTTCTGAAATGTTGTTGTGTTTTCTGTAATGTCGTTTATGTTTTTTTTAAACGTTGTTGTGTTTTCTGAAATGTTGTTGTGTTTTGACCTTCAGGGCCACCGTACATAAGGTTGTTATTCTTCTATATCTCATAATTTAGATTCCTTACAAGGCTACAGACGATTCAGCTCTTCTGCCAGCTGATCCCTACTTGCCCGCAGCACTGCTTTATTGGCATAGGTACATGCAGTTCAGCATCAAACTTCTAAAGTCCGCTAAAGAGTCGTCTTTTATGGCCAACAGACATCCATCAAGCATGGCAATGTTACGCAACATACAACATGCCACAATGTTTTGATGTTTCATTAGACAGTCATTATGTGAAAGGGCCAGAATACCTGTTAAGAAAATGTATATAAATATAGCAAGATAACATAACAAAAAACAATTGGTGCACTTTGAGCGTGTGCCTGTGTCCATAATGAGCGTTGTGCACCTGCATATTTCTAAAACATTCCATTTAAATACTGTTTAACAATGTGCCACTGACTCTAGACATGGTTTTTGTTGGTCAAAAGTGCAATGTCATTTCACTGCCTTAAAATAGCAACACACAGACAATGCGCCTGGCCATGCCTCATTTAAAAAGCACCACTCCTACAAGCAGAAAACCAGCGCAAAATCATTTCCTATTTTTACGGCGTGCACACATGGTGTGAAAATGAGCAATGCGCTAGTACAAAACTAGCAAAACCACTTTGCATCGTGCTTTGCATCGGTGGAAAATAGGCCCCGAGGTGTTCAAGCAAGACTACTGCAACTGAGTGAGCAGGCACTGTGAGTCCCATACAGCAGTCAATCTGGTTATAGCAGATGCAGCCAAATCTTCAGTGATCTCCATCTCCTTCTTTGGTGTTTTCCAGAGGTTGTACAATCTTTTTACCTCCTCTGTTCAACACTGGGCAGTTTTAAAGGAACATGTTTAGCAATTAACATTAAAAGCTCTGTCAGTGACCAGATGGGAGGCCAGGATTGACAGTGTGAATGCAATGCATTACCACCTGTGAAAGGTCATGCGATCATTGTCTGCTCTCCAAACCCTCTCAGTGCAGAAGATGGGCTTTGAGACAATGTTCACAGCACCCAGCATAAAAGGTGGACTCAGGACATGGCATTTTGTATTATGTACTGTACAGCATATTGTATCAGATCAACCATGTCAGCAAGATTCTGCAGAGCCCCAATGTTTCTGTAGAAACACTTAAAAAAGAAACAAGCAGTCAGATTATATCTGGATCATTTCAGGAAAAATGGACTTGCTGCCTCTCAAACTGATGCTGGAGATAAAGCAGAAAACCTAGAAACTGACAGGACATTTCCTAAGAAAAGGCAACAAAAAACAGCAGGCAGTTCCTATATGAGGGCGGAGAAGAAACTCAGTCTACTCCAGAAGAGCCCTTTAAGAGAGTTTTCTCCCCCTAGTGGACACAGCCCTCAGCAGCTTGAATGACAGATTTGGAAAACTTGAAGATTTTTATAACCTTTATGGTTTTCTCTTCTCAAAAGAAGTCATGTCAAATGTTATTCAGGGTGGCACACTTACAGACAAGTGTAAGAACCTGGAGAAAACACTACATGACAGATTCTGAGAATTTAGTTCTGGAGATCAGGGCTGCTTACCATGGCTTTCCTGATCATGTTTCTTCCTCCCCAAGAGAGATGCATGATTACATTTACAAGGAACAGCTTCCAGATCTCTATGGAAACCTCAGCATTGCCCTTCATCTGCTATTAACTCTTCTAGTCACCGTTGCCTGTGGAGAGAGAAGCTTCTCAGATATAAAACTCATCAGAATCTATCCCAGGTCAACCATGTCCCAAGATACAGTAGACTTTCAGGGCAAGCTCTTACTTCAGCAGACTGAAGTGCAAACAATTTAGCATCTGGTGGACTTAATAACAGCATTTGCACAAGCCAAGGCCCATAAGCAGCATTGGTAGAATCAGTGCTCAAAGGGTGTTGATGGGCACTGACTTTATAATGTGGGTTTAATTCCCTAAGAGAACTTTTTGATATTAAAATACCATATTGTGTATTATGTGAATATTTTAAAATTATTTAATATTTTTAGCGCCCTCTATATTTATATTATGTCCATTTATTGCATTGTACTGTGAACACTGGCTGTTTTTTGTTAGAGCACAATTTTCAAAGGTTAGTTTCTTTGAAGTTCTTTTGTTATCTAAAGTTATTTAATCATTATTTATGTTTTTGTTGTTCTGGTTTATTGTAGGCCCCGTGGAAGACTCAGGACACGCTGGAGAGACTATGTCTCTCGGGTGGCCTGGGAACGCCTCAAGATTCCACCGGAGGAGCTGGACAAAGTGGCCGGGGAGACAGAAGTCTGGGTTTCCCTGCTTAGACTGCTGCCCCCGCGACCCGACACGGAAAAGCGGTAGAAGATGGATGGATGGATGGTTTATTGTTCTGGTTTTTATTTTTGTTTTTTTGTTCTTAATGTTTATATTTTTGAAAGTAATAGTTATGTGAACTTTTGAAATAAAAAAGTTTACATTTCATGATTTTTTTGTTGGTGTCACATAATGACATAATGGTGATGAACGGTGGTTGAAGGGGGGCCCTGTGAATTTTTGCCTAGGGCCCCAAGAGACTCTAGAATCACTTATATACAAAGTTTATTGTATTTTTAGCCTTCAGCATACACTGTAAAAAATCCAACCTTCAAAATCGTTAACTGAAATGAAGATTCGAAGCTGAAAAAGCAAGTATACCTAATAAATGTTCAGGTAACACAAACATGAGTTTAGTTATTTATCTTCTTCTAATGTTGAAGGGAATTGATAAATATAGTTGCGTTAAATCGCGTTCTTCGGTTTTAGTCGACACGGTGAACACTGTGTACTTTCTGTTACTGCGCATGCGCACTTCCTCTTCCCCTTGGAACGACAAACGTTTCGGATGCCTGCAAGTTTCGGCAAGGATACGCTTTTCGCGCGTTGGCAAAGCATAAGCAACCTATATGCGACAGGTTAACTACATGAAATTGAAGAATAAATCTAATTTCTGCCATTATACATTGTTTTTAATTAAAGTGGCCACGGTAATTTTGGCGGGCGATGTGACGCGGTAATGTTAGCATACGGTTAACATTTTACAACAGAAATATTCTAATGTTAACTGCCTGAAGTGTAAAACAAGAATTTGATTTGCTGAAATGTATTTCTGATAAGGAATCATGATCTCAGTAGCAGAATAATAGTAAATGAAAGATAAAAGAAAAAGATGGCTCAGTAGCCTATTTTTATTGAAGTCGAACATCGACATTTGCCTTTTAGACCTAGCAGATTTTATTTGTAATATTACACCACCGTTGCATGTTTTGTTGTGTTATATGACTTAATTATAAGTCCGTTACCACTAGCGAGCAATGCTAGTCTGAGGATGGCGCCACAACCATGCTTAAACATGCCCTATCGAGAGCGCCAAAACATCGCGTACCAAATGGAAAAAGTGTTTGTATGTGCCCAATGCGAGAGGAATTCTTTTTTGTGACATGTTCAAAGATGTAATGTTTTTTGACATAAAAGTTCTGCTCATATGCAATCAGGCATGTTTAGTATGTTAGCTTGATAATTAGGGCACACATCCTTCTTGTGGTGCTTTGCTGAAGTGTGTGCATGTCAGCATTGATCTTTTAAGGTGGAGTGTGGTGCTGCAAGAGATTTTACTTTATATATTCGTTTAAATTTAAAAAGGTTAATAAATGTGTGTATGTGTATACACAATGTTCAAAAAGGAGAGTGACATAAAAAGTTGTATTTAATAGTTAAATAATTCATTGTCTCTGTCGTGATTAAGGTGAACATGTAATTAATTGCCTTTAATTCTTAATGTATTTCGTTAAACTTACAAAGTAAGTTTAGAGGGATTTGTGCAGACTTGTGCAACCAGCTGCAAAGCATTTCTAAGTTTTCTCAACTTAAATCAACATGCAGTTGTTCTAACCTGCTTTTCTTCTTCGGGTTATAATAGTTCACCCAATTTATCATTTCAATCTCAGCAAAATAACACTTATTATTTGAATGTGCTTGCAAAGTGAAGTGGAGGTAACTTAAAGCACTGCCCTGTGAGAACTCAAAGTGTAATTTAGGAAATTAAGTCGGCACTACATGAGCGTGAAGTTGAGAAAAGTTAAAAATGCTTTGCAGCAAGTTTTCCCAACTTTTTATTTTTTACAGCGTATAGTGTATAAGCTACAGAGTTAATTTTTTGTGATTAGCTGCAGAATTAATTGGGACATGATAAGCCCCAGAGCCAACTAGGGTGCAAACACACACCTACATGACCACACCGTACAACAGCAATTGGTATGCATTCTCAAAAGGTTACATGCTACATTATATTCTGCAGGTTATTCTTCACAGTATTGTCCTAATGATTTCATTCTCTAAGTGCTATACAATGTAATATAATATTCCATATTGTCATACAGTATAACATATGTGCATAGAAATATTATTGTTGTTTTGGATAAATAAATTCATGGCCAGACACTGTAAACGTTGTTGTTTTGGGTAGTAAATAAAACGTTGCATTGCGTGCGTTACAGTAATGCTTAAATTCACGCATCATCTGGAAGTAATAAGTAGCACCAAGAAATGACGAAAATGTGAAAAAACTTTGGATGCTTTCCAGCTCGTATACCACTTCCCCTCCCTCCTTCATTGCCCTCTGTATTAGTCCCTTATAAAATCATTTACATTTAAAAGTTACCGTTTAATTGTTGCCAGCAAGTGCCGTTCAATCAAAATCGAACATGAAAAACGTGGTGGTTCTTTTTGGTAAGACCAACTCAAACTCTCCTTTTTCCCTCAATTTTCCACCTCGTCTTCTCTCTTTAATTAGCTTATCCAGTTTTGGTTGTTTTTTTTATCTTTATCATTGTTTCATTGTATTTGTTCCTGTCTGCGATACACTAAGCTGAATGTGCAAAAATATGTTCATTTATACCATAAATAGTTTTTTCCCCTTCTTCCAGTCGTTGCGGACTTTCGATGGGTAGTAATTGTGTTTGCTGATCCTCATACTCTAATGTTCTGATCGGTGAAAAACTGAACGTGGGTTTGATAGTCTTAAGCATGAATATTTTATCAGTATTAATATGTTATATTTGGGCTTTTAAACGCTTCACTCATATAACATCGATTCAGCAGTTGTATTTGTCTAACTCATTATTGATAATTATGAACTTGAAAAAATATAAAGTATAAAGCCTATATGGACTTTTGAAATAGCGCTCCTCAAATAATAAAACAAATTTATAAACAATATACTGAAAATAATTAAGATATTAGAAGACATCCAACTGCATCGTATGTTAAGAAAAATGCCCTTTGCTTCAGGTAAGAATATATAATTTCACGTTTGGTTGTAAAATAAGGCATTAATGAAAGTTCACTGTAACCACAGACAAAGGAATAAACCGACATTGTGTCGTAAAGAATAAACTTTAAACTAGTTTTTACAGCATTTACAATAATTTTATTTTACTCGTTAAATAATTTCATTTTAGTATTCAGTATTTAGTATTCAATGTGTAGTATTCCTCTGAATGTATTTACTAGAGAACTTTCATTAATGCCTTATTTTAAAACCGAAAGTTAAGTGATTTAAGCTTCATGTGAAGCAAATAAATGTGTGTTAACGCCACATATCAGACTCATGTTTCATTCTGCGATGTACTCCGCGATAGATCCTGAAACAGTACTGGCTATTAAAATCGGGTGCCAATACATATCTTCAACAATGATATCACAACAATTTATCAAGGCAGTAACTGCTTAAAATACTATTAGGTTAATACATTTTCTTACATATTAACTAGATTTTAATTGCATTCGCACGGTTGGGCAGTGGTTAGCAGTTTGTATTTTCTCCCCGCGTCGTCGTGGAGTTTCCCCCCACTGTCCAAAAATGTGTCCAAAAAAGTTGAGTTGGAGTTGCCAAATTGCCTGTAGGTGTGAACAGTGTATGATTGTGCCCTGCAGTCGGTTGCCGTGAGTAGGAAAAGCGGTTATAGAAGATGGATTAATTAATGGTAATTATTTATTGCAATTTCTACTAAAGTTAAGCGTTTAGAATTTAGTGATTAATTGTCATTGTTGACACACCACAGCACACAGTGCACAACAACGAAATGTGTTCGCTGCATTTAACCCATACTGTATGTGACATAGCAGGGGGGCAGCTAATTCAGCACCCAGGGAGCAGTACCTTGCTCAGGGTACCTCAGTGGTGTTTTGCTGGTCAGGGATTATAACTTACAATCTTTCAATTACAAGTGTGCATCCCTAACCATTAAGCCACCACTGCCCCGGTTTAAAACTGATAACTAGATAAGCACCATGCACAACACATGCACAACAAAAAGGCATTCTGTTCTACAGTAGATACTGTTTGACATTACGTGTCTCGGTTTATACTGAAGCCCAGGTAGGATGCAATTATAGCTAATTTGTATACATTGTGCATATAATTATTCTAAATTCTTGTGTATCATGGCTATGGTACTAATTGTGTGCAGATTTTTGCAGGAGTTGCCATTGCCTGTCCATTTCTTTTATTTATTTATTTTGTTTGTGATAAGGTGATGTGGCTTTTTTTGGTATATTTGTGACTTTTTTCGAGCAAGTGGCAATGACTACTGCTGGGGTATATGTCTTTTTTTTTTTTTTTTTTTTTTTTACTAAGTTCAGCTTTGGAGTACCGGTTGGTCTAATTTATGTGTGAGTCTTGAGGGTATTTATCCTTTATTCTCTTTCCATCTATAGAGCCAGTGAACGTGCTGCTGGTGTTCTGGGGGTGTTTGGTGGGGCCTTTTCTGTACTCCATGGAGTGACTATGGTGTGAGTCAATAAGCACTCACCCTATGTTGTGGTTTGCTCTGTGTGTGTTAGTGATATCACCTTAATACCTGAGCTCTTGGTGTGTTTGCTGTGAACTTCCTTTCCCCTCGTCCTCTAGGTAACCACTCACAGTGGCTTAAGTTTGCAGGATTGGACTGCCAGTACTCTGGGTTTTGTAACTGATCTTTCCCTTCCTGGCTTACGATCTGTGGTTTTAGCCGTGTTTTGATATTGTTTTGTGAACTTGTGCTATTTATGTTGTTTTTAAAGGCTTTATTTGGGTTAATAAATATTTCCCAGTTACTGGGATATGAGTTTCTGTCTTTTATGTGACGCAGCTGTGTTTGAGAGAATCCTGAGGGTAACTATAATCATACATCTTAAGGGGCAAGGACTTACAGTAGGTGGCGTAGTCTGGTCTCCTACCTACATTTAGTGACCTAGCACCCCAAGGTCACACATTTCCCTATTATTGCGCATGTGTTTGCCCATGCCTTGTGTGTACCTGGTCCAATCCTCGCATGTGTAAATCTTCCACCGTGTGTGCACCTTGCAGTTCGGCATCTGACAACCTTGTGTTTCCCATCTGTGTATTTGGGTTCGGTGCTCGTTGGGTGCCTGTTGTGGTCCTTCTACTTACAATTGCACGCAGGGCAGGCTGGGATATGCGCCCCGCCGGTGCTACACTATAGTGTAAAAAAAGGAATCTGGTCGAGGAATCTGTTCGTCTACCAAATTTTATATGAAAACCGATACATTTTCTTCACAAAATTTTTGGTTACAAACCAAATTGTTCGTAGGCCACAGCATTCGTGAACAGTACGCACCACTGTATTAAAGTTGTTAAACTATTCAAGTAATAAAGGATTTTAGGCCATCTGCCACACCTGCACCCTTACCAGTTATAGAAAGTTAAGGCGTATCTCATGTATTTGCATACATTTTCCAAAAATGTTATTTGAAATCGTGACAGAACCAGTAAGCATAGGCTTAACAGTTGTGCTGAATTGATTAAAGCAAAAGTAAGGAAAAAAAGCACTCAACAAAACACACATTATGTAGGTCTATGAAATAACTGTCGTGCCCCGCCTATCTGCCCCTCCTGTTTCCTCTCTACGGTGGCCCTAATGAGCCATGCTTAGGGCTCGATTGTCTTACCTCTCGTTCCTGCCTTTGTGTCAGTCACTCCCAGATGCCTCCTGTTTGCTCCATCTTTAGTCTTGTATTTAAGTGCTTCCCAGTCCTGTGTTCCCCAGATCATTAACGTCATACCCCCATGTTGTCTGTGCTTAGCCCCTCTCTGGTTTACCTGTTTGGATCCCTTGTGATTCTGTTTATTTGCAATTTTATCCTTTTGGTTTAATAAAGTCCATTTTGTTTGCTGATTTTATCCGCTCCTGTGTCCTTTGTCCTGCCGTATACAATAGAATGACAGATTTCCTCAAGCTGCTGATTCCTCGGATCCTTTCTGCTGATTTCCACATGTTATTTCAGATGTACCTAGTGCTGCTTCCACAGGCAGGGGTGCATCTCTGCCCAGTGAGAATAGCTCACCTCTGGGAGTTACAGGGGCACATAACCAACATCTCCCTGGACTCTGATATCCATTAAGTGACGCCGATCTTGGAAGACCTTAGGGTCCTCTGGAATAAAGTGGGTATGCTGATCCCCGCGAAGTGGAGTCTGCTGCAGACAATGAACCCACTGACTCCACACTACTTGCCACAGGGCAGCCTGCCTCCTCTTTGTCATGAGGAGTAGGACAGCATGCCACTTCTCTGGGACCTGCCGCTCCCAACGGAAGCAACTGCAGACTCCTTGAAGCTTTCCGCCAGCTCCCGCCGCAGGAAGTGGAGACTTAGGAAGTGGACTGAGCCCATGCCCGAGTCCAACCCCGAGTCCTTCCACACTGCAGCTACAGCCCCAGCTTCTGACCCAGGTAATGCCGCTCTGTCCAGGCTCCTGGCACAGCGGAAACTAATCCTCCCGCTGGCTCCCCACAGCAGATTGCCTCTGCTGCCACACCTCCAGCATCCTATCCAGGAGAGCCAGCCATCGCAGCTCTCATGTCCGACGCCAGTGAGATCCCCACCGAACCTGTAGAGCCTGTCTTGGCTTTGGCTGTGTCTCCTATAGACCCATCCATGTGATTGCTGCAATTTAGACTTCTGGACCAGGAGAGGCCACTCAGCCCATGCCCAGCTCCCGGGCCAGAGTGGGCAACTTCGTTCTGCTCATCTCCTGGTGTCCCAGATTCGTCCTGCCCATCTCCAGGTGTCCTGGATTCGTCCTGACCATCTCCAGGTGTCCAGTTGGCACCTGCTTCGCTGTCCTTTGAGGTCTTATTGGCGCTTACCTCGCCATCTCCTGCCATTGGCTCCCGGGCATCAGCCTCATCGTCTCACCTCTTGTTGTTGCCGCCCACCCAGAATGGATGGATCTGGACAAGGCCCAACCAAAGGACTTAGAATGGGACCCTCTGGACCTTGCCCTAAGTCCCGTTCCATGGGCACACTATTCAGGTTTGCTTCCCAGACACCAGTCTGCCCAGAGATGTCCACCCAGACATCTCCCCTGTTGTGGTCCCGTGGCCTGTTTCCCCTGTAGCCCTTTCCTATGTATTTGTCCCTGTCCTTGTCATCCCTTCACCTTTTCACCCTGTCCTGGTGTATGTTGTGTTACTCATCCTCTGTGTTGTCCTTAGTCATGGCAAGGTCTGTTCAGTGTCCCTAGTGGCATCCTATGTCAGGTCTTATGTCCGGTGGTGTTCTCTAAGTATTCTGTCTTGTCATGTCTGGTCTGGTTCAGTCCCCTGTGTGTCCTGTCGCCCATTGTAAAGTCCAGTATACAGTCTGGTTGCCACCCTATTGTTCGGTCCCTTTGGTCCCCCCGGCTGTTAGTCCTTCATGCCCGGGGAGCATACTTTGGCAGGGCAGGTACTGTCACACCCTGCCTATCTGCCATTCCTGTTTCCTCCCTAACGTGGCCCTAATGAGCCACGCCTGTGGCTCATTTGTCTTAGCTCTCATTCCTGCTCTCAAATCAATCACTCCCAGCTGCCTCCTGTTTGCACCCTTGTTAGACTTGTATTTGGTGCTTCCCAGTCCTGTATTCCATAGATCCCTCATTAATGTCATACCCCCCTGTTGCCTGTACTTAGCTCCTCTCTATTTTACCCATTTGGATCACTTTTGATTCTGTTAATTTGCTGTTTTATCCATTTAGTTTACAGTTTTTCTCAGTTGCTTTGATACATTTCTCGAATCATCCTTAACATTTGCAAAACAGTAAGTGCATTTCTTGAAACAATTCGTACAAATAGCAACACATAATGGATTACATGCAAAAGCCTGTAACTTTAGCAAAATCCTTAGTTTATCCCTCAGACATAAATATGTCAGTGAACTGAGTGCCATCAGATGTACTTCTTCACAAAGAAGATGGTCAAAATGCTTAGCCACACTGTAAATATGTATAAATGTGTGTGTGCTCCAGTATATGTACACACTCTTAGAAAAAAGGGTTCTTGGGGGTGCTATATAGAACTATAGGGGTTCTAGCCCTAGGAAATAGAACCATTGCCTTCAAAAAGGTGCTATTTCTTTTAATTGAACTCACTATATCCATCCATCCATTTTCTACCGCTGTTCCGGGTTGGGTCGCGGGGGCAGCAGTCTAAGCAGGGAAACCCAGACTTC
>JAODKC010000117.1:12884181-12903263 GCA_026777985.1 Mormyrops attenuatus | reverse complement strand
ACTTATTGCCCCCTGGCTGGGTGCCTGTACATTGGGGTTTACCGCGGTGGACGAGAGGGTAGCCTCCCTTCGCCTTCAGGTGGGGGGACGAGTTCTGACTGTTCTTTGCACTTATGCGCCAAGCGGCAGTTCAGCATACCCACCCTTTTTGGAGTCCTTGGAAAGGGTGTTGGAGAGCACTCCTCCTGGGGACTCTCTTGTTCTGCTAGATTTGGCATGTGATACGTCAATGAAAAGTGGCATTGTTTTGTTTTTTTCTTAATATTGTTTGCATCAATTACTTTATTCAGCCTTAACTATAATTGTGATATGATAGACAGTAAGGACTATTAAAATGCTCATTGCTTTAGGATGAGATAAAAGTCTCAATTCATCAAACAGTAAATAACATAGCCTGAATACATTCAAAAATAAAAAGCAACTGGAACTGGATATTTTGAAATGATTTTTATCATAGTTTTTGGTCAGCCATGAATCTGCTTTAGTTTGTTGTTTTTGTTCAGATTATTGCTGACCATGGGTTTCAATTAAAGTGAGCTGCAGTACAGTGTAATTATTTAATTCTTATTTTGTTTCATTTTTGTTGCTTCGCTTTTCAATTTAATATAAAAAGATGTATCCTATGATAACTTATTACAGGAAAAAATAGAAAAAGATCTTTCTTGTAGTATATTGAATCAGTTCAGAATATAACTATTTAAACTAGAATGCATGTAAATGTGTTAATAATATTTAAAGTATCTTAACAAATACATACTTACTGATTTATTTTATATATCATGGTGGGATCCCAAATCTGTGGTTTCAGTTATCCGCATTTTACTCAACCAACATCCCTCCTCTGTACATGTCCAAATCAACATAATCTCACATCTTTGGCTTTGTCTCCAAACTGTCCAGCCTGAGCTGTCCCTCTAATATACTCGTTCCTAATCCTGTCCATCCTTGTCACTCCCAATGCAAATCATAACATGGCAATGGCAATGGCAACTTTATTTATAACGCACTTTACACACAACACAGTTGACCAAAGTGCTACAAGTGTGTCAGAATAAGAGTAAAGTCAAAAAGTAAACTAAAAACCACATATAAATACATTAAAATTAAGGTAAATAGAATACAACTCGGCCACCTCCAGCTCTGCCTCCTGTCTTTTCTTCAGTGCAACCATCTCCATCCCACTCACTACCATCTTGTAAACATTCCCTTTCATTCTTGTTGATACCCGTCTGTCACAAATCACTCCTGCTACTCTTCTCCACCCACTCCGCCCTGCATACACTCTCTTCTCCACCTCTCTTCCACACTCCCCATTACTCTGAACTGTTGACCTCAAGCATTTCAACTCCTCCACCTTTGCAAACTCTACTCCCTGCATCCTCACCTTTCCGCTGTCCTCCCTCTCATTCACACACATGTATTCTGTCTTAGTCCTACTGACCTTCATTCCTCTATAGAGCATCTCTCCACCTCTCCAGGGTCTCCTCCAGCTGCTCCCTACTCTCACTACAGGTCACAATATCATCTGCAAACATCATAGTCCACGGGGACTCCTGTCTGATCTTGTCTGTCAACCTGTCCATCACCAAAGAAAGGGCTCAGAGCTGACCCTTGATGCAATCCCACCTCCACTTTGAACATATCCATCACTCCTACCACAGACCTTACCGCTGTCACAGTGTCCTCATACATATCATGTACCACTCTTACATACACTTCTGCCACTCCCAACTTCCTCATACAACACAGCTCCTCTCTAGGCACCCTGTCATATGCTTTCTCCAAGTCCACAATGACACAATGCATTTCTTTCTGACCTTCTCTATACTTCTCCATCAACACCCTCAGAGAAAACATTGCATCTGTAGTGCTCTTTCCCATCATGAAACCATACTGCTGCTTACTAATCATCACCTCTCTTGTTAACCTAGCTTCCACCGCTCTTTCCCATAACTTCATGCTGTGACTGATCAACGTTCTCCCTCTGTAGTTACTACAGTTCTGCACATCACTCTTATTCTTGAAAATCGGTACCAGTACACTCCACTCCTCAGGGCTTCTATTTCACGTTCCATGATTGCATTAAACAATCTGGTTAAAAACTCTACTGCCATCTCACCTAAACAGATGCATGTTTCCACAGGCATATCATCTGGGCCAAAAGCCTTTCCATTCTTCATCCTCGACATAGTTGTCCTTACTTCCTACTTGCGAACCCACTGCACTTCCCTCTCCACCTCATCCAAACTTCTCTCTGTCTCATTCTCTTCATTCATCAGCCCCTCAAAGTACTCTTTCCATTTGCTCAACACACTGTCCTCACTTTTGAATATCTTTACTTCATTATCCTTTATCACCGTAACCTGCTGCACATCTTCCCCAGCTGGGTCCCTCTGCCTAGCCATGCGATAAAGGTCCTTTTCTACCTCCTTAGTGTCCAACCTCTCACACAACTCATTTTATGCCTTCATCACCTCTCTCTTCCCCATACGCCTCATCTCCATGTATTCCAGTCTACTTTCTTCATCTCTCTGGCTGTCCCACTTCTTTGCCAACCCCTTCATCTGTATACTCTCCTGTACTTCCTGATTTCACCAGCAGGTTTCCTTGTCCTCCTTCCTCCATCCAGATCTCAAACCAAGAACCTTTCTAGCTGTCTCCCTTACTATTTCCGTGGTAGTTGCCCAACTATCTGGTGACTCTACACTGCCACCCAGTGCCTGTATTAAGTCCCCCCTGAACTCTACCTTACAGTCCTCCATCTTCAATCTCCACCACTTGATCCTTGGCTTCGCCCTAATTCACCTCCTCATCTCCAAAGTCATCCTACCGACCATCATCCTGTGTTGCCTAGCTTCTCCAATCCACCTGTGTGCATCTTCGTCCACACCTTTATGTCACCCTGTGCTCCTCCTCCTTCTTACAATTTCTATTCACCACAGCCATTTCCATCCATTTTTGCAAAATCCACTACCATCTGACCTTCTACATTACTCTTCTACAACCTTTCTCATCTACATCATATCAGCTAGCTCGCTCCCTTTACCTGTCATACTGCCACCACTCAAAGTTCCTACTCTCATTTCCAGTCTCCTACCCTTCCTTCTCTCCTCCTGCCTCCAGACATTCCTTGCCCCTCTTCTTCTTTGGCCAACAGTAGGCCATCACCCTGTTGACTAACAGCACTGTCGGCAGTCATTTTTAACCCGGGCCTCGACTGATCCGGTATGGGAATCTCTGTTGTTGTCCACAAATTGATTTGGCAAAAGTTTTACACTGGATGTCCTTCTAGACGTAACCCTCCCCATTTATCTGAGCTTGAGACCGGCACGAAGAAATACACTTGCTTGTGCATTCCCAGTGGGTGGGTTAGTTATCCGTGGTTTACTGCGTTCTGAAAAAGAAAAAAATGGAAAATTCCATAAATAAACAGTTCATAATTTTCAAACCATTTACAAGGAAGCACAGGCTGTAACATGGTGAAATCTTCCAGCCCAGTCGTGCCTAGTACATGACTCATCTCCCGTTGTCCCCAAACCAGGGTCGGCATTATGGTGGGGGGGGGGGGGATTTCATGGGCCATTTGAGGCTACAGATCATCTGCTTATCCAATGCATTTCCACCTGGGCCCCCATCAACAACTTGTACCCTTGCCTTTGGCCTGTTGGTATAGTGAATTTATGAATCAAAAAGAGGGGAAGCAGATGTAGGGGAAATGCAAGGAATCATTATTACTTGGTTCATTTCATTGTAAAACATTTGTTAACTGGCTCACAGCTCAAAGGTAAAAATGTCATTTGCAATATTTGTTTTATTTCATTGAAGAGTAATAACTTAAAATAACGGTCTTTCCAGTTATTAAGTGCACTTCCAATGGTTGTCAGGCTTGTTTTTATTGTCATTTGGCAAATTTGTTTTAGATTTAAATTCTAGGCTTTTGTTCATAAGCATTATTCTGTTTTATGAGCAGTGTCAAACTGATTTTAAAAATGCTGTTGGTAGACATAGTGGAGTGAAAATGTTTAGTGTCAAGGCTGCTTTATTGGACACATGCAACACAGATATAGGTATAATTTATTTTTGCCTTTGAGACATCTGGCTGCGATAATAACGTATACTAAATAGTTATAGTTGCATATTTACAAACAGGGAAGGAAACCCTATATTTGCATTTAGTTTTGACCGCAGTGTTTGTGACATCTTACATGCGGCTTTGACTTAAAATGAGACATTTATCCCACATTACAGACTACACCTACCTGTATATATGTACTGTAAGTGTGTGTGTGTATTTGTATATGTATATATAACACACACCCATGCATGGACACTTGTATGGTTATTTTCCCTAAAAATATTGAGATTTGATTTTTAGTCCATATCACCCAAACATATGTCTGTTGCTGGCCCACGTGTCCCACAATGAGAATCTTGGGCTTGTCCATCAGATTTGTTCTGGTGCCGATGTGGCCCCATATCCACGCTACTGCAGTATATGTGTTATATAAACTTATATATTTTAATTGTTCTGTCATCCCTTGAGGATGATGATTTTTTTTCATTGCTGTATTGGGCTAAAATGTCAGAATCCCTTTGATTCAAGAGAGTGCAGTACTGTATAATAACCTACAGTGTACCGTATTATTACTGTATATGTTGATAAAGCCTTATTTGTGAAATTAATCAATTAAACTTTACCATATGTATGTAATGCAAATCACATTAAATATAGGGTTTATGGTTCACTCTTATCCACAGTTTCAGCTATCTGTGGTACGTCTTGGAACATATCATCCGTGGATAAGGAGGGGGCTACTGTATATATTCTGAAAGATGTTGTTGTGGTTTTTCATAATGCTATTTCACCCTAAATCTAATTTCCAGCATTAATTATATTTGTGCTGTTGTTTAGGCTGAAAGTTTATGTATTATTATGTATTATTATTCAACACTAACTGTGACTCTAACCCTAGCAAATCTTCAACAGGGGGAAGTGGTCCACTTACCAAGGAGGTGCTACCCAGAATGCAGGTCTGCAGGAATGGTTTGCATGTACAAAGAGGAAATAAAGAAGGTAACAGGATCTTGTGTCCTCAGGTTTATCAAATCATAACTATGACTCACATGAGCTTGGTAGTACATTATGTTGTAATGTTGCGATTCCATATGGGATTTGTTGACATTTTTATTCGTATTTTGAAGATGAGATATTGTTAAAAAGCGTATTTGTTTTAGCTGATTTAGCAAAGATACAATGCATTCTTTAATGATTGTAAACTACAGCCTCTCCTCAGGTTACGATGGGGTTACATTCCAATAAACCTATCATAAGGCAAAAATGCATTTTAATACAGTACACCTAACCTAACAAACATCATAGCCTAGCCTAGCCTACCTTAAACATGCTTAGAACACTTACATTAGTCTGCAGTTGAGCAAAATAATTCACACAAAGCCTATTTTATAATAAAATGTTGAATATATCATGTAATTTGTTGAATAACGTAACGTGAAAAACATATATCCACCATAAAGTCAAAATGTCATAACACGGACCATCGTAACCCAGGGAGCATCTGTATTTTCAAAACTGCAAATATACAGTATGATGTATGTGTTATAGACATACATTTTTAATGCAATTTTGTATGCCTACCTGTGTTAATAATCTGTTATTATTACAGCAATCTGTGCAGTTTTTAACCGATCACAACTGATAAAAGGAGGAAGCAGAATTTTGTCTTAACCATATAGTCCATTAATGCTCACAGCTAGCTAATTCACAGGGGTATCCATTGAATATGCCTAATTTTTACCCTGCTTGGTACAAGGGGAACATTAATGCAAGACAATAAAGGGGTCCCATTTTCATGGATTCGTTTTTCTGCTCATATTTTATTTATTCCGTGATGCTGTAATTCACAAATAGTATGTCTAGCGCTGTTTTTAACCATTAATGTCAACAAACATGTGTAATATGTACATATATTTTCAGAATTCTGCCATTGTATCATAATATAGAATAAACCTTGTTATACCTTTGCTTTGTGTTAATTTTCTTTGACCTCATGTCAAGCTTTTTGGGAATCCTACATTCTCATTTCTTTAGATTCATGTAGAGAAAGACTTTAAATAAGTTAAGATTGGCCTCTAATGAGGAGCAGTACTGGATCTGTCCCACATGGCGCACAATAATTTTCTTTGCACAGTATTTCTAATGACTATTCATATTTGGCTTTTAAACCCAAAACATTGTTAAGCCTTACTTGTCACCTTTCATGCTTCTGAAAGACATCCTTTGTTTGGCTTCTTCTCCACAGAACACGGACGTGTGGTGGGACGGGCCCTGTCGAGTGTGTGAATGCCTGCACTCCAGGGTGACCTGTTACCGACCCGTGTGTGGCTTGCGCCCTTTGGGCACTCTCGCCCTGCCCATGGAGGGGACGTGCTGCCCGGAGTGCCAAAGCAGTAAGAGTGGTTATAATGAGCTCTGGAGAAAGCAGAGGGGTGGAATGACCGTTTGTTCCTTGGTGACTCATGCATTCATTCTTTTTGTCATTTATTCATGTTCTCATCACTTCATTTCATCCTCATTCCTGTTGTCCCCAAATATTAGTGTTCTGCTGTTATTTTGACAGTTATTCTGGGACCAGATTCCCTCTTTGTGCGCTTTTGATGCAGCCATCCACACTTCAAGATCCTTTCTTCTTCCCTCTAAAAATGGCAGCTTGCGTTACTTTATTCGGATAGCTTTTTGCTGATAATTCCCTAGTTGTTCTCTTCACCAAGCCAACCAGCTTTTCTTTTATGCTACAGAATGGCAAACCAAGAGGAGCAGGCATGTTTCTCTGTCACAGGCTTACCTGCCTGACAGCTTTATTATTGATTAGTGGTACATGTGATGAGTTAAAAGGCACAGATTCTCTTTTGAATTCCACAGCTCTCCTCAGAGTTCCGGTGAATGCATGAGACATAGTGTCTGGCAACAAGCTGATAAACAGGATTTCCAGAGGAACATAGTAAAGGAGGGCTTCTGCTGAACTGCCGAGTGTAGATGGTGCCATTTCAAGGTTGCTGGATGAATAATAAAAAATGGGTGTTTTTTTTTGTTGCTCAGCAGTTTTTTATTATCATTTTTAAGCTCCCTTTTACAGTTGTATAGCTAATTTGAGCAATTCAGGTTAAAGACTTGCCCAGGGGTACAACACTACAACCACTTCTGAGAGCTGGCTCATGTCTCTAGGCACCAAGTTACCATAAAAAATGCCTCAGATCCACAGCCCAAAATTCTAATGTCTTTTCCATCCTTTAAAATGTCTTCATTTTGTTTGTTTGCTTTGAGGCTGCATTTGTGCTTTAAACATGGACTTTCAGCCTGTATAATGAATCTTGAGGCAAGGTTTCTGAGTATGCCTGTGTGTATGTACATGGACATGTGTCTGAATGTGTGTGAAGAAGTAGCCTTTTACAGAAGTGCCTATGTGTCCTCTATACTCACCCCCCCCCCCTTCATTCTGTGCCCAGGAAAAAAATGAATCAGGTCGGTATGGTTTAATGTTTATACGCTGCATTCTTTTATTGTACTGCAATCATTCCTTTGGCTTCATACAGAATATTCTCTCTAAACTCTTTCCAGACTGAATTATTCTAAGAATGTTGGAAAAGGTGTTGCATAAATTTAGCTCTATTAAGTTATTAGATTTCTTGTTCAGTGACGCACGTCTTTAGTTTTAGTTGTCATGTTTTCTGAGTCCTTCTCTTGACCTTGACTGGGAATCCAGAGATAGAAGGCTGAGGCCACTTCTGTTTTTGATACTCCTATGAAAACTAAGTGTAAACAGAACAATCGCTGAAAAGTGCCACCAAGGGACCTTTTAAAAATATGACTCATTGTCAGAAATGACTGTTGTTGGATCTCAACTCTTCAAAGGCTGATGTGCAGATGTTTTGTGCTGTTCTCAGTTGACTGTTCTTCTCTTGCTCAGCTCACATGATTACTGGTAAATTATTTCCTTAATTGCCATGAGATGTTGAAAGCACTTCAACATCTGATAGCTTCAGTCTCGGATCAATGAATATCACTCAAGGAAATGTGGACTGCTCTGTTCCTTCTTCCTGCCTTGTGTTTTTACAGATGTACAGCAGTTTCTTTTGATGTGGCATGTTCCCATTGAAAGGTATTAGCTCTGCATTAGAAAAAGATTAATCTGTCCATTCATATGTTTATCCATTTTTAAGTACTGCATATCCTGGAAGGCTGGAAACTATTCCAAGCATTGGGATTTTTTTTTTAAATTTTGAGATAGAAGCAGCTATATCCAATGATAACTCTAACTATCCACAATAAGAGTGAAATTTAGAATTATAATGACGTTTTTTACAACCCAGCATGAGTGCTATGCAAGATATGGTATTCTGGTATTTAACAAAAACAATGTATGTTTATGGCTTGCAGTTCCGTGTCACTTGGACTGCCTAAGCTGCTCCCAGAATCCAGGTCTCTGCGACAGATGCAAGGATCCCCTCTCTGTACTACATAATGGACACTGTTTCCAAGACTGTCCCCCTGGCTTCTATCAGAATGGCAGCACCTGTGCGGGTAAGACCTGATTCTGCATATAATTTCTGACGTCCACCACACATATCAGTCCATGAGTGTACTGCAGGAGACCAAGGGATCGGCCCATCCCTATTTATAACTTGTGGTAGTGACGGCAACCTCTGCTGATGCATCTAGTAGGCTGGGCTGGTCTGGTCATTTTACCCACACACTGCTGCTGATTTTAAGAGAGTTTCCATCCATGTATTTTACACACTATTTTCACATACTTCAAGTGTTAACTTAGAACTTTGGCATCCTGGCAGCATGACTCCACTGCACATCTCAGTACAGCTATAAATGAACTGTGAAGTGTGAACATGCTCCCCCCCCCCCAGAGTGTCGATAGGTGACATTCTTAAAGCCTCAAATTGATAGTGAGTATCGCTGGATACAACACTGTTGCTGCCTTACAACTAGAGCCGAAGGCATCCCTAGAATTCTAGCATGCCAGATTGTTAGTGTCGATGTGCAGGATTCCAGTGTACAGGATTGTCTTATGAATAATGAATGGCTTAAACTGTGACTTCCAGAATGAAACTTTGGCATTGATATTGACATTGATATTGCAAAGCATATCCTCAGAAATTCATTTGCATACATTTTTTTTCTGTTCTTAAATATACATTAACTTGTGCATAATGAAGAAGAAATGCTACCATTATCAACATTAGAAACTACTAAAATTTTACAAAACCATTTTTGAAAACATAATTCGGTAGTTCACCTTGTATTAAGTTATGCATCCTTGTTCAAGCAGCTTACTGAAAGTGCATTCAGCGAGTGTGTTGGCCTTTTTCTTGAATGTCCCTCCATACAGCCTGCATGGCGTTGTGCCTCACAGGCCAGGATGAGTGTACATTGTGTGGATGGTTTCTCCTGATGAGTGACCGTCGGTGTGTCCCGTCCTGTGAAAGGTGCCTTAACCAGGACAAGAAGACATGCAAACCTAAGTATGACGTTTTCTGGTCCAATAACTGTCCTTTAGAAAACTCTGCAATAAACGACACATTTAACCAAAGTAGGAGTTTTGATAATGAAAAGACGGCTTATAGTTAGACTTGTTAACTTGCAAGGCTCAGGGTTCATAAGACCATTGACAAGACTGTAAAATGCTTTGAAGAGTTCTACGGTAGTAGTTACTGAAATATGAACCTATATTTAGGGGGTTTGTGAACCTACATGTAGTGTTTTTGTATGTGACTAAAGTATCCCAAATGTGATATCGATTTACATGCTTTAACTCTTCTACAATGTGCCTCAGCATTACAGTATACAGTAGTATTCTTCTTTCCGTAATATCTGAACATAAGAACATAAGAAATTTACAAACGAGAGGAGGCCATTCGGCCTGTCAAGCTCATTTGGGGAGAACTTAACTAATAGCTCAGAGTTGTTAAAATCTTAACCAGCTCTGATTTGAAGGAACCCAGAGTTTTAGCTTGCGCTATACTAGCAGGAAGACTATTCCATACTCTAACTACACACTGTGTAAAGAACAGTTTTCTCAAATGAATTTCTCAAATTCATTTAAAAATGTACGCCCGCTAATTTCCGCTTATGGCCACGAGTTATAGTATTTAAACTAATATTGAAATAGCCATTTGGCTGAACAGCATCTAGACCTGTTAGAATCTTATATACCTGGATATATACCCTTAGTCTCCTTTGCTTAAGGCTAATCAGATTCAGCTCAGCTAACCTCTCCTCATAAGACATTCCTCTAAGACCAGGAATCATTCTTGTAGCCCTACAGTACTTTGCACCCTTTCCAAGGCAGCAATGTCCTTTTTAAGGTATGGTGACCAAACCTGCACACAATATTCTAGGTGGGGTCTTACCAAGGAATTGTTTAATCGTATCACCACCTCACTTGACTTAAAACTCCACACTTTTAGAGATGTAACCCAAAATCCTATTTGCCTTCTTTATTGCTTCCCCCAGACTGGTGAGAGTGGGACATGGAAGCATTAACATACAATACACACCGAGGTCTTTCTCATAATCAGCTACCTTTATTTCAGTGGAACCCATAAAATATCTGTACTTTATTTTTCTGTTCCCTGCATGGATTACCTTACATTTATCTATGTTAAACTTCATCTGCCAGGTATCAGCCCAGTCACTAATTAAATCAAGATCCCATTGTAGCCTCTGTGCTGCTAGATCAGTATCTGCTACACCACCCACCTTGGTGTCGTCTGCAAATTTAACCAGTTTACTGTATGTATTGGTGTCAATATCATTAATGTAAATTAGGAACAATAGTGGTCCTAAAATTGAACCCTGCAGTACCCCACTATGAACGCAGGCCCACTGTGACATTGTGCCTCTAATAACTACTCCCCGCTTCCTGTCTGTTAACCAGTTTTTGATCCAAGCTGCTACAGTTCCTAAAATCCCTGCAGGTTTGAGCTTAAGCAAGAGCCATCTGAGAAAGGTATTCAGTATATATCCTACTATTCAAAGCCAGAGTAAAACAATTTCACTTGGTACTTGTAGGTGCGAATTTGATTTAGCATGCAGTTTAATATAACAGGTGAATTATTAGATTTCAGCAATTTTTGTGGTGACACTAATTTTGAAACTATAAATGCAGCAAGGGAAGCTATTTTCTGCTAATGATGTAATATTATGCCTTTGAGAAATTTGGAGATATGTTTCCTTTGTTAATCTTTGATTAAATGGCTCTCCCAATGTGAAATCTTCTTTCAAATTACTTTTTAATGCAGCCTTAGGTTTAATACACTTCCCTTATCCCTAGGCTGATTTCCATTTGCCACAAGACAACATGTTTGGATTTTCCTTCTGCTAATTGGGTCTAGGAAGAGCCAAGCAAGAGACAGATTATCTCATGACATGAGATTACAACCTATGTTGTTTCTGGAAAATGAGAAATATGGTGAATACTAAAATAATACATGTTATAAATTAGACAACTTTTTCCCAATTACTTTTGCCCAATTTCCACCAAGACGGAGCCGGTGCTGGTGCCGGTGCTGGACTGGTTCTCGCATGGTGTCTTTTGAGAATTTGCCAGTGTTTATAGCAGTTTCAAAAAAGAACAGAAATTAGTTAGTAGGTTCCACTGGAAAATTCCACGCTCTTACTACTCAGAATTTATGTCATGTAATAAATAAAATAAAGTCTACAAAAATCATGTCTCATCCAATTAATTACAAAATAATAAAAATAAAAGTGTAAAATAAAAAAAAAATCAGTTAAAATAATATGAACGGGAAGGAAATATTATGTATTATAAATGTTTATATTATAAATAAATAATGTTTATATTTTGTTTAGTCACAGTCTACTTTGAAAGTTTATTATTATAAAGCAAAGACAAGATACTGTTATTTGTGCAGAACATTTCACAGGGATGCGATTGAAAGTATTTTACAGAGATCAAAGGATAACATTATACAATAATAATAATATGTGAACTCAACCCAGAAGGTTCCCCATTTGCTATGGGGATCAAACCAGGAACTTTCACGGTGTAAGGTGACAGCATAAACCACTGTACCACTGTTTTGTATGAGCTTTGATTTGTTACAGCTGAACTGCATTATTGGAACGACATGAGATTAAGTTTAGAGATACTTTGAGTCTGACTTTTTTGGGAAAGTCTAGCTTTCTTTATCTACTTTCATGGAATACACCACTGGCCAGGAAATTGATCTTTTGTTTTTAAAACAACAATAATAATGATAAAAAAAACTATGTGACTATGTGAAACTAAGCTGGCAAGTTGTTTCACCATTATTCGACTAAATTATATCGGTTATGGAGTGAATTTGCTGTGTATGCTAATGGTTTGGACACGACAGTCTTACTTTTGCTGACGTGCGGTGCCAAATTCTAAAATTAGCTTTCCTGTGGTGCCAATCTGGAGCCGTTCTTTTTGGCCACGGGCCAGTTTTTTGCGGTGGGAACACATGGAACTAGTTCCGGATTGGGAAATAGTCCGGCACTTTCACCAGCACAGCATTGGTGGAAATGAGGAACTTGAGTATCCCTTTTCTCACTTTTTCTCAATCCATCACATTCTTACCAGATATGCAGTAACATTTACAGCTTTTTAAAATGCTTTTATTTGGCTGTAAGTTGCACCCTCCATTCTTGCTGTCCTATATGCAATAAGATGCATTACATTAGTAGAGTACTGTAAATTCTATTTAGCATGAAAAGTACTTTTGCCTTTCCAGGCTACATTACAGAGAACTGCATTATATAAACACAGGCTTTAAATGTAATAAAGACATAAGTGTTATGTGCAGATTCTTTGTGATTCATTTGCTATCCCCAGGCGTCCTACTGTAATGTATTGAGCATTCCAATAAAAATAGAAGTTATGGGCACAGCCATGTGAAGTCTGCTGAATTACTGTACCCAATGAATTTTTGTAAGTGCCAAATATAAGTTTGAGTGTTTCTTTTTAGAATGCATTTTTACTGGGACGTATTAAATGCGGCATCGCAGTGTTTCCTGGCGGCATCATTTTTTGCAGTGCACAAAATAAATCCGGAATCAAGGTTAGCCTTTAAAGCTCCCCTAAAAGAGCTCTTCCCACAAATTCTATATTAAGACTGCAAATGCCTCTTGCTGCGTGCGCACCAACAATGCTGTGAATCGGAAGTTCATTCATTGCCCATTATGTGGTAACGCGATTGCATTTATCCATTCGGCAGATGCATTTCCACAAATTAAAGATCAGTTAGAAAGAGCTTTATGCAACTGATGTAGAGTATCAACATAAGCCCATAATCAGTCAGTGTAGGGCAGGGGTAGGCGTCCCTGATCCCGGATTGCTGAATCCAGCAGGTTTTCATCCAACCTGGCCTCTGAAGAACCTCACCAGACTTCAGGCAGATAGTAACTCATCAGGCAGGATAGAAAACTTGCTGGATACCAGCACTCCAGGATCAGGACTGCCTACCCCTGCTGCAGGGAGCCTTCAACGCATATGAAATTGAATATATAGAATGTATTACACCAAAAGTTAAACATACAACACATCTAGTCAGACTTTTGAATGCAATCAGAATGCAGCCAGGATTTCACAGATGAAATGTGGTCTAAGATATTGTATTTGAGTCCCTTTTTAATGACCTTCAGCAGTCCTGAAGCCCATTTCTGCCCAGAGTTACTTCAGATGAAACCAAGCAGGATTTTGATTTCTGGCCCTTCAGACCTGAGACATACAGGCAGCCTGATTTACAGTAACATAACGATCTTCTAAGCCTGTAGCGTTTGAAATTGCTGATCTGTTCCCTTGGCAGTCTTGCATGCCAGGACTGAGGTGTCAAATGTAATATGAGCTCAAACTGGTTACTGATCGAGGGAGACTGGGAAGGGAGAGTGAAAGGAGTGTTTGGGGAGGCAGACGACAGCAGTAGCATTCTGGATGAGCTGGATGAGTTTTTTTTCCGGCAAGCATGAAGCACATCCGGAATAGGATTTTAGTCAGTGATCATGGCCTCATATTATGCTTTACGGATCTCTGAGGTAAAACCAGATTCATTGCAAATTGTATACTACTGGTTCTTGTTAAAGATGAAATCAAAGATTTTGGCAGATGCAGCGATTTATTATGAGTTATTTAGCATGGTTGTGGAATTAAGTGATGGACTTGCTCAGATGTACAAACACTTGTCTTTGACATGTTAAGCAGGAACTCTGCTATAGAGGGAGTAGAAAGGAACATTGGGTGGAGCGCTCTGTCACCAGCATGGGGGTCAAAAGCCAGGGGACACGAGAATGGAACACATGGAGGTAGTTTACATGGAAGGGAACCAGCACTGATCTTTCACTCAGCAAGGCTGTGGTGCTGAAAGGGAGCCCTGCTAGGGCCTATGTACTGTAAGAAGGACGTGAGCGGGTGATATGAATGTGGGTGACCCCATGTAGTGATGAAAGTTGAAGGACAGTTCTAGCACTTGATGTGTCTAGCTGAGTGGACAGAATCATGAGCAGTAAGTTGAGCAATTTTAGTTGAGATCCTTGTCTTGAAGCCTTATAATCTAGGTCCAGTATTTTGGTCTGGAAAGAAATGGGTTTGTCTTTTGGGAATGTATGTTTTGAAGGGACTATGAGAAATGGTATTGGTGTGAAATTACAGATTGAGTATATGAGTATATGAGAAACATTTCAGTTTGATGGTAGTGCATAGGGATGAATTGATATTGTATAATGTATAAGTTGATATTTTTGGTTACACTTGAGGGGCCACAAATAGCTTAGTTACTCAATTACTACTCAAGAATAAATCATGAACTTATATATTTCCTGCATGAAATACATGAACCACCATGATTGATTAATGACGAACGGACATGAGATCAGTGTGTGACTAACACTCAGTTACTGGTTAATTAGTGAAAGAAGTAACACTGTAACTTACCATTATTTGTACCCTCTCAAGTAAAGTTTTACCATACTCTGTACTGTTGTTACTATAAGTACTGTAGATTTACAGTGTGTTGAAAAATCAAGTGAGCAAAGAAATTTTGTGAAAGGTGTTCGTGCCATCAAATTTAATTCAGGGTGTAGAAAAAAATTAGTGGTACACTTACCATACATAACAGCAAAATCCCTAACATAACCATGATAATTCAATTGATTTACTTTGGGGCTCTTAGATGAACCTGCAAATTTTTTGGCAGTTTTGGTTTCCAAAGCTAATAATAATCATGTTACAGTGTGAAGCATTTCAACCATAGTTATCTGAGTGATAATGCTTTTTGTCTTCTCATTAATTTATTGCCTTATGGATGTTTATCTCATATCAGCTTATAAAATAGCTGTGACAGCATTCACACAGCAGTCATTGAATATTTAATGTTGGAATATTTAAGAAGTGAATAAGTAAAAAAAAAAAATGCAGAAATATGGAGTTGTCTGCATGAACATATAGTGAACAGTTGCACTCAGAAAACAGTTGTACATATATATTAGAAATACATATTATATATATATATTCTAATATGCATGTGTGACAGTGTTTTAACTAGGTGTCTTGGACTTGAAGGAATCTAATAAAGAACTTCAAATAAAGTGCCTACATTTGATATATGTGTCACTGATTTAACTGTAATTTTCAGCCAGTGCCAGCTCCTTTAAATTTAAATGAAATTTTTCCTCCTCTGTGAAACTTGTGATAAATCCTGCTCATCCCACTATCCCAAAAATGGCAGCAGTGCAAGATTTTCCCCAGAAACTATTTTGCATTGTGGAAAATGTACCTCATATTGTCCTGAACAGCAGTACAAGGACAGCTGTGGTCAATTCTGGGGTGTTTTACCATGATCTCATTTTCTCAGTGGGGTTTTTTTCTGCTGACAGAATTTCAGTATCCTTCCTATCGACATGGCATACTAATAATACATAGGTGTCAGACCCATATCTACTTTTACATAAAAGGGGAGACCTTTCTCTGTGTCTGTATCAAACACATGGGAATATCTGGAGGAGGGGCACCTAATGCCTAGCTCACATCATTCTACCTCTGTCCTCTTTTCCCAGAGTGTCACAGCTCTTGTAGGACTTGCTGGGGACCTTCTGCATCACACTGCTCCCTCTGTCCTGGGACTATGGTCCTGTACTATGGGCGGTGCCTGCAGACCTGTGGGAAGGGCATGTACGCTCATGGCAGCATTTGTGAAAGTAAAGTATCCTTTAGTTTGCTTACAACGTCACGGTCCTTCTTAGAATATGGCCATTGGTTTTGTTGAAGTGTTTAACAGTAATGGCTGTATATCTGTAGGGTTGATATTGGACTTTACAATAGATTAAAAATGCTTTCAGAATTTTCAGAGTCCCTAGAGATATGTTGCATTTTCCCTCAGGCTGCCACATGTCCTGCCTCTCCTGCATTGGACCTGAGCCCTCAGATTGCCTGAGCTGCCTGTTCCTGGGGGAGGCACTACAGCTTTCATATGCTGGGGCCACACATGGAACATGCGTGTCAAATTGCAAGGACCATTTCTACTCGGATCCAGACCGTGTCTGCAGAAGTAAGTGTCTCGATATGAACTCTGAAAGGGGTTCTAGAATGTTCTCCTCTTCCTGTAGGGATCCAGTATCATAAAATAATAGAAAAACTATTTTTTCCCCACAAAGTGAATGATATTTTTTGACTTTATGTGTGTTGTGGTTAATTGTTTTATAAATAAGTTATAGAGCCTCAATGCTGAGGCAGGGAAATGCACTGATGGGTGAAATAGACTTAAACTTGCAGTATTCAGGTTTTCCTTGAGGCCATAGTCCATTAGGCCACCCCTGGGGATGCAGGTTGACATTATGTGCAATAGCAGTTGAAGGTCTAAAAACCAACCAGCTATTATATGTGACACAGTGTCTCCAAGCTGTCCCCATTTTCACAGTTTCTTTGTAATACTATATATTCACTCTCCATACTCCACAGCATTTGGCTATACACTATTTGTCTGCCGTGTAACAAAATGGAAGCACTTGTATATGAATCCATTGTGTTTAAAATAGATGTCAGGAGTTAAATATGAGGACACGTACATCGTAGAGACATCAGTGGCTCCCCATTTACCACCCTGTTCTCCAAAAGGGAATAAAAGTGAATTCCTGAAATACATTCCCTGCTCTTCTCACAGACAACTTAAGCCGCCAACATTAACAAGGACGCACCTCCAGCAGCTCCCATGAATACCATCTCTGTGTTGCTGCGCTGACACCTCCTTGCTAGCTGCAGTCTGCTTTTTGCCCAGAAAGGAGATTTTGAGGATTTAATGGAAAACTGCTGCCTCAGGCGACTGATCCCTGTCACGATGTCAGGAGGGCAATAGTGTTTTAGGATTAGCCTTGCTCCGATGGAAAAAAGGGAGAAAGATATTGCTGGTGGAAAACTGAACTTGTTTAGCTCAATTATAATTAGAGAGCATAACCCCGGCCTGGAGAGGTAGATTGTGCCTGATTTTTCATTTTGTTTGGGTCTTTAAATTAATCAGTTGAAAGAAGTATCAGTACTTGTCAAATAAAGTGAAAGAAATGGTTTAAATGCATATGTGACAGAACATGGGATGCTGGGGATACGTGTTGAAGCCATTTATGTCTGTCAGGTATATCCAGGAGTCCCTCAAGACAGAACGTAAATGGCATCATTTTTGTGCAGGGGTTAACTTACGCCTGGCAGAAGCAATCGGATTCTACTAACGGCTCATTTTGCTATCTCCAGGTTGCCATGACTCCTGTTTGCAGTGTACAGGGAATAGCACGTTCAATTGCACTGCTTGTGCTTCTCCAAGTGTCCTACACCGGGGACAGTGCCTGTGCAGGTGTCCCCAAGGGTACCACCGTCATGGAGATGGCTGCAGGGGTGAGAACCTTTCCAAGGATACACCAAATAATGTCTCCTGACATAAAATACATACAGTATATACTAGTGGTGGGGACTTGAGTCACTGACTCGCAACTAGACTCAAGTCACAAATTTTATGGCTTGTGACTCAACTCGGCAAAACTGATGGAATGAACTGGATTTAATTCGGACTTGAGGGCAATGACTCGAGACTTGGACCCGACTTGGACCCTATGACTCGAGAAGACTTGAGGTTATAGTCTCCCCTCTGGATAGCATGGCATTAATTTTATAAGATGCATCACTCCCTGCATATACACTGATGTAAAATGTGTGTGAGGACAGGCGTGACAAAGTGGACGCTGTCTTTTCAACTTATCCCTGTCTATGAAGAACTTAACCTACAATGAACTGTGGTGGGATTTTGCTGCAGCAAGTTTTAATGACTAAAAGTAAAAAGAAAAACTGACCTAGGTATGTATTCAAGTTACATGACCCACAAGTGGACTTGCACTTCAGTCACAAATTTGATTGCTTGTGATTCGACAGCGAAAATGATGGAAAGACTTGCAATGTTTTGACGAGACTTTACTCAGACTCACCGAGTGACTTCTTCCTTCTTACACTATGTTTGAAGTCAAGAGATATCTGAAAGAAATCTCATTTATCTATCACTATGACATTACCTCTTGTGGAAATAAACTAGGTACCCTGACTGACACTGGAAATGTTTAGTAACATTACATGTTTGGAATACTGAGTTAGAAAGTCTTGAATATGAAAGCAGAGGAGGAGATGTGGTGGGGGGGGGGGTCTCTCATAACATTGAGGCCTACTGCAAAATTTACTAATAGTCGGCAGATTGTACGAAGTGGCTCTTTCCATAACAGATAATCGTGTGGAATTTACAACATTTTTACCCCCACCCCAGGTTGGCATCAATTGAAGGGGGGATCCCCTTGAACTTCAAGCTGAAAGGGTTAATTAATTAAGCTTTGCTAGAACAGTCTCAGGTTCCAGAACACAGAGTTTTGACACTCCTTGTCATGGACTGGGGCAGACTTGGTGCGCAGACGTGGCATGGTGCAGGCAAAAGGAGTGGACGATCCACTTGCAGCTCACGGAAAAGGGTTTTAATTGGAACAGAACACT
>JAODKC010000117.1:12820664-12875690 GCA_026777985.1 Mormyrops attenuatus | reverse complement strand
TGCCGTGCTGTGCGTGTGGTCGCGCCCCTCGCGCGGGGTGGGGTGGCGGGGGGTGGGTGGGGGGGGGGGGGCCGGCCGCCCCTCCCCACAGGGGGTCTCTTTTGCCTTGCTTTTATATGTGTGAGCATAGAAATATAGGAGGAGTGAGGTTGTGCTGTGTCTAAATCCCTGTGAATGTGTGTTGCTGCAACAGCTGTGGAGGTTCAATGCGCCATGTTTGCTTGCCGTACATCAAAGTGCACGTGTTCCAGGGGGAAGTGTTCGCTCGGGGCTGCTTCCTCGGGTCGGCTTGCCAGAAGGAGCCACCTGAGTCAAAGCCTAAAATTAAAATAGCTCCCCCTTCTTTTAATTGTGCACACAGGAAAATTTATGTCTTGTAATATTCTTCTTTTGTATATTTATGTAGTACAGCTGCCTCATATCTCCAGGGTCATGGGTTCAAATCTAGCCTCTGGTCTTGGTTGTATCTGATTATGCGTATAAGTGTGTTCTGTGAGCCATCCAGCTCATGGTTTACCCCTGCCTTGTGCCCTGTGCTGCCTGGAATAGGGCCCTCCATGTGCCACACCAGAATAAGGGGTTGCAAAGATGACTTAATTAAGGAGAACACAATGATATTCGGGTGGAATGGCGGTGCAGTGGTTATCGCTGTTTTTTCACACTTCTGGGACCAGGGTTTGAGTCTCCTCCATGGCTCCATGTGCATGGAGTTTGCATGTTCTTGTGAGGGATATTCTGGTTTCCCCCATAGCCCAAAAACTTGATGAGCTGAGTTACCAAAGTGAATGTGCCCTGCAATAGTTTGGTGCCTCATCCTGAGATGTTCTTTGCCTTGCCCCCATAATTATCCACCAGGATAGGCTGAGGACCCCCTGTAACTTGGAATTTGTCAAGCGATTACAGAAAATGGATGTACAGTATGTAATAATATTGCATAGAATTAAAAGACAGGTATTGGTAAACCAAGGGGCTGTTTTTTTCCCTGGGGGTGGGTTTTCTTCCCTCTGCAGGCTGTGATGACCACTGTGAGACATGCCGGGGCCCAGGGCAGTGCAGCAGGTGTAGGAAGCCCCTTGTCCTAAAGCACGGCATCTGTGTGCAGGAGTGTGGGACACACTACCTAATGGACGCATCTAATCAACGATGCAGGGGTGAGCAGCTTTTCCCAAAAACAAACAAGCAAACACTGCGTGTGTCATCAGCAGATTTTAAGCAACAGATTAGCTGTCACCGGAACCTACTTTGTAATTTTACAAAATGTACACAGATCTTACTGAGGCAAATGAGGTCAAGTACCTCACTTAATGATACATCATAGCAGCAGCATCCGTTTCCGCTGTACAGCCCAGTGCTTTGCAGTCCATTAATACAACAGGCCTCCTGATAAGAATGTTTATAGTGGATTGAGCTGTACTCATGCTGTGATGTCATTATGGCCGCATTGCATCGTGCTGCTGTGGCCTGTTTATATGTGTAATGTGTGTATCTCCAGCTTGTCCCACTGGCTGCACTAAGTGCGAGGGGGCTGGACAGTGCACTGCCTGCCATAGGAACACCTTCCTCAAAGATCACCTCTGTGTGGTAGACTGTGGCCCTGGCTTCTATGCCAGCCCCAGGACCCAGAAATGTGAAGGTGAGTTGCTGCCAGTCTCAGTCGTGTGACATTAATGTTGGAGATTTATTAAGATTAAGAGAATGTCATCTCTCATAACTATTTTAAGACTGGCTAGTTTATGCTGATGGATTGTCTCTGTGTCTGTCCAGTGAATAGCCAAGCCCCAGTGCTGCATGTAAATGGAGCCCTCATAGTGCCAATTGGAGGAACCAGGTACCTGGACCTGTCACTCATTACCGCTGAGGATCTGGAAAGTAGGAGGGAGGACTTGGTCTTTCAGCTACTCAAGCTCCCCAGCAATGGCCGGCTGGTGCACCTCACCAATGGGAAGGCTGTTCCTTTGAACCAGGGATCAGTGTTTAGCTTCTCAGATCTCAGGAACAGAGCCATCACTTTCAGCCATGACAGAGGCGAATCAAGGCAAGCTGTTATATTTTCAGTTTTTTAGATTGTTTTATTTTCAGATAATGGCAAATAACTGAATATCTAATAATACTTGCTAAATAAATGTCAGGCAGTTGCTATGGAACCTGCAGAAAAATGTGAGATCATCCATCTAGAAAAGTTTATTTTCTCAATCTAGTGCCAAAATATAACAATAATTTTGAATTGGCCCAAACGATGCCATCAGTGTAACAGAGGCAAAGTTGTGTAGTCAGTTGTATCCTTAGTGTATAATCTACTTAGTAAATCTGCAGTCTCATACAGTGTTTCTATCTTACCAGATGTTCAGTGGATTTTGGATTTGAAAGTTCTTTTCACTTTCTTTGCCTACTTGAATTTGCCCTCTTGCCTGGTATCTGTGTATGGTAATATAGAACAAAACACTAGGGGAAGCACTTTGATAGGAAAACCTTTTGATTGACCCAGGGGGTGATGTCATTACTCATGAAGGTTTGTTCCCTGCTGACCATCCTAGCAGCCCCACAGAGGTAATTAACATGAACGGCCTGGCAGTAATTTGCATAAATGAGCATGGCTGAGTCACATTCACTGACTCAGCACTGCGTCCAATGCCAGAGCCTTTAGAGTTTTCATCAAGTACTCAAGAAGCAGAGTTCTTAGTGGCCGTAACACCTGGGTAATTCTGAGTTGTTTCAGCCTCTAGTAATCCCAGGATGTTTATAAATTGTCCTTTCTATCTATTTATTTATAACTGCTCTTGTACAGGATACTTGGACAAGAGAAATTGATCACAAAAAGGCCTATGATGTGATCTACTTATATTTCCAGAAGGCCTTTGATGTTGTCCCCCACAAATGGCTCTTGCTTAAGCTCAGAGTTGCAGGGATTTTAGGAACTGTAGCATGGATCAAAAACTGGTTAACAGACTGGAAGCAACAGGTAGATATTAGAGGCACAATGTCACAGTGGGCCTGCGTTCATAGTGGGGTACCGTAGGATCAATTTTAGGACCATTATTGTTCCTAATTTACATAAATGATATTGACACCAATACATACAGTAAACTGGTTACATTTGCAGACGACACCAAGGTGGGTGGTGTAGCAGATACTGATCTAGCAGCAGAGAGGCTTCAATGGGATCTTGATTTAATTAGCAACAGGTCTGATACCTGGCAGATGAAGTTTAACATAGATAAATGATTCTTTATTTTCTATGTGTTCATGTATGTGTACATGTAAATAGGATATTTTTTTTATATCTCACCTTGCTCACCTTTGATACATACAGATATATAGGTGGGCGCGATCCTCAGGGTCGGATCAGGGGGTCAGCTGTTTGTCCAGCTCCTCCAGAGCATCTTTTTCTGGGTCAAGGGTCCAATGCTAATGTGTTTATCCTGCTGACCAGGACTCAAACCAGATCAGAGGCCTAACCCACTGAGCCACAAAAATGTTAAAAAATTTATTAACATTGAGGCAAATCACCAAACAATCAACACTTTAGCATTACTCTGCCATTGTTAGAATTTGAGACTATCACGCATTTTTTCCCAAAACAATTGTTTCTTTTAAGCAGGTAAATATTTTAACTTAAGTAATGTGGGTTCATAAACATAGTTTTTGGTGGAGGGATGTGATGATAAAAAGAACCTAGAAACTCTAAAATGCATTTGCATTCAAATACTGTTTTGATACAGGTGCATGAGAAATTAGGACAGTGACAGAACAGCCAATGTATGGATTATGGAGCAAGACAGGCCAGCTGCTGCTGTTTTGCTTGCAGGAACCATTTGAGTCTAATGTTGTTGGGGTGTGGCGGTGCTGTGTTACAGGAGTGGCGCACTCATGCTGCAGGTTGCCGATCCTCAGCTATTCTCTCAGCCAAATTTTGTGCACATCCAGGTTGTGTCCCTGCAGGTACGCTGCCCGTCGGCTCACCTGGCATGCCCCCCCCCCCCCAATAAACAGCACTTAGTCTAACGTCCGCTTATTGCTCCAGACAGTAATGTAATAGACCACCCGGCGTCAGCCTTGCTAGCTGCCTGCCTTGCCTCCTTTTATAGAGCTCCACCGCTACGTGTCCTGCTAAGTTTTAGCTGAGGGGAAAAAGGTGTCGACTGTGCACAGCGAGCGGAGGACAAGCAGCAAAGTCACTGTGACCATCAGTCAGGAACACAGTGAAATACTGAGAATTATTCAGGGACATTCATCATTAAGGGGCACATTCAGTGCTGTCTTATCTTCCTTCCTGTATGTCATCCTTCCACACTGAGTATTACTAAACACATTGGCTCTGTCATGTGATGGGCTGGTCCCATATTGCAGCACAAAAACTTGCATTCCAACTAAGATGGGTGTGGCAAATGAAGTGATTCATCTTGCTTAATTTGAAACCCACTAAATAGCATAGAATTATAAAAATATATTTTTTTAAATAGTTACTTACTGAAAATAAATTTTAGCAATAATAAATGAAGTAATAAGATAGCATGTGGCCCACAAAAATCATTCTACATTTGAAAAATCAGGTTCAGTTTTTTGTGTTCGAAAATTTGTAAGATATAGCTTTCGGGAAAAAGTTTGGTAACACTTTACTTGAAGCTCTCATCTATAATGGTCTATAGATACCTTCATAATACATTATAATGGTCAGTATAAGAATTAAGGATGCTTTGTCTCTTATTATGAATGTATTTATAGTGCATTATAGATGAGACCTTAATAAAGCATTCATAATTCATGAATTATGCATGGCTATAATGTGTCATGCTTTTTAATAAATATTTATAGCCCCATTTATAATGCTTTATGAATGCAATATAAAGTGTTATGAATGTGTTCATAGAAAGTGCCGCCAAGTGTTTTTATACCTCCCCAAGGCTATTAACAAATCTTAACATAAAAAACAACTAAATATGCTCATATTATTTCCAGCAATACTGCTCTGTCTCTCAGTTTGGAGTGATGTAATGCAGGTGTGTCAAACTCATGTTCATAAACAGGACCCGTGTAGTAATAACGAAACTCTGTGTGGGAAATTACAATTACAATTGCAGCAGGACAGGGTCCCCTGTGAATATCTTTCATTCCAAAAAGGGTGTTAGTACAATTACAGATTGCAATAGCTGCATTGCTGGCCTCTCGACTATGATTAAAAATGTGCTGCACTTTCTTCAGTCCCGCCAAGCAATTTATTTTTGTTATCCTTCCTCAGTTGCCCTTGCAAGCAATTGTATTTCTCAGCATTGGGTCGGCAAATTTTTTATTCCTTCTGTACTCTGTTTCTCCACAGAACTAAAAATAACAGCCATTTTTAACTTTTAAATTGCTAATACAAGATTTTTCAAATCACTGTGCCCACATTCTAGAATCATCTTGCAGTCTGGATTTACACCTATATCAAAATTTCATATTTTCCCATGAAATTAGCCAACAGGCTATATTTCGCCTCCAGACCTTGTGTTTCACACCTGTTATCTAATGGAAATTTATATAGGAATTTATATTTCTGTTTATGATGGAAATATATATTCTGAAATGATTTCATTTAGCTGCCTTCTAAACGGCTGAAAATAAAGAGTGGAGTGAAGAACACCTGCTTTTTGGAATGCAAATGTTCCCAAATACTTTGCCATTTTGTATTGCAAATAGCATGATAAGAATAATGAATGATTCAAGTTCTTTTAGTGCATCCCACATTATCGGACAGCGATATGAAGGGCAGACACCTTAAACGGCATGTCTGTGTGTTAGTGAACCACTAGTATGCCCTGTTTGCTGCAGTGAGTGCCGAAGAATGGTGCAGGCCTGTCTGAATGGACACAGGGGCAATGAGCACATTACTTCAGATTACATGGCCAGCTGTTCTGCTCATTAGAGTCTGTTGTGCTGCAGAAAAGCAGGTCTGCTAATCAAGGACCTTGAAAATCAGAAATTCGAGGCTGGATGCACAAACTCGGACCATTATGTAAATAAGTATGCCTTGTCCTTATCCCCGCTGTTCAGTGCTGTTTTTGCAAACGTGAACGCTTTCAATGAGGCTACCAGCATTAATAAAAGAGCATCATCGACATGTAACCAGTGTTGTAATTTTGTGCTTTACCCACTCAGCATTACAGTATGAAAAATTTCTGTACTTTGGGAAGAGTTTTATTTGTCCAACAAGCTGGTACATATAAGTATAGTACAAAGTACAGTAATGATCATGTAATCCAACCTAACATAGACCGGCTGAGGATGTTCGGGCTCTGTGGGTGGTGCCAATACTCTTTATGTGAAGGGTGGACCAAGGTTATTATCCATCCATCCATCCTGTAACCACTTGTCCTATTCAGGGTCCTGGGGGGTCCGGAGCCTATCCTGGAGGCACCAAGGTTATTATCATTAGCAAAAACTATATGTGAAAATGAAAACTAGCAATAAAAAGTCATTCTCATTAACAAGCGTTTGAAAAGGAACAAAAACCAAATCGAAACAATGTCCACATCAGCAGAAAGAACTAAATAAAAGTGTAGTAGAAAGGGCATAATTACACATATTACACATATTAAAAGTGGCTCCCTTCAATGTTGCTAAATCATACACACCGAGAACACGGCGATGTTTAAGGCAAGAGTTCTTTTGAGGGGAGCCAACTGACCTTCTGCTCCATCCATCCATCTCCTACCGCTTTTCCGGGTCGGGTCGCGGGGGCAGCAGTCTAAGCAGGGAAACCCAGACTTTCCTCTCCCCGGCCACTTCATCCAGCTACTCCGGTGGAAACCCGAGGTGTTCCCAGGCCAACTAGGGGCATAGTCTCTCCAGTGTGTCCTGGGACTTCTCCAGGGTCTCCTCCCAGTAGGACATGCCCGAAACACCTCACCAGGGAGGCGTCCAGGAGGCATCCTGACCAGATGCCCGAGCCGCCTCATCTGGCTCCTCTGGATGTGGAGGAGCAGCAGCTCTATTCTGAGTCCCACTCGAATGACCAAGCTCATCACCCTATCTCTAAGGGAGAGTCCAGCCACCCTGCGGAGGAAACCCATTTCAGCCGCTTGTATTCACGACCTCGTTCTTTCAGTCACTACCCACAGCTCATGACCATAGGTGAGGGTAGGAATGTAGATTGACTGGTAAATCAAGAGCTTTGCCATTTGGCAAAGCTCCTTCTTCACCATGACAGACCGATGCAGTGCCTGCATCACTGCTGATGCTGCACCGATCTGCCTGTCGATCTCCCGTTCCATCCTTCCCTCACTCGTGAACAAGAACCTGAGATACTTAAACTCCTCCACTTGGGGAAGGACTCCCTCCCTGACCCGGAGAGAGCACTCCACCCTTTTCCGGCTAAGGACCATAGTCTCGGATTAGGAAGTGCTGATTTTCATCCCAGCTGCTTCACATTTGGCTGCAAACTGCTCCAGTGAGAACCGAAGGTCACAGTCTGATGAAGCCAACAGAACCACATTATCTGCAAAAAGCAGAGACTTAATCCGAACCAAACCGGACACCCTCAACGCCGTGGCTGCGCCTAGAAACTCTGTCCATAAAAGTTATGAACAGAAACAGTGACAAAGGGCAACCCTGGCGGAGTCCAACCCTCACAGGAAACAACTCCGACTTACTGCCAACAATGCGGACCAAGCTGTCGTACAGGGGCCGAACAGCCCTTATAAGGAAGCCCGGCACCCCATACTCCCGGAGCACTCCCCACAGGACTTCCTGAGGGACACGGTCGAACGCCTTCTCCAAGTCCACAGATCACATGTAGACTGGTTGGGCAAACTCCCATGCACCTTCCAGGACCCTGCTGAGAGTATAGAGCTGGTCCACTGTTCCACGGCCAGGGCGAAACCACACTGCTCCTCCTGAATCTGAGGTTTGACAGGACCCCCGAATAGACCGTACCAGGGAGGTTGAGGAATTTGATCCCTCTATAGTTGGAACACACACTCCGGTCCCCCTTCTTGAAGAGGGCGACCACCACCCCGGTCTGCCAATCCAGAGGCACTGCCCCCGGTGTCCACGCGATGCTGCAGATGCATGTCAACCAGGACAGCCCCACAGCATCCAGAGCCTTGAGGAACTCTGGGCGGATATCATCCACCCTTAGGGCCCGGCCACAAGAGCTTTTTAACTAGCTCAGCGACCTCCTCCCCGGAGATACGGGAGTCCACCCCCAAGTCCCCAGACTCTGCTTCCTCATTGGAAGGTGGGTCGGTGGGATTGAGGAGGTCTTCGAAGTATTCCTTCCACCAACCCACAATATTCCGAGCTGAGGTCAGCAGTGCCCCCTACCCACTATAGACAGCGTTGATGCTGCACCGCTTTCCCGCCCTGACTCCTTCTTTAGCTCGATGACATCCCTTACTGCCGGTGTCCACCTTACAGCCACAGCTCCGGTAGGTCGCCTCCACAATAGAGGCGCGGAACATGGCCCATTCGGACTCAATGTCCCCCACCTCCCCCAGGACATGGGAGAAGTTCTGCCGGAGGTAGGAGTTGAAGCTCTTTCTGACAGGAGATTCTGCCAGATGCTCCCAGCAGACCCTCACTATATGCTTGGGCCTGCTAGGCCTGACCGGCTTCCTCTCCCACTAGCGGAGCCAACCCACCACCAGGTGGTGATCAGTTGACAGCTCCGCCCCTCTCCTCACCCGAGTGTCCAATACATGCCGCCACAAGTCCGATGACACGACCACAAAGTCAATCATTGAACTGTGGCCTAGGATGTCCTGGTGCCAAGTGCACATATGGATACCTTTATGCTTGAACCTGGTGTTCATTATGAACAATCTGTGCACAGAAGAGCACAGATTGTTCAATAACAAAATCAGATCGGGGGGGCGTTCTTCCCAATCACGCCCCTCCAGGTCTCACTGTCATTGCCCACGTGAGCACTGAAGTCCCCCAGCAGAATAAGAGTCCCCAGAAGGAGCGCTCTCCAACACCCTTTCCAAGGACTCCAAAAAGGGTGGGTATTCTGAACTGCCATTTGGTGCATAAGTGCAAACAACAGTCAGGACCCGTCCCCCCACCCGAAGGCGAAGGGAGGCTACCCTCTCATCCAATGCGGTAAACCCCAATGTACAGGCGCCCAGCCATGGGGCTATGGGGCACCCCCACTCGGCGCCTCTCCCTACGAGCAACTCCAGAGTGGAAGAAGGTCCAACCCCCCTTGAGGATACTGGTTCCAGAGCCCAAGCCGTGCGTCAAGGTGAGCCCGACTATAACTAGTCGGAACCCCACAACCTCGCGCACCAGCTCAGGCTCCTTCCCCACCAGAGAGGTGACATTCCATGTCCTGAGAGCTAGCTTCTGCAGTCGAGGATCGGACTGCCGAGGTCCCCGCCTTTGGCCACTGCCCAACTCACGTTGCACCGAACACCTTTGGCCCCTCCTACAGGTGGTGAGCCCATTGGAGGGGGGACCCACATGCCTTCTTCGGGCTGTGCCCGACCAGGCCCCATGGGTGCAGGCCTGGCCACCAGGCACTTGCCATCAAGCCCCACCCCCATGCCTGGCTCCAGGGGGGGTCCCGGTGACCCGTGTCCAGGCGAGGGAAAACATGAATCCATGTTCTGGAAATAGCAAAACTAGTCACAAAGAAACGACAGAATCCAGTTTACCCATGAAGTACTTTGTAACAAAAGCAAGTGTCATTATAGGCAATGATGTAATCTGTAAAGCTCACACAAAACAAAACTGCCCACACCAAGCAAGACTTATAAAGTGCTAATTTGATATTTTTATGCCTCCTACTTTTCTCACTTCAGAGTTAATGTGCTATAATGATGGTGAAATATCAATTGCATGTGATAATTGGTTTATTTAATGTACTGCAGTACAACTTCAAGGGGAATATACCAATGGCATACCTTTCCTGTAGCAACATCTCCGTGGGTCTTTAAAAAGTATTGTAATAGTATTGTAATAGTGTAAAGATGAAGGCCCAGACATGGGTCAAATCACAGGAGTTTTAGTCTCTATTAAGAGTGCAACTCCCACAGTGGACTGTTCACAAGCCAGCATGGGTACCAGCTCCTTCAAGCTTATAGATGTACGGGCTGTACTCTAGGGATATACAGCAAAAACATAAAAACCTTTAACTACACTTAATGTTAATCACTTAGATTAATAATAACCCAGGAATCAATCAAATACAAAGAACACACCCCTCTCTTGAAGTTTTATAGATAAAGATTGAGTACCATTCATTATCAAAAAGTATCAACAAAATGTCTCTCGGTGGATATCAGTTACATCAGTGTGTTTGTTAGTAGTTTGCTTTGGAATGTATTTTAATTTAACTTTTTTGCATCTGTTGTCTAAGCTGAAATGCATAACCTTTAAATAATTTCAGCGGTAATAAACTTTATTACATTTCTCTAACAGTGTGTGGGTTTATAGTTTATATTAGGCATCATGATTTTCAGCTACATACCTTAATCAAAGCATTCCACATAACACCGAAAACTAAAATTGCAGCTAAATCAAATCCAAAATGAGTCATTCTCTGACAATACAACGAAAAGTAAAACTATTTATGTGCTGAAACTCAACTGAAACTGAAAAAGCCTAAATAAAAAGTAATGAAAATTTCGGAAGTGTACTGACCCTGCAGTGCTCCTCTGATTTAGCATCCTGACTGTGTGTGAGTGGCAGCTGGTGAGTAAAGCCTCTTCTTTTTCTTGAACAGCCTCCATGTGTGTTTATCAACAAGCCATTAATGGTCAAACAAGGGCAGGCGGCAGTCATCACAAGGTCAGTGCTGTGGATTGCGGATGATGATAACCCCGAACATGTGCACCTGCTGGTGCTGGACCCGGCTCAGCATGGCCATCTGACACGTGTCTATGGCGAGAAGCCGGTGCGGCATTTTACACTAGGGGAGCTGGGACGAGAGCAGCTGCAGTACGTCCATGACGGCTCCAGCCAGCTGCAGGACAGGGTGCTGCTGCAGATCAGCAACGGGCACAGCTATCAGAACCTGCTCTTCACAATTGATGTGGAAAACCAGGTGAGGAGATGGAAAGTGCTGTGTTTTCCTGCAGGAATTCCCTATGTTTTTAATCCAAATATTATCTGCACTGGACATCCTTCAAGTCCGGCACTTAGAAGTGACTTGTTCACAAAATTGTCTCAAAACTATTTTTGGATAAGGACAGACTTTTCTTGGAGCGAATGTTATATTGATGCTTAAGTCTTAAATGTCCTATGACCGGTTCACACTCCCAAAGTGCTTTTCTCTTAAGTTTATATAATAGTATTGCTAATAAGAGTGTTCACATGCAGAGAGTAATTATAGAAAGGCCGGTCAGCATTGTGTGAATTGACACAGTGTTTGTTTTCGAATGCCAAGTTGCGTGTAAAGAACGGCCTATTAAAAGATGCATAACAATGTGAGCTGTGCAATAACTGCAATTTAATGATGCAATTGTTATTCTTTCTTGTGACCAAAGCATTTTTTGCAAGCAGCCGTCTTATTTGCCCAACAGTTGTGATTAACCTGTTTTAGATAGACCTTCTAGGCCAAACACAGCTTACTTGCTCATTCAAACGCTTTGATCTCTAGGGTAAAAAAAAAATAGTAATTTGTATTAAATGTCCACAAGGCCTGATCCTTTTCTGTTCTGTTTTTCTTTTTTCCTTCAAGAGAATTTGGTGGAATGTTCTAAAGGTTGTTACGTTACTCAGGATTACAATTTATATGGGTAATGAAAGGTATTGAACTGTGTGGCAGGCTGCTTTTCCAAAAGTGCAGTGCTGGTTTCACTTTATTTCAAATGGTGTAGCTCTTTCAAGCTTATAATGCTTTGATTTTCCACCCATAATTTATAAATTACATGCAAGAACCACTAATTAAAAAATAATAGAAATTTACAAAGCGTAAATTGCAAAGCACAAAGTGTTTCTATGAGTATGTAATCAGAAGATTGTGCATAGCGTGTCATTGCTTGATTTTTTTTTTTTGCCTATGCATTAGTAAAACCAGTGTCACAGTGATCTAGTGGGGAACACTGTAGCCTTTGCACTGTGTGTCAATTGAGCATGTTCTCTCTATGTTTGCTTCCTCGGACCAAGTCAATTGGTGTCTCTAAATCTCCCAGACTCTGTGTGCAACAGTGTGCCCTGTGATGTCCTGGCATCCTGTTCTGGATGTTCCCAGCCTTGTGCCCTATCCCTCCTGGGATAGGCCGAACCCTCCCTCTGACCTTTAAGAATGGATTAATGCTACTGTAGAAACACTACAGCAGCTCTGCTGGGGATATTTCTCAGCTTTGGATATTTAAGTCCTTTCATTAAAATTTCATTGGACCTGTGCACCTTCTAATGAAGCTGGCAGTAAACATATCTTGAAGAATGTTGTTTTTTCAGCAGCTGCTTTTTCCTTAAAGCGGTTAATGTAGACTGGTTGGGCAAACCAGTCTACATGACTTAAAGCGGTTATGAAGTAGAACACATAGTGTATTTATTCTTTGTTTGCTTGCTGCCTTCCAGTCTCTTGCTAGCACAAGAATGATCTAATACTTGTTTTTTGCAGAAAAAATATTCTGAAACAAGTTCTTTTCTGCATACTAATAAAATGTGTCTACTCTGCTGGAACATACAGTATTCATTTTTTTCCACAGGGCCTTGTTACTTCTCATGTAGTGTCCTTCCTCACTGCCTGGGTGAATGACGGAGGGGTGGTCAGGATCACCAAAAACCATCTGAGAGCAGAGTGCCCAGGCTCCAGAGACTCTCAAATTCACTACACCATTTCCCCCCCCAAAGAAAATCCCAAGTATGGTACATAGACTTTTAGGACATATGTTTATTTTAGTAATTGTTTCTTTGTGCTGGTAGACATCTACAGTTAAATAAACATGCAGAAAAGTATTGAATGAGTTATTCAGTGCAGTGTTTTGTCATGGCCTTGAAATAATTTTGCGCCTTAGTTGAATTCAAAGGTATTCTGTCAGATGGAAGATGAAGGTCCACCATGTGCTGCAGTCTCTGGTTTTTCTTCAGTTACAAATACTTGTACATCTCCTAGCCACACCCATTTTTATGCACTTGATGAGGCATCCCAGCTAACAGTCCTTGTATATGTGCTGGATCTCCTTGGCCCAGGTGAAATTGTCCTCTGGTCACCCATGTCAACCAGTGTCCATGATGAGGAGCTTCTTCTTAGCAATACTTCGGCTGCCATAGGAGTCCTGTTGTTCACTCAGGTGGATATCAACAGGGGCAGAGTATGGTATCGACACTTGGGCTCCTGGGTGGATTGGGATGCAGTTCAGTTTCAGGTGAGGAACTACAAAGGACTGGATTTAATTGGAATGGATTGAATGGTTGCTCCTAAAACATGATTTTTTCTATGGCTTTTAGACACATAATACCCTCCAACACTCTTCGGAGAAGGTTTTCAGTTATGCATAATTGGATTATGCTGTCAAAAATTTGTTTAGGTTGTGGTTACAGGTTGGGAGGATCATACAGAGGTTAGAAATTTAGTGCTCATGACGTTTTTCAATACAAAAATTGTGCAGTAATGTTTCATTTTCAGATTGACTCATCACAGCACCAGTTGGTTCAAAATCTTTCTTGTTAATATCTTTAGATATGTATAAATTGTCAGTCCATTTTTCAATGGCCTCCACAATCACTGAGACAAACACTGCAGTTACCATGGAAATTTAATTGATTGCTTGGCCTTGACCAAACCATTTTGATTATAATGAAGAACAGAGGCAATAACAAATAATTGCTTTACTTAAGTTTCAGTTTTAGAATAGATTTCTTTTTTAATTTGCATCCTGGCAAGCTTTCAAGTCAAAAACCATCCACCAGCAAACGATTTACAAAGTTAGCAGCAATTAAAGTAGCTGCCATAGCCATTGCATGGTGAATTATGGAACACAAGGGGAATTTACATGTCCATCTCATCTCTGACAAAGATATCCATATGTTGTTAATGATTCTGTGCACCATAAAACATGATGTAGTCCTTAAGAATAAAAATATGTATATCAAGCATGCTGCATAAACTAAAGTGTAAGTATTAGACAAAAGCTAGCTAATATTCGGTAATGCTTCTTATTAACTGCACTTTCAAAATGCCTTTAAAATACATTGGTAGAACATGCAGTGAACCTTCATAATGCATTCATACAACATTCATAAGCAGTCTGTAAATATACCTTAACATCCTGTCATGCTTTAATAGCTTTAATATACATTAATAGCAAACACATGATGTTTGTTAGTAATGTTACTTGAGTATACAGTTATAATATTTATCATTAAGCCCTCATATAGGACAGGATAATTTCTTTATTGTTATCATTATTAGGCCAAACTGCATTCCATTGTCTGAGTACTGTTACTTGTTCTTTACCGTGTCTAGAGGAGAAAAATGTCATGTGGAGACATATTCTGTAATGGCCATCCATAATAATGTATATATATTATTATTTTAACTATACATGTTCTGTTGCCTGTATAAAAAAGGTGTTTTTTTCATATTTCTTACATCTGTCTTTACTCGGCATTGATGTAATCCAGAAGTTTACATTATTTTTATTTTGAGATAATTAGATTATGTTACTAATTACATTTTTCAACAGGTAACTAGTAACTAGTAACAGATTGCATTTTTAAAGTAACTTACCCAACCCTGATATTACTGCTGCTGTAATGGTATAGATATTTGTTGTGTACCGTTTTTGTTTTACGGTATATATATTTTTGTATTTTCATATTACAAATTAATTGTGTTTTAATGAAATACATTTTCTCACACAGTATTTATTTTTTTACATTTGATGAGTAAGTTTTTGTAATTTGGAACAAGGTACTTTTTGATGTATTTGTGCCCATCTCTGCTTTTAATGCATTACGAAGGTGCACTGAATTTTCTACGAATGCATTATTAAAGCATTATGAGGGTTCAGTTAATGTAAAGTGTTACCTATTTAATACATTAGATTGTTAGATTATTATAACTCAGTCATATTGAAATCTTTATTGTCACAAAGGTGGATTGTTGAAAGCAGAACTGTTTGTTGCAGGTATCATGTCAGGGGTCCTTGAAGAGCATCATTCTGGCGCACACCCTCAGGGTTGGAGTACTTCCACATTCTCCTGGATTTCCCATGCTCTCCTTGGGCTGCACTTTACAGATCACGGTGAGGAAGTTCATAGAACATACCCTGGACATGTGCCTTTGGGTTTGTAACAGTCAAGCTGCGCCCCACCACCTGAGTTTTTGTCTATATTCTTTTCCCCACACAGGCTCCTGAGGATCGTGCGACAAAGATCCCACCTTCGGGGCTTTCTTTTGTTATGACAGAAATGCCCAGTGAAAATTTTATCTACAATATCACCATCCCACTAGCTCAGGAACAAGGTACAAAAAAAGAAATGATCAGGTCCAAAATGTATCTTTTGGAGAAATAATGGTCAGATTTCAACGGTCGCTACCTAAGCCTTCTTTTTTCTTGAATTCTCTTAATAACTTTCACTTTGTTCCCAAGTCACTTTCAACACCCAGTCACTTCAGTATGCAGTCACTTTTACCAATGAGCGCACCAGACATTAATAATCCACCACAAAAGAATTCTGTAATAATACCCAAGTATCCCTAATCAGTTTCACCAGTCAGTTTTGACTTTAGAATCCCTCTAGTCAGTTTCATTATCCAAGAATCCATTATCAATGCAACACCTTTAGTGACTTCATTTATTTTGCCCTTGTAAACCACTCTAACAGCTCCGCAAGTACTCCATATACTTCAGTGTTACATGCTTCAGAATTTCAATTCCTCCTCTTTTCTGATACCAACATTAACATTTAATCAAATAGTGTATTTTTAATTAAGTTTTTTGCAGTGGAAATTGCCTTTATCAAGTTTATGAAGTCATTGTTGAGAGACCAAAATTCATTATTGCAATGTCTTACCTACCACTGAGATACAGAAAGACATTAGTTCTTGTCCCATCTGTTGATAGGTACAATAGAACACAAAGACAAAGCTTATACCCCTGTGTACTCTTTCACACAACGAGATGTTGATAACGGAAAGATCCTATACCGACCCCCAGTGTTGCTGCCCTTCATGAAAAGGCTGTACAAATGTTTCTTCACAGGTGAGTGATGAGTCGGTTACCATTCTTATCTCTAGGATATTACACTGAGAATCACAAACAACAATAGACAACAGACAATGTAAGGTTTCTGTTTCAATGTAAGTTGTCTATTTCAATTCATTTTCCTTAAGACCACATTTTACCTATGCTTTTTTGTCAGATAATTGGATGTTAATTAGCTATCCAGTGTGTGTGGGTGAAGACATGCAGTGGCATTCACAGAAAGATGATGCCGGTATCTGAAAAAAAGATGCCTTTCTGCTAAGAATGCACACTGGCAACTTGACTGAACTTGTAGCATCCTTAATACTGCTGAATTTATGTAGGCGGTCAAAATTCTTTTAAAGCTGTGTGCTTGTCTTTTCAAAAAAGACCGAGCAAAATTGAGCAGATTGAACAGATTTTTTTTGTTATTATAATTTTTTTAAACTTCAGGGCCGTTTTATTTTTGTTATATGGGTGTATTACCCTTAGAACGCCTTTGGCCTAACCGCTGTTATTATGTTCTTTTTTAAATTCCTTAAAATTAGCCTCTGCAAATGATCCACCACATTCACATTTCACAATATATCACATGTAGTTATTGGCCACAAAGTGTGTGTACTATTGTTTTCTAGTTGTTGTATTTTTCCCTGGGTCTCTCTATGGATTTCTTCGAGGTAGCTTAAAAATTAGAGAATAACAATTCCAAGGTCATCGAAATGTCAGAACTTTTCAGAACTAAAAACATCAATAAGGATAATATCAGGCAATATAGTTTTATATGGCTAAAAATGAAACAGGTGCTAACAGTTTTAGTTAAGCAATGCACTTCTGCCTGACATTATGTCAGTTTTTCAAAATTGTATAAAAACACCTTAAAAGTTAACCTTAAAACAAGTAAATGATCTCTTACAATGGTGAGTTCACAAGCAAGAGCAAAATTAATCTACATTTTCTATTCCACTTGACCAAAGCACATTTTAAATGAATTGCATTCATATTGTTTCCATATTTCTTGTATTGTGTATGATTACAGACGCTGAGTTTGCCTAGTGCTTTCTCGATTACGGTATTGCACATTCACTCTTTTCATTCTCACGTTTTCACTCTTCATCTGTTAACTTCTGTTAACTATTTAATGGTTCAACCATGGGCTAAACCATAACACATACTAATAATCCCAGGCTAAGTGTGGTAAGTTAGCATCTTCTCATTTTTTTCAGTGAGCCCTGAGTTATGTACTGCATGTATATATATATGATTGTATACAGTGTGCGAAATGCGGGGGGGTTCAGGGGGTCCGACACCCCCGATTAACCCATGAGACTCCCCGAAAGCCTCAAAAGCAAAATGTTAAGGGGGTCTCAAGATCGCTATTGCGAAACAATAGGAAGATGGGGACCCCCCCCCCCGAATATTGACGGGCATTTCGCACATTGATTGTATATATTATGTGGATATAGTATATATTAAGCTAAATTAAAGTAGAATGTATATACTGTATATTTATGTGTGTGTGTGTGTATCTGTACAGTATATATGTATATCTCAGGGAATATTCTAGACATTGTCTTTCAACTGTTAATTTAAACAGTTGTTAGAACTGACAGGGCTTGCATTTGGGTTTCAACAGCAGTGTGTTTCTATCTGATGGAATCTCTTAGCTGTGGCTGTTCTATTATCAGTGGTCACTAACATTAGTTACATGAATGTTCCAGTATCTATTGGGAACCACAGCACACCTGAAATGGATTTTGCTATTGACTTACTGCCCAGTGATCAGCAGCCTCCTCTGATCCAAATCCTCGACCCAGTCCTAGAGGTTCTCTTGGGTGGGAGAGTTGCTTTAGGTAAGGATTTGTCTCTTGCATTTACTTGTCAGTTTTGTAACTGTAGCACTCTTGATTATCTTGTCTTTATTGATGAGTATGATAAATTCTATGCAGCACATAGTAGTGGCTCAGTGGTTAGCACTGATGTGTGTTCTCCCTGTGTTACTTAGGCATGCATTTTCTTGAGTTATTGTCTGTGATTGCCCTATATATGCGTCTATATTGGATAGATGTACCATTGTAGATTTAATCTGTAAATAAACAGCATGTTCCATGTTTTTGTCCGTGACCTATATGTCTGTCTAAAGATCAATCAATCAATCAATCAATCACATTTTTTGTAAAGCACATTTCAAGATACCAAATGTCAACCAAAGTACTGTACAGAATACCAATTAACACATTAAAGTACAAAAGAAATCAATAGATAAGTCAATATAAAAGAATGAATACAACAATCACATTTTAACCATCAGGTACTTCAAATGCTAATTAGTAAAATATGTTTTCAATCTTGTTTTAAAAGTAGCAATCGATATTTTGATGTAATGGGCTGTGATAACTGCTTAATCGCTGCAAACCCAGGTGCCTCTGTTGTGCCCTGTGTAGGTGTGCAACAGTGGACTGGGACAGATTTGGGAGCAGACGCCGCTAATTTTCAGCTTGACCTGGTGGAGCCTCCCCGTCACGGCAGTCTTCTGAGAGCCAGCAGTGGTGGCCAGGCAGAAATACCTGCCAGTATGTATTGTACCTATAGCAAATTGCAAGGAATTTTGCAATTTTGCAAGGAACAGTGTTTTTTTTTAAGATTGTCGAAAACTGTCTGTGATTAAGTCCATGTTAGCTGTTAGCTTGCTGACTGTTGATTTAAGTTTCTATGGTACTGAACTTCTTCAGCAGTAAGGATGAGTTTTACTATGGGTGTCTGTCTTCAGCTGCTGTTTCTTATGCTTGACAGGCAACACCTTAAGTGTGGGTGACATCAAACAGCATCTTATTCAGTATGAGCACGCGGGAAAGAGCACTGAAGACGATGCAATGACGTTTATTGTGACCCATGGCCCCTCTCTCATGATAACAATGGTGAAAGTGAAAGTTCTGGTGCCAGGTGAAAGAGGCAACAGGCCCAGTCTGAAGTACGACACGGTTCTATCCATGGAAGTGTCAGAGAAGAGTAGCACCCCAATTAGGCATGCACATCTGGCCTACACAGTGAGTGTGGATAAATATTAGTATGAATGTAAATTAAACTCCACCTATGAAAAGATTTGTTCCTATTCAGCCACTCTATTAGTTAAAAGATCTTTGTGGCAGACAAGTGGCACAGCCGCTGTTCTTTGCTGCAGATGACTGCACAGAGTTTGGAGTCATTAGTCCAGTCATGCTCTGTTAAACAGTTAATAAAGCCCATTTAATGAATCTCAGTAAGCATGAGAATGGAAGAGAGACAAAATTGAGTCCTTTTCCCTGCTGGATCTCTATATAACTCACACAGAATGGGATTTGGTTTTGTTTTTTATTCCCTGGAGAATTGGTGTATAAAACTTCAAATTGCATGCAGATTTTCACGTATGATTCTGTTACAGTTCTCAGATCAGGTTTGTTGTGAAAGCATGTCAAGGCAGCATACTAAATAAAATGTTGGACTGGTCATACTTTACTTGAGGGGACATGGATAATTTAATAGTACATGCTTACTTAATGCATTAATTAACCAGTAACTAAGTGTTAGTTACATACTGATCCCATGCTTGTTCATCATTAATAATTAACTAATTGTTAACTAACAATTAACTAATTAGTTAATAATGGTAGGACTTCACTTGAGGCAAAAGATAACTACTACTCGACAAATCATGAACTAATATAGGTTTCCCTATGAAATACATGAATTGACATGATTGATTAATGATGAATGAACATGAGATCATTACTGTACATGACTAACACTTAGTTACTGGCTAATTAATGTATTAAGTAAGTGTGTACTACTAAATTATTCATGTCCCCTCAAGTAAAGTGGTGCCTGTTGGATTTACACAGGATTGCAGTTCATCAAATAAGAAGATTAAGATTCTTCTGGTGTCATTGCCCAAGCATGGTGTCCTTACTTGGAAGAGTTCAGCATCAGATCACAAAGAACTGAAAGAAAATTCATCCTTTACAATAGAGGACATCAACCATCAGAGGATATGGTACACTCTAATTTTAGTGTTGGGGGGTCCAGTTTTTTCCCATAAATGTCCTAAATTGTACAATGCAGGTGGAAATTTGAAAATCCATAAACTATTTTTATAATATTCTGGGATTCACCTGCAGGTGTGACCCATCAGAAAGAATCAAACAGCACTATTATATGAATATTAAGTAGCCTGGTATAATTGTTTACATCCAGTGTTATTCAGTGTAAACTCATATTTTTATGTATTTGTTCTGATAGGTAAGTGATTCTCTGGTAAATGAAAGGCATTCAGAGACAGGTATAAGTGTGCATGTGAAGATTAATATAAAATTAGAGTTAGGTATTTAGGTAGTGCTCTGTTGAGATACTTGTCTTGAAGGCATCATCATTAGTTATCATTAGAATGTAACTGGTACAAATAAGTATGTATAGTGTTTATTGATATATTACTGCTCAAATATGCAGAAATTCTAAATGGTTTATCTTGTTGTTTCAGGTATATTGCATCTGAATGTCGAAATGCTCCTGTTACTGCCACATACCACTTCATTATCTGCGACGAGAATGACAATTGCCATGACAACCAGACCTGGTCTTTAACAATCACGACCTTGCCAAAGCACCCAGGAACCAAAGTAGGGAGAGTTTAAATAATATTATTGTAAAATGCAACACATGGATTAGCGCTCTGAATGAAAGCTTGTAATTGCAGTAAGTTCTGTTCATGAGGAATTGGAGCTTAAGTTACCTGGAGTTTTACGTAGTGTAGCATGTCATTGATGATTTTGAACACATGAATGAGTAAATTATCAATGCATTGAAAAAAATATTAATAAGAATAATACATCTTTTGTAAGGAAACAAATGTAGCTCTTCATGTTACAAGTGATAATCTATTTGATTGCTTTTTGGGAATTTTGAAGGCTTTATTTATCTTATATTTTAAATAGACATTCTTCAACATAAGGCTCGCTTCTGCTTGTAATCTACTAGAAATAGTTGGGGTGAAACTTAAGCCACTGGTAGTTTACCCTGCCTACTACCTATTATAAAATTAAACTAAGATTTTATGCTGCGATCTGTAAGGGGAGTAATTGTTGTACTCCTGGTAAGCTGCTTAATTGGGGCATAGTGACTGAAGTGTTTTGCCTTGTGGAAAATTATGTATTAAACTTTACAAGTCCATTTGATATAACATTGCCACTACTATCTCAAAGAGAGTGGTTTACTAAATCAGTATTTAACCAATTATTAATTATTTGTACTGAACAAGAGTGTTATTCAGGGAATATTAAAATCCATCATTCCATCGTAAATGTTTACCTGTACTGATGAATATTGTATACCATTGTAATTTTAGTAATTTCCCCCTTCACTCTAATTTCTCTGCAAGATAGGGGAAAACAATGACCCAGTTAAGTCAGTCGACATTATCTCGGCTGGAAGTCATGTGGTCATTACCAGCTCCTCTCTTACCCTGCTGGACCTTGGAGCACAGACGGACAAGCTCATCTTCACCATCGTGATGCAGCCGTCCTTCGGTCTGTCCTAGTAATGTCACTTTCCCCTTGTGATATCGTATGCAGTGCACCGTATCCATATATTTCTATAATAAGGACCAGCTTTCAAGGCAGCAGATAAATCTCAGTGTCATTCAACATTGTGCTATTTAATTTATCTTCTATGCCTCTGTATTTGTGGATGAGAAGCTGAAATGTAGAACTGAGCTAGTTTTAGTATCTTGGTTTCTTGAGTTTCCTCTATGCGTGTAGAGTTTTCGTATTTCCCCATGTCATACAAGTACTCTCATTTACTCTCATAGTCTAATGACTGATATGTCTAATTGAAAAGCAGATTGTTTTTGAGGTGAGACCCCCAATGTCAAGCTTCCACATCATATGTTATGGTGCTGGTGCTTTCATTAAATTTCCAAACCTCTCTCAGTCAGAATTATGCTTTACAACTCATATGTCTAAAATGTCGATAGTATATGACTGTGTGTGTGTGTGTGTGTGTGTGTGTGTGTGTGTGTGTGTGTGTGTGTGTGTGTGTGTGCGCGCCCTGCTATGGTCAGGCATCTGTGGCATCCCTGAGCCTTCTGCTTTATGCTGCTCGGGTTAGGCTTGAGGCCCCCCTTGGCCTGCTATGGATATGCCGTTGGAAGGAAGATGGATTCTTTAAATAGCTTTTGCACCATGCATGTGAAATCTCTTTTGGAGCCCTGGCATTTTGAAAACTCTGAAATTTGAGGAGAAGTGAAGCCAACCAGAAAGTTCAGTACTTTGAAACCGGGGCAAATTTTGGTTGTGGTCTTTCACAGGCAAACTGTGCAGGCTGAAGTTCTACTCGCAGCCATTGGAGAATGGGAGTGTCCTTCTCCAGAGATCTAGCTTCAGCTATCAGGATGTTTTGGACAAACTGCTGGTATATGTCCCAAATAACCTAACTGTCGGGACAGACATGGTGCTCCTCTCTATCAGTGATGGACAGCACATCAAGACTGCAAGGTTGGAATTCAGCATACGTGCAACCAAGATCAGTGATCCAACAATGACTGTCAACCGGGGCCTTCAGCTTACAACAGGTCCAATAATGGCATCATCGTATACAGCACTCAAATAAATGTTGTCATGGTGAGGATAAGTTTGGTATGCATTACAAGTTCATATATTTATGTTATTTCTGTTCTACAGGATCTAAAGCTAAGATCACAGATCAACATCTGAGAGGCAGTGGTTTAAACCTAACTTACATCATGACCAAGGATCCCAGCTTTGGGATGCTGCATCTTTCCAAAAATGGAAATCTTACCCAGATATCATCAAAGGGTCCAGTTAAAAGCTTCACACAGGAAGATATCAACAAAGGTATATGGACACACCTTTTAACCAAAACATTTGATTTGAGCATGTAATGAATAGCAAGATGATCATTACTGGACACTGTTGGAGATGCAGGCATGAGAGATATGAAGCATATGCTAAGGATGCAGTCTTTCAATTAGGATGTGTAGAATATGTACATGGAAAGGAGGAGGAAGGAGGAAACTTCACTTTCAAGTTTAACCTCAGGGATTCTGAAGGCAAGAAACTGACTGAGCAGTCCTTCCTCATCAGTGTACTTGGTATGTATCAATTTTCATCTCTGTCATTCAAACTTCACATCAGTGATGCTTTTTACAATGGGAAAGTTGACAGCTTTTGTTATTTTATTATATGGTATTATACAACTGCTTATTACCAATAGCACAGAAATAATTATATGTTCACAAAGATTTCTATGCCTTCTTTTTTAAATGCAATCTGTAATATTAACTTTCCCTTATTTTTTGTTCAGATGCAAACTTTTTTTTTAAAAAAAAAACCTAATAGCGAGGTGTTTATTATTTTATTACACAAAGTGCTAAAGGTCACGTTAGGTCTGACAAGGACAGCCGGCATGTTTTGGTTTGAAAAGGTCAACTTTTCTTGTTGGGGCTGCATGCATATTTAGTGGTCCATGGTTCCTTAGAGCAGTGTTTCCCAATCCGGTCCTCAGGGACCCAGAGACATTCCACGTTTTTGCTCCTTCCCAATGTGTTGCTCCCTGCCTGACAGTCCACAAGTTTGCTTCTTCCTAGCTCCTTGCCACCCGGTAGGGAGCTGGGAGGGAGCAAAAATGTGAACCGTCTGTGGGTCCCCGAGGACCAGATTGGGGAACACTGCCCTAGAGGACAGCCGGCCCCCCATCTGAAGTACTTAGCAATGGTCTTGTGCCGGAACAGTCTATAAAAAAGATGGCCGCCCACCAGGACAGGGAGCTGCTGGAGCTGGTACTCTGTATTTCTACACCGTGTCAGCAGGGCCACCTGGAAACTTCTGCCTCTTTGTCATTCATGCATACATTTCTGTCCTAATGAGGACATCTCAACGATTCTCCCTTTAATACAATCAACAATCGCTCCTGTCAATACCAAAACTCAATCAAAAACATGAACAAAAACATTTGTGTAGTGTTTAAAAGGTGTTTTATTTTCTATAAATGTAAATCAGCAGGCAGCAAATCATGCATGCATAGACTTAAAAGCAAAATATACACAAACTAAGGGCGTAAGACTTACTTATGGAATTAGGTGGGTGAACATACACATGAATAATGTCAGATGTACAAAGACAAACCTTAAAAGTCAAGTCCCGTAGTCATGGATATACCGAAAGACAAGAGTCAGTAATAGGCAGAGACAGAGAAAAGCATTGAAAAACCACACTACTGCACCTCCTGAAGTCTTTGCATTGTTTGATATGACTCAAGTGCATACTGTAGCAATGAGGCTTGAAGGCACTTCAAAAGGATGGATGTAACTGCTCCAGTTGCTCGGAGAGCACAGGGTGTAGCTCTGGAGGACAGTTACAGCCTGATGACCCGCCGATCACCCTCTGCCTCCAAAATCGACAAATGATTTGCAGCAGTCCAAAGAAGCTTATAGATTTTCTTTTCACTTGTCTTCTCCTTTAATGCACACGGAGCACAAGCAGACCGATTCAAACTTTTATTTAGCGGACAGGTTAAAAATAACAAGACAGAGCTGTGCTTACATCTTTTTATGGATATTATACCTTTATGTATGTTAAGACTCCATAGACTTATTTTGGCACCAATGTCTTCTCTGTTATTCTAGCCCAGTTTAGAAGTTTGCAGAAAATACAGTGTACAAAAGAAGAAGAATAAAATCTTATCACAATTTTTTCTTGGCAAAACGTAAAATAAGTTTTCCTATTGGCTTATATTTTCCTTGGATGTCTCCTCCAGCATCATTGCTATTGCAGCCCAAATGAAAGTTTCCATCAATGATGCAGTACTAATCACTTTTAGCATCTTCTAGAAATAGCCAGAGTTGCAGATCAGGCTTCCTTCCAAAATACAAAAAAAAAAACAGCTTCTGTGCTTGTTTCCCTGTGACAAGGAGCTGGAATCCTTACACTCTTCATGAATTTCAATTTGTTTCCCTTCAATGCCTTGACTCTTCAGTAGTGTGTGTGTATGAGTGTGTATGTGTATGAGTGTGTGTCGATGCATGTGCGTGTTCTATAATAATGTTGCTGCCATCTTCCAGATAGATCATTACTGATGTAAATAATAGCCCAGGGTTATGAATATTTCAGTTCTCTCTAATAATGCCCCTACCCTTTATAGTGAAACTTAATCCAGTGACTTAATTCCAGAGAACAAATACCCCTGCATTTGTTATTTATTTTTGCTATATCTTTCCATTGGTGTACACTTGAGTAATCCCTTATGAAGCAGGAGCTGTGTTGTAGGGTGCATCAGAAACTGTGTAAATATTACATATCTACAGTGAGCCGTGCAGGCGTGTATGGGGGAATCTGCTTGAACACAAATAAATGCCTGCCAGTTACCCACTAATGGTGTTTGTCCGAACTAATGATGAGCTGCCTTTCGCCCATCACTCCCAAGGTCACTTAAATATGCAACACATTGGTAACTTGTAAACACCATACAACCTGTTTAGGTATGGGTGCTTTATGCCAGTCTTGACAACAAGGTTACAAATTTACAGTGGATAGGCCACAAAAGGAAATTAGCAGGTGGACAGATGTTTACTTTGTATGGATTCATACTTTTTTCTGCATGATTATGTTCCAGGGACACAAATTAATACCTTTGCTCCAGGCAGTCTGACACAGTATACACACAACAGCGAAGAGAAAAAGCACGCGGATGATTCCACCTTCACCTTGTCAGACAGCTTTAACGAGGTGCGGCTGCTAAAGAATAGACGATTCTTTTTTGGACACAATGACCGGATGAAATAAAATGTGCCTGGGTAAATGGCTTAGCCGGCACGCTACAGACTTTGGTTTTCACTCATTTGGACACTATTTTTTGTAAACCAGTTGCAGTAGGCAATTTTCTCTTAATGACTTCTTGCAATCTTCTCACAGATCTCAAAATGTCACGTCACTGGTTTTGTTTGAGAATAGTGTCTTCAAAGCCTCATTTTTGTTTGTTTTCTATAGATCACCGAGACGTTGCCTGTTACCCCTTCACCTTTAGACAAAGGGAGGGAGGCTCTTACAAAAAGAAAAAGAGAGGAGAAACATTTACACATGACGGACACCATCCCCCCGGAGTTCATTAATGCCTCGAAGAGAACGCAAGTGTGTTACAGTGCATTATGGGGGAAACATTCCCCAGTCCTTTTTTTAGCTTGACCACAATTCCGTTTCCTTTATTAAATGCTCCTAGGTGGATTCTGTTGCCTTGAAGCTTGCATCGGTCCCTCACCGTCACCAACAGGTTGGCACGGTCACCGGGCGCAACCGTGACAACATCGATGATGGGGATGGAGTCCACCGAGCGGCGGATCAAGGGAATGAGGTAAGTGAAATAGTCAGGAAGCAGAAGGATCCTTTGTGCTGCATAAACACCCAGTCTGACTATGTTACATCATATAGATAATTCATCCTCAGCAGATATTATTAGCCACTGTCTAAAAATAGATTAAACAGTGACACATTCTATACCTATATATTTGACTACATGTATGTTGTTATTTTGTTACTTAGTTGACGCCATTATCTGAAGTAATTTAAAATTTTCTATATATAAACAACTCACTGTTTTCTGGAAGACTCCAGATTACGTACTGGAATTGAAAAGAGCATTTTTCAGGTAAAAATCCATGTAAACTACATGTTTACTTGCTGTCTATGATTGAAATGATCTTGTTATTAGTATCTGCTGAAGGAACTGGAGTGGTTTTCCATTCTCTTCTTCTTGGTATGCTACAGCGGTGTCTGCTCCATTATCATCAAACTGCCATGTGCTATCATATGAGGTCTCTCAGAATATTAATGGGATGTCCTTCCTCACACATATATTGTTGAAGAACCCCGCGTTGTCCTCCTTTGCGCTTTAGCCCTGACTGAAGGCATTTTGTGGGGACATAATCGTTATAATCTGCTGAGCTCCTCCCAATAATCCTTTTAACAATGGCGGCATTCTTTTTCATCACTGACAAATCTCAGGTGGGGGTGGGTGGGGAGGTGAGCAATACAGAGCAATACTGCTGGCCATACTTAAGAGATTTTACCAATTTATTTTAAAAACATAAACCTAAAACCTTTGAATACTGTCCATGCTTCTGGGCATCTGTGAAGCTGAAGCACTTGATCTTACAAGCATACAGTTTCATGGACCAAATCACAAGTTCTCATATGCATACATGTGTAAATATGCTGCCTGATGGGCGCCACATGGCGCCTCAGTGGGTAGTACTGTTGTCTTACACTTCCAGTGTTTGTGAATCTTGCATGTTCTTTATGTATAGGTTTCCTCTGATGGGTACAGTATGTGTGCTGTGATGGATCAGCATCCCTCCCAGGGTGTACCTTCACATTGTACTCTGTGTTGCCTGGCATAGGCTCCAGGCCCCCCCTGTGACCCTGGCCAGGAGAGGCAGCTGGAAGATGGATGGGCCACATTGTTTACCTCACAGCTTTCTTGTATGTGTTTCAGATTGTTGCTTCTGTTTCGAAGAGGAACACTGTTATTGCTCTGGTGAAGGATGGTGCACTGAGGCTTGTCACTAACCTGGGTTTGCAGTGGCTAGATTACATGGACAATAAGGTAAACACAGTGTCATAGCTCAGAGCTGTTTTAGTATACTTTATTTTAAGGTATTGTCCTTAATGTGAATGTATGACAAGTCATGTTTATTAAATAGTATTGACAGATAGACAGACAGACAGACAGATCAATCATATTATGGAACAACAAATTCAATTAAAACCATCAAGTGTCTCACTTACTCCCCCTACTGGATTGTGTAGTTACTAAAAAGCATTTCACTTGCTCTGTGGTCAGTATTTTAACAGAAATGACACATTTTCTGAGTTCAGGTGGCCAATATTATCTCCAAGGAGGAGCTCCTCTCAGTAAGTCCAGAGGTGGATGAGAGACAGGTGACATACAATGTCCTGATTGAGCCTAAATGTGGCGTTTTGACGAAATATGACAATGGAATGGCTATTAACACTTTCACACAAGGTATCTGTGTCATCCTTTACTGCACATTTTGCCCCAATTTATTGATTGGTTGTTGTTTTTAACAATAATTGATTGTTTGGTTATGCAACATAAACTCCAGTGCATGAAAAATGATCTGCAAATAATAAAAGCCTCAGAAAAGTAATGTAAACCTAACAGGCCACACCATTTTAAGTAATGACACATTCTTCTTTGAATCAATTCAAGGAGTGGTTTTATTTGTATTGTATGTAACATTTCAATAAATAAATGTTTATGATCTTACCCCTTCAGCTGACATTAACCTGGGGCTGATTTATTATGTCCTCAATGTGGAGAGTATCCATGAAACCTTGGATAGCTTCAGTTTCTCAGTGAATGACAACAAAGGGAATGTGATTAATGGCAGTGAGTTCCGTATTGAGTGGTCTGTCGTCACCTTTGAGCGTACAAGGTGAGTGCCGTATGTATTTTAACTTGTGTTTCAAGGTCAGATCTATCCAGGGATGACTTGATGACTACTCAAATAGCCCAGAGGCCTCTGACCATGTTCATGTGCCTCTGGAACCATCATATGTAGTTATTACAGCGTTTAATGTCACTGTCATGTAATTATGCATAGTTACAGTGTGAGCGAGGATGCCGGCTCCATGACAGTGAAAGTGAGCAGGAGAGGGAACCTTAAGCCTCAAGCATCCGTGACGTGCCAGACCGGACAGGGCACAGCTACCGTCGGTGTGGCCACCAGCCCAGGGCAGCAGGATTATGTGGAGTTTGCTGAGAAGGTATGATGCATCTACTGGGAGATTCAAGGAGAATGACTGGATGCTGCTTTGCAGAGCAGTGAAGACACTTTCACAGAGACAAAACTCTTTTGTTTTAAAGGGATTGACCTTGGAGGAGTAGCAACACCAGCTGCTCTGTATTGTGACTTATAGGCATGACTAATATATTTCATGGTAATATCATGCTAATTATCAGGACTGGGAAGCACTATAGCCTCACACCTCTGGGACCAAGGTTCGAGTCTCCACCATGTTCTCTCCACATCATCGTGGGGTTTCTTCCAAGTACTCTGGTTTCCACCCACAGTCCAAAAGCATGCCAAGGTTAATTACCAAGTTACCAAATTGCCTGTAGGTGTGCATGTGTGTGTGCCCTCTGATTAGTTGATGTTCCTGGGTTGATACTGGGTTGTTCCCTGCCTTGTGCCCATAGCGTCCAGGATAGGCTCCGGACCCCCATGACCCTCCCTAGGACAAGCAGGTACAGGGATGGATGGATTTTCAGGCCAAAGGAGTAGCACTGTTGCCTAACTCCTCTATGCTTAGGGGGTTCAAATTCTGTCTCCACTCTGTGGTTGTGAAGCTTGCCCCTGGTGTCGCCCAGGTTTCCTTCAGGTTCAATACCACAGTATTTCTCAACCCAGGACTCGGGGACCCCCAGACAGTCCATGTTTTTGCTCTCTTCCAGCTCCTGGTAGGGAGCTGGGAGGGGCCAAAAAAATGGACTGTCTGGCCAGATTGATAAACACTGCTCCAGCATCCCCTTGAAGTCTAAAGACATGCAGATGGGCTCTTTGCTGTTTCTAAATTATCACCACGTTCCCGTGTGACCCTGACAGGGATAAGTGTTTAGAAGATGGATAGGGACTGGGCCTACATTACATCAGTGTAGCTACTGAGCCTCCCATTACAATATAGCTCCTTATACAGACACTTGTTTTAATTCCAGTGTGTTAGTATTACCTGCAATCACATATTCCAGCTATGTGGCATTACACATAGCGGCTGATTCACATTAACAAATTTATGGCTGTTGTTCAGGTAAAGTGACATTTCTTAAAGTAACAAGTCATGGTTTCAGTTTACCACTAAGCTGCTGGCTCTACAAAAAAAATAAGAAAACATTACGAACCTTTCAGGAGTTTCCAAAGAGTTTGATAGAGTTGTATGGTACTAAGACAATATTCACTGCAAAAGGCTGGTCCCTAGAGACTGTGTAGTTCCTGTACATGTAGTTCATGTAGTTCCTTATATTGATTGTTGTATCCAAATATGTTTTGAATTTATAGCCTCCCCTACACTCCTTGCTGTGTACAGCATATTGACCAAATTTCAGCACATCACCCAGATAAACTTCAGGCAAAAATATGAGCTCATTAATTTGACAACCCAGGACCCATGAATCATCTAACAGTCTTCAATCTATCACTGTCTGAAATACAAGTTATATTGTCATTAGATGCTTATTCTTTTATGGCTAACATAAGGAAGGAAAATCCAGGAAATCCTTTGAGAGATATGCCACGGAACAGCTGTCAGGTGATGTGTGACTCTGTGGATTAGGATTCTGTGGTCATGATCAGAAGGTTGCCAGTTCAAATCCTGTGGTTGGAAGAATGGTTTCAGCTTTGTTTACTTAAGCAAGGAGCTTGACCCCAATTGCTCCAAACACTGGCTGACCCTGCCTGCCTTCTCATATGCCAGTCATTTTGAATAAAAGCATTTGATAAAAAGGTGCTTTGGCTCTGATTGGTACATTGATGGAAGTATCTGTCATATGAATTGCTGAACATTTTATCTGCCCCTCTACCACAGATTACCTTTAATCATGGAGAAGACACCGCAGTATGCACCATTGTTATCCAGGACGACCAGGTGTTTGAGGATATTGAGAGCTTCTACGTGGAGCTGAGCAGGCCAGTCTGTGTCCTGCTGGGTGAGACATTTCAAGCTGTGGTCCACATCGTTGACATGGAGGACAAACCCATGGTGCAATTCCAAAAGTCTGTTTACCACATCAGTGAGGGTGCTGGTTTTCTTTCTGCTCCTGTCGAGAGAAAGGGTTAGTATGTCTATAAGGAGAAATGTTCAGGTTTATGTCCTTCTCTATTTACACTGGCCATATGTTTAAGGTTCTGTGCTGTCAGAAAAGGTACAGCCCTGGTACAGTTTTGTACTGACATTAATGTACTCCCAATGTTACAAAAATGTTCATTAATGTCCATTTCTGTACCTTATATTGAACTAAAAGGTACATTTACTTAAAGCTAAGGCAGATCCTTGAGAGTACAGCCCCAGTGAAAAGTAATTGTACCCTCAAAAGTACAAATTGGTACTTTTTTCTGACAGTGTACCTCATTTGCAATATGTATGATCTATGCAGTAATTTGTTTAATGTAAGAAATTTGTTTAAATGATCTTCATGTTGGTGTAAATGTATGATTTTATGTTTTTTAAAATGTATTAGTATAGCCATTTCAAAGTCATTCCGGTATGCGCAGTAACCATCCAATATACACATGTACCGTATTTGTTGACTCAGCCACTAGCACGCTCTGTTTGACTACTCAGTACCTAAAGTTATTTAACTAATTAAGTTAATTAATTGAATTGGTGGTGAAATTTAATGAATACATGGAATAGCTGGGGTGCCCCCAAGGAGATATTTGGGGACTAAAGTGGTGTTCTTCAGGATATCAGTAACTATTCGGAGAACAGAAGAAATTCTTGTAGTTTTTCACTGTTATCATTTATTTGCATACATTCTGATGCTAAATTGTTTTTTTTTTTCTGAGCAAATATACACTTAGTGCCCAGGTAAATAGTTTTCTATAATTTTCTTTGACTGCATTTCTTTAGACCTTTGCACAGGACAGTAGCTTGTATTGCCCCTGATGGGATGGCTGGAGTTCAGTGGATCTTCGGTTCAGGGCCCTTAAGGTTTTCTGTCCAGTTGGTTTCTTTTGATTCTGATGTATGAAATATGGCTTGTCTTGTTTAGGTGACACCGGCAGCATTGTGTCTGTACTCTGCCACACTATGTCAGGGTCCTCCCAGGGAAGTTGGACACATGCTATGGAGCCTGGTGCTGATTTCAGCACCAGTGGGATGCCCATTACAAATAGGATCATTTTTGCGGTTGGTGTGAGTGAGTCCACCTGTGATGTGAAGCTCGATGCAGAGTATGAAACATTCAAGGAGTTTGAGCTGGTTCTGTCTGAGGCCTCAGACAATGCCCATCTGGGGCAGATAACCACTGCCAAAGTGGTGATCGATGGACGTAATGAGGTCCCTACTGTATTTTTGGGAAACAAGTCTTTTACCTATGTGGAGGATGCAGGTAATGTAAATGACAATGTTTTGTATCCTTAAACCTAACCAAGAATCAAAATGAATCAAGAAAGAGTTTCAGAGGAGTTTATTGCTCTCTCTGTAATGGAACATTTGTTCACTCAGGCACCATAGAGATTCCAGTCTTGAGGCGAGGCAGCAAACTCTCTTCGATGGCATCTGTGTGGTGTGCTACAAGGCCCTCAGATCCCATGTCTGCCACACCTGGTGTAGACTACATCCCCAGCTCCAAGAAGGTGGACTTCAAGCCTGGGGAGAAAGAGCAGGTTTGGTGGATGGTATTCACTGTATTGAAAGATAATATGGAAATGTTTAAACAAAGGCTTTACCACATGGCACTGGGGGAAGGAGTGGCCAACCAGGCGCTAATCAATTAATCAATTCAGAGCAAAACTTCCAGGTCAAAAGATTCCATTGCACATATTACAAATCTTGTGATTTGTGGTATACCAAGGTCGGGGTTACTTGGGTGAAAGAAAAACCGGGTTTCTCAATAAATGCAAATTAAAGAGAACAAATCAATATGGATAAAATTGGTCACCTGATCCTCCCTCATGAGACAAGCTGGGGTCCACACTACCTGCCAGCTTCATTGTGAGGTAGCACGGCTATATTGAGTCTAAATTTAAACAGAGGTTGTATCTAAGAGAATTTTACCTGCCTTTGTATTTACAGACCTGTAGTTTGGCAATAAAGGATGATGCGCACCAGCCAGTCATTGAGGGAATGGAATCCTTTGTGGTATTCCTCAGCTCACCAGAGGGGGCAATGCTCACTGAACCATTTGAGGCAGCAGTGATCATCGTAGACACCTTTCAGGACAGTATGTATCCTTAACCTCACAGGAATGGGTAATGCCTTTTTGATATATTTATGGTGTAGCAATTTTTGTCCGTTGCATTTATATTTTTAGTTCCCAGTATGCAGTTTGAGGAGGCCGTCTATTCCGTGAAGGAGACAGCCCACCTCCTGCACCTCCCCGTAGTCCGCTCTGGAGACTTGACTTTCACCTCCTCTGTCAGATGTTACACTGAGAACCTGTCAGCCTCAGCAGCGGAAGACTTTGGGGAAAGAAGAAACGGTGATGAGTCACGCATTACCTTCCTGGTGGGAGAGAAGGTAGTGCTTTTGTGGATTTTCAAAAGAATTCCAATCATTTGTGACTATTAGTCTCCTGGTTCAATGATCAAGACTAGTCCTATTCTTGTACCTTTCAGAGGTTCTTAAACTACACAAATTCAGTATACATAATGTACTCCAGAGACGGATCTAGGAAACTTTGCACAGAGTGGCAAGAGGGCACTCTTGCCACTCTGCATGTATATTTTCAGAGGTTGCAAGGCAAAAGCATTCTTTCAGATGCAAAGGTATATGTGTACGATGTTAGATTTTTAATTGAATTTACACTGGAATTTTATTGAATATAATAACAATTATTTGTTATTTATTTCTCCCACTCCCAATGTACAACTGTAGTTCAGCATTCTAGCTAATGTTTTAGATGCAGTTTAAGTAGCCTGCGCCTGCTATTTGAAAAATAGAGGATAAGTAGGGGCTGCAAGAAATTTAAAAAACTGAACAACATGCACAACATGTGCAAGCATGCGCTAGTATGCATCCTAACAGTCATGAGATGCTAACCAAATGCAAATCGATTTCCAAAAGCTTTACTCACTTGGATAAACCAACTCGAATTGTAAACAAACTCACACTCACAGAAATGGTATTGTGGAATTCTCTTGGAAAGATAAGCATTTTGGAGACCCCTGCTACTGTTAAAAAAACATTATTTTGAAAGTTCTGACCCTTGGGAACAATTGCTATAAATCTTGTCTTGATTCGTTCAGCAACAGTGGTCAGCTTTTCCCACACCATGTCCAATTTACCTAGTCTTGAAATTGTAAATAAAAGTATAAAAAATGCCTTCCTTGTGTCTAATTATAGTTTTTCAGCTTAATTCCATTCCTGACTTTATATTCTACTTTTTAAAAGTATTCCTAGTGTGCCCCCCTACTGAGTGGCCAGCTATGGCTATAATGACTGTGACCAACGCTATGAAGTTGTTGTACAGCATAGGTTTAAAACAAGGTGGGGCTTGTGATATGTCGTTAAACTCATGTTTTTACTGCCTATTTATTTCTTTCTGTTTTGAGGAACTGTACGATATTGACTGGCCGAGAGGTCCTTCAAAGAGGAGGGTCTCTAGTCCCCATGTTACGAGGTGGCTGAATGAAAATGAATGCCATTTCATGAAAGCTGAACAGATTGGCCCATATTAGGGCTCATTGTATTCAGTAGGCTGAGAATGCTGTGAATTGTGTGTATACGCAATGTATGTGCTGAAATCCATGGAGAGATACAGATGATGTGACAGATTCAATATGCAGTAGTAGTTTTTGCTGTGTTTGGCCATTTTAGCTTGTGTTTAGAATATTGATTGTATAGGATATTGATCATTGGACCCTTACAGAGATCAGCATACTTTGTGCAGTGAGTGAGTGCTATGTTATTCATGTAAACATACAGGAAGTGCACAATTTGACTGGTAGCCATCTTGAAATGTTATGAAATTTATATTGCTATAATTAAGTCATTTTTAGCCAGAATTTTATTACAGTATGGAATGTCTGGAAAGTAGCAGAGGTACCGCCCTAGAGGGATGCCTTAGAGGTTGCCCTAGAGGGTGTGCTGGCTAACAGAAAAACACACACATTGCTATTATTTTTTAACTCCTCATTTGGTATGTGTGTGAACATCAGTTATAATGGTGGTACCCAGAACTGCTGCTATACCTAGTTTACATATGCAAAATGAAATTATATTGGTGGGTTGTCTAAGTCTGAATCTGATTCAAGTCTTAGTAACTCTCGCCCCCTAAGAACAAAGAAGGAAAGGAACAGAGCCATAAGGAGGAAAGGAACAGAGTCATAAGATCTGGCTCCCTTCAAAGAGCTGTTAATTCCCAACACTAGCCGAGAGGAAATGAAAGGGAGATGGGGCTGAAGTGGAACAAACCATCATTTTCTGGAGGGGTAGCCTACATGGTACTCTGAGCCTGGGAGATTATATTTGATGTGCCTTAAGACATGAGAACCCTTATAAAAATTAATGATTAATTCTGTTGAGTTGCATATGCCACCCGACAGATCTGCCACTGTTGTACCCACAATGGATATACTGAATAGCAGGAAGCTTTATTACAAATTTGCCTTGGTCACAAGTGACTGCTAAGCAAACAAAATGTAATCCAGTACACTTTTGAAGCTACTGAAGTGGTCATTCTGGTTCTATTATTTCAGTATGAATTTTAAAAGCATTGTTTTCTCTTAGGTGAAAAACTGCACCATCTGGATCCATGATGACTCAGTATTTGAACCTCAGGAGACGTTTCGGGTACACTTGGGGGATCCAGAGGGCAGCAGATCCACTGGGGCACTGGTGGGCATGAATCGTGTTGTTACTGTTACCATCACCAATGATGAGGATGGTAAGTGAAGGGGTTCGTGCAGACCAGGGTTCCCCAATTCCAGTCCTGGAGAGCCAGGCTGCAACACAGTTCACAGATTTCCCTTCTCAAACACACCACACTGAATAAGGTGTGTTTGAGCAGAGAAATCTGCACACTGTATTGCAGATTGGCCTTCCAGGACCGGAACTGGGGAACCCTGGTGTAGACTGACATTGTGACAGAAAAAGGTAGTAAAATCATCTGCAAAATTTTAGGCAAAGAAAGTAAATTAATGGCAAAGTGATTATCTGATCAGTGGGACACTGGGATGATGCACATCTGTTTTATAAGCACATATATCTGCTGATGCAAGAGCTTGTACAAGATCACTCACAGTGTAATTAAACCCTTCTGAAATCAATTAGATAAAGAACACTCTGGGTATGGGATTATCACTAGGGTTGTTTTGCTAGCAGTGTCTGCTGTCTTCTACAGTTCCCACAATTGAATTTGAAGATGCAAAGTATCAAGTACGAGACCCTGTAGGTTCTGAGGACACACAGGTTCTGGGCATAAAAGTGATCCGAAGAGGCGATCAGAATCAGACTTCTGTGGTGCGTTGCAGCACCAGGGATGGCTCAGCCCTATCTGGTGTGGACTACAATCCCAAAAGCATGGTTCTCCAGTTCAATCCTGGTCAGTCTTTCTTAAGCAAATAACCTGGGATATTCATTTCATTGCCGATTTATTCACTGCTGTTGCAGTTATCCTTAGTTACATTTGGAGATATAAGACAAATTACATAAGCAAATTAAGCTTTGCAGAAAAGCAAACATATTCATTAGTGTAATCAATGTGTAGAGTTTTTGCTTATAAAAAAGTATATTATATGATAGAATTTGTCTATTTTTCTGAAGGAATGGACCGTATTGTCTTCAACATTGAGATTTTGTCCAGTGAGGACAGAGGGTGGCACAAGTCATTCTCAGTTATCTTAGGTCCTGATGAACCTCTGAAGACGGTACTTGGAGAGATCACCATGGCAACCGTGACCATACTTCATCAGCAGTCTTCAGGAAATCTCATTCTTCCTGCCCCTCCCATTGTATGGGTTAATTATCACTTAGTACATGAAATAATACATGTATTATAAAAGCTTTTAAGGGAACTGTGTCCTTTTGATATCTTATTAATAGGATATGATAAAGTTAAACTTCACGTGTTCATGCTAAGACTACTGATTTTTTTACCCACAGGCCACAGCTTATGCTAACTGTTCAAAATGTCATTCATAGCAGTTCTCTGCTACAAATATTGCACTATAAACATTTCTACTACCTACATTTTTTTTAGTTAACTAAAGCAAGCTGGACAATTTTTGTAAAAAAAAAAAAACTGCTGTTTTTCTTATATGATCAGAAGTGGCTATTTTTTTGTTTTCATATTTCTGTTGATGGAAACAAATGCCTGTTTAATTGTGTAAGCAAATCTTGCAGAAACAAGAACTGAGCCACCTTGTTTGGTACATTTTGTAGGTGGTCTCCCTGTCTGATTACGACCATATCCAGGAGGTGCCAAAAGAAGGCACTTCAAAATCTCCCTCATCAGGATACCCCCTAGTATGTGTGATCCCATGTGATTCCCACCATCCTAAGTACTCTGTGATGAAGGAAAGCTGCAGGGAGGAAGGGATCAACCACAACTCCATCCGCTTTGGCTGGGAGGTGGCAGCCCCTACAGATACAAGTGGAACCAGGTCCCCATTTGAGACAGTAACAGACAACACTCCTTACACTAGTGCCAATCACATGGTAAGTCACAGATCATATTAACTGCATTTCTGCTTTGCTACCTACTGTGTGGAAAGTTTCCCAACAATGGTCTTAGCTGCTATAAAGTAGTTTTAAAGTTTTGATCAAATCAGTGTGAAACCATACACCCATGTGTCCATAAATTCCTGCATGATATCAGTGACAATGAATGGGTGGAGATTGGATGTCAGTGATGATGAATGGGTGATGATTGGATGTCAGTGATGTCATACATGCATGGCATATTCGCAAGCTTTGTGAGGTCAGCAAAAGTACATTGTTGCTATGTAGTATTTCAGTTTACTATTCAAACACTCGTGGACTGTTCCCTGCCTTGCACCTGTAGCTTCCAAGATAGGCTCCGGACCCCCTCGACCCTGAATAGGACAAGCAGTTAAAAAGATGAATTAATAACTGAATGAATGATTGAATTGATATCCAGCACAATGGGTTCTCAACCCTGTTTCTGGCAGGCTACTGTGTGCAGATGTCTAAGCTTTTCCTCCTTTTTAAAAAGGTTATTATTGGCTTACACTAATAACCTTATTATAGAGGAAGAGGACTAAATAGGTTTAATTAGCATAATAATTACTTTCATGGAGCACATAATTGCTTTGGTAGGCTGAAAGTTGGCACATGTTGTGACCTGTCAGGACCAGGGTTGAGAACCACTTCTTTAATGAAATAATAAGTAGGCTCACCGTTTTCAATTTCTGGTCGCTTGCACATCTGCTCTTTTCAAATTCCATTCCATCCTCTGGCCTAATTGTTCGAGTTTGTCATTTATTATCTGTATTTCTTGATACCAATGCATTTATAATATTCGACATCTTTTCCGAATACTGCTGTTACGTAGTTCTTCAAATTAAATAATTTTAAGAAAATTTTATTAGAAATTTATCAGAAGCTAAAAAAATGTGACTAATTCCGGGAAACATCAGCACCCCAGCACATGCCGGCAACTGTGTTTTGTAGCGTTAAAGTATGTTAGTATGAGAGACTCATACTCATCTCTGAATCCAAATGCAACTCTACAACAAACAGGACAAGGCTTCTAAGTGAATTTTCTAGGATCACTAATTAAGCAGGCTTCCCTCTGTTTGAGCTAATCTTCATTTATAGTACCTAAGCATTTAACCTATATTCAAAAGTATTCAAATTGCTTATTATGATGCTTGATTGCAGCTTGATGGATATACGAGTTACTTCGCCAATGTTTCATATCCAGCATATGCCTTGCAAACATGTCTTATCTGTCGCACAGGTGCTAGACAGTATTTACTTCAGTCGACGCTTCCGTGTGCGCTGTGTTGCCCAAGCTTTGGATGGGGCCAGCCCGCTGGGCCCCCCACTGAGGAGCAACACTGTCACCATCAGCAGCGAGGGCGCCATCTGCCCAACCCCAGTGCCTGTGGGAGGCGCCAGGGGCTTCCCGGCCCAGTCTTTCATCGCCACACTCAAGTACCTGGATGTCAAGCACAAAGAACATCCCAACAGGTCAGCTGCGTTTTCCCATTGCAAGATGTGAAAACCATTAGAAAGCTGTTGGATTACATTTTAGGCTAACATTAATTGTGTATTTAAAGGTATTTTCCAATAAATCTCATGAATAAATATATTAAATAAATGCATATTTATGATGGCTCAACCAATATATATCAGCTGGCCATTAAAATCGGTCGGCATCAAGGCTCCACAAATTTATTGGTATCGTCGGAAAACACAGAGAAGCTACTGATAGTGTCTAATTAAACATTGATGATGAGAAAGTGTGCCCTCTGGTTGGGGAAAATGCTGAGTGGCTATGCTTCCTGCATCATAACTTAGCTCCAGGGATGGATTAACTATTCTGGGGGCCCTAGGCTGACATGGGTATGGATCCCCTAAGGGGGGCAATCAAGCTACTTTTTGGACCCAAAAGAGAAACATGATGAAAAATGATGGAACATCAATAATATGCTAATCAAAGTGCTTGGTGCCTGCGGTAAAACGTACTGATCCGGGTGGGGGCGGGAATGCAATCAGCAAAATTTGCAGTTGGGGGGATCACACCTCCAGATCGACTGGCCAAATTTAAGATATAGAATGTAATATTTTAACCAAAATTGTTATATAAATGGTTTGGAGTGGACGTTTGACCAAGATCTGCCGGGGCCCCGGGTTCTTTGCCCCGCTGTCCTCCCAAATTCCGCCACTGATTAGCACTCTCAGCCAGTGATTTGTGGGTGATTCAGTCTAGGGTGGAGTCGTAACAGATTGCATGTGTTCTGTTATGGAAGATCAATGGAAATTCTTTTTGCTGTGAGTTTTTTTTTTTGGAGCTGTTAGCCATGGTTTGTGGCTCAGCAGATTCAAGTACTGTGCCCCTTATATGAAGGTTGGCAGAGTGATGTCACCACTGAGTCCTTGCGCAAAGCCCTTAATTCTAATTGCTTCAGTGACTGTTTTAACAAAAAAAAAATATGTCTCTTTGAATAAAACTGTCTGCTAAATAAATGTAATGAGAGATGGACACATAGCATTAGACCCCCCACTTACCTAAATGTAAGAAGTCTTTACCGTTTCTGAATTGAACAAAAGGGGGTGGGGTACAATATGCTACACCAAACCCTTAACTAAATCCAAAGGAGACACCAAAAAATTAAAAATATAAAGCATCTGTACTCTGTTTTTGTCTGTCAGGACAGTCCATTTGTAAGGTGCTTTTGTTAGGTAGAACAGACAATGTACATTGCATTTCCTCTTGTTTGAAAATTCACCATTATGAGAGTTTATTTTCTTGTTTTGAGTTCAACTTACAAGGTGGCTTGTTTTATATTATTTTAAGAGATTGTGAGTATCTACTGTTTGAGTTTGACGTGATCATATCAGTTTGTTTAAGTTAAACTGTTGGCTTGCAATTTTGGCTACTGTATATAAAATGAAATTAGTCAATGTCAGTTATTGGAATTTTGTAGTATTGGTATCATTAACAAAATTTTTATACCAGATGGGCACTAGTATTTATGACTTGAATAAAAAGGAAAACCTCATGAATGTATAATGACTGGTATTTGGGCTTCAGGATCCATATCTCAGTGCAAATCCCACACCAGGATGGCATGTTCCCCTTAGTGTCTACGATGCCGCTGAACAACCTACACTTGCTGCTGTCTGAGGCCATGTATCGCCAGCATCATATCTGTTCCAATCTTGTTACCATCAAAGATCTGCGCGGCATGACAGGTGAGTAGGGCACCATCCATTCAACTTCTTTTCCAATAGAAGGTCACAAAGGGAACTGCGTAACCTGTGGGGGGCGATATAGGGCACACGGTGAGAGTACACCCCGGATAGGGATGCCAATACTTTAAATAAGAACGAATAATAAATAATAACTAAGAATCGAAGTAAATTCTTTTAATAATATGACATAACTGCATTCTTTCAAAAAAAAAACCTAACCAACTAGCAACAACCATATTTATCTACTTCTATTGCAGAGATGGGTTTCTTGGACAATGTGGTCTTCGACACTCTATCCCTGAGCGCTGGCTATGACCGGCCTTATCAGTTCAATTCCAGCGTGAGGGAGGCAAGAACAATCCAGCTTTACAAGCACCTCAACCTGAAGACCTGCATTTGGACCTTTGAAGCTTATTATGACATGACAGAGCTCATCGATGTGTGTGGGGGCTCTGTCACGGCTGACTTCCAGGTACCAAAGGTTACCAGTATCTTGGATGGCTGGGAGGACATATCTTCAGTTTCCAAACCTCTCCTTAGGGGCACCCCAGCCATTCCATGTGCTTGTTAAATTTCACCATCAGCTCACTTCATTGACTTAATCAGTTAATTAACTTCATAAACTATTAATTAGCCAAACAAGGTGCACTGTTTCAACAAATACATGGGTATACACACCCATGTAAAACACCTTGGGGCAACTGTTGTGAAAGGTGCTGTGTATGAATGAATTGAATTTAATTAACTGCAAATACTGAGTACAGGTTTTGAAACGGTTCAGCTACCAAATTTTGACATAAAACCATAGTTTTACACATCAACATAATTGAAACATTTTCTGGCAGCCTAAGTCTTATTTTACTTTTTTATTCATAAATGGTTTGTTCAAAATAAAACTATACTGGAATCTGAGCAACTACACTACTACTTAAGGCCAAGTTTCTTTTTTGTTGCTTAATGTACTGTGAAATAAACTAAATACAATTACCTAAATGAAGCCATACATCAGTTTTTATATTCAGTCCCTTCTATATATATATAGTTTTGCTAATGAAAAACATTTTTCTAAATTGACCTCTCATGATGGTATCTGCTGAGCAATGCTTTAGAATTATTACTGTATACACAAAGTATTAAACTCCAAGGTTATCGTGCACTACATAAAATATAATATGTACCGTAAAAAGAAATGTACCCAAGTGCTGCACTGTGATTTGCATTTGGTTTTTTACTATTATCAAGGTCAACATAATGGCTTACCTGTTAGTCTCACGTGCAAAGTCAGCCAAACTTGGAATTTGTATACAAGTCCTGCACCTGCAAATTTACAGGCTATGATATTTACCGCTGCGTTGTCTCTGACAGGTGAGGGACTCAACACAGTCATTCCTCACTGTTCGATTGCCACTCTATGTATCCTATATCTATGTGATGACACCTCGTGGCTGGGCGTCTCTGGAACACCAGACAGAGATGCAGTCTTCCTTCTTTTATGACACCATGCTCTGGAGAACAGGTACATGGCCCCGTTAATGACTAGACAGAGTGACATAGCATCATGTCATCTAGCAGAAATAACTCCGCATCAAGTGATGCTTCTAAGTAATGCCTATGGAGTGTGTAGTACAACAGGCCGAAGATAACACAACACAGAAGGATGTGTTTGATTTGAAAGTGATCAGATGTGGAAGTACTCATTTACTATTTTTATATTCATTTTTAAACCAAAGATACCTTATTAGGTCACACAAAAACCCCAGAGAAATTCAACCGCATTTCTTTTTTTGCTTCTATCGTTTCACTTCTCATCTCTGTGCAGTCTTTAAATAACCTGACCTGTCAACATTATAATCAGTAAAACCTGTTTGATTCAAGTAGGAAAAGAAAAAGTAGAGAAAGGACTGTGGGAACTTGCCCAGGCTCACAGTTCTTGTTTGCCATTTTAACATTTGTTAACAGTTTCATAGACATGTCTTACCCTTTAAATCATATATCTCTTTTTTCCATGTTAGGTATACAGACTGACAGCGTACTCTCAGCTAAACTGCATATCAGCAGAATATATATTATAGAAGTTGGACGGCTTGTGATTGAATTTAAAACACAAACAAAATTCAGAGGTATGATTCACATTAAGTTTTAATGCAATGTGTTTGTACTACACTTGCCTGACACTGTAGACTAGTGTTTCCCAGTCCGGTCCTTGGAGACCCACAGACAATCCATGTTTTTGCTCCCTTCCAGCTCCCGTAGGAGGGAACAAAAATGTGAACTGTCTGGTGTCCCCAAGGACCGGATTGGGAAACACTGCCTAGACTGATATAAAATTATGGTGCATTTTCTGTGTCCTTAAGGTCAGTTTGTCCTAGAGCACCACACACTCAAAGGTCAAAGGTCACATGTGATGGCTCCAGACCACCTGGGAGGAGTTGACTTTGACTTGCAGCTCCTGTGGAGTTCCCAGTCCTTTGACTCAGCACACCAGCTCTGGAGGGCTACCAGCTCCTACAGCAGGTTAGCCAGCAGCTTTTGGTGTCCTGAAAGACTTCGAATGCAAGGCATCCAGTCCACACACAGTTCCCTGAGTGTCCCTGTTGTGTATTTCAGGAAGGATTACTCTGGAGAATATACAATATTTCTAATACCATGTACCGTGAAGCTCACCCAGTCCTGGATTGACCCTGGAGACAAGCCCCTATCCTGCACAGCACAAGCCCCTGAGAAGTATCCCACCACATAGCATTTTAAACATCTCACTCATTCAAAGCAAAAATCCTCAGTAACTACCTAACAATTTGTTCAGTACCCTAACTTGTCCTGGGTATGACGTTAATCTACATCCAGCCCTATAAGGAGGTCCTCCAACTTACAGGGGAAAAACATGGGTGTTGGTGACAGGATTGGCACTCCAGCCATTGGGAAAAAACCTCACATGGGTCCATTCAGACTCGTGTGGTGCTGAGGTATCACCCACCGTATGGCTGCACTCAGGTTCTCATCCCTGAAGTGGTTTGTCATGTGATGGGTGCAGCAACACACTATAATCAGTGCATGTTCCTTACCTAACTCATGAATACAGATAATTGTATAATACTCATTCTTCTATATTAGGTTCCTGGTTCCCATTGCGTTCCAGCCAACAAATCGCCCAGTTCCCGTCGCCTACTCCTTAAACACAGAATTCCATCTCTGCAACACTGAGAAGGTGTTCATGATGGACCCTGCTGCTGCAGACATGTCCATGGCTGAGATGGATTACAAAGGAACCTTCTCCATGGGTATCTTGCCTTTTCTCCTGCTACTAACTTTTGTGAATATGCAATTTGGCATTGCAACTTTTGAATACTGGAAGACATACTCAACCAGTTAAAAGTTCTTGCATTTTCTATATTTGCATGTTGTTCACTTAACATTTACTAAAAGTACGCTCAGTATTCTTTGTTAACAAATAAATGTATAGTATGTTCACCATTTGAGTACATTTATTAGCAAGAAAATGTCATATCTTAAATTCATCAAAGTAACCTCCTCTAGCAGTTATAACAGCAGATTTGAGGCATTCTTTCTACAAGGGGCATTAAATACTGCTCTGTTTTGTGGGATGATACAGTTAACTAGTGCATTTAAAGTTAAGGACAGCCTAAAATTTGACTCTGCCATTACCACACAACCAGCTAATTGGATGTCAGACATGCACTGTTACATACCACATGTAGAGGTGTACTTATTGCTAATGAGTATTGCATAATAAGAGTTTTTTTACATTTTATTTGCTATTTCATAGACATTTGAAAGACAGGAATACGTTTACAAGAACAATTTGCTTCTTTTAATATGTATTATTTAAGTCATCATGCATACCATACCTCACTACAGGCCAGATACTATACGGCCGTGTGCTGTGGAAGCCTGAGCAGAGATTAGACACGGCCTACAAACTGCAGCTGGAGAAGGTGTACCTCTGTACTGGGAGGAATGGCTATGTGCCCTTCTTCGACCCCACAGGAACTCTGTACAATGAAGGTCCCCAGTATGGCTGCATCCAGCCCAACAAGTACCTCAAGCATAGGTTCTTGCTCTTGGTAGGTACAATACACGAGTGGTTCCCAACCTTATTTTATCCAAGGAGCCCCTGTGTCTAGGAAAACATGCTTGGGCCTCCCTGCTCAGGTTATGATATTGTTTCTCTTGTATGCATTCAGCAATTATGACAAAAATTGCTGTTTATTAATATAAACATAATTTCATTTGGTTACACTATCAAACACTTTAATTTCTTTTGAACATGGCTCAAACAAGATTTCCTTCCACTTTGTCCACCAGCACTTTTTTCTGTTCATGATATTGCTCCTAAAGCAGAAGGTGAATGTTTATAAACAAACAAAAACTAAATCTAAAGCATATATGGCAGATGGTTCTGAAATCAGAAACCTGACAATCATACACTTAATAAGCGAGAAGACCCTCATTTTATAAAGCCCTAATTTTAATGGACACTTAAAGCATATCGATATAAGTTGTATTGTGTTATCCTATATCTTATTTTGAAAAAAATATTGACATACTGTAAAAAAATTTATATAGGCTTCTCGGTCTTTGCTGAGGCTTGAGAACCAGTGCAATATGACATATTGATAATGAGCTTATTGGGTAGCATCATTGCTTCAGCCTACAGCACGCTTCTGAAATTGACATACTGATATTTGCATAATTATTTCACTTGCGGATGTAAAATGAGTCTCTAAAGTAAGATAAAAAACTTTAACAACTTCTCTATTCTATATTCTTTCTGTGTTATGCAAGGACCGAAAACAGCCAGAAGTGTGTGACAGGTACTTTCATGATGTGCCCTTCGATGCCAAGTTTGCATCTGAATCGGCTGATTTGCAGCCCATGACAATGATGCCTGGAGTGGATGGATTCACAATGAAGGTCGATGCCCTTTACAAGGTAAGCCCACACATCATACTTCTATCTACCTATTTCTGTTGCGAAGTGGAGTAAATCTCTGGCTGTTGTGACTTTTAAAGGTGGAGACAGGGCATCAGTGGTACCTGCAAGTGATTTATGTAATCAGGCCGCAGACTGTTTCTGGTCCAAGGATCCAGCGTTCTCTGACAAAACACCTGAAGCAGCTCCCTACTGACCTGGTGGATGAGACAATCCATCGTTTCACCTTGGACGAATCCCTCGTCTATGACAATGAAGGTGACCACATCAAGAACGGGACAAATATGAAAGCATTGAGACTGGACCGAGAAGTACCCACTTTCTATCCACAAACTGGGGCCTCTATTGGTGGTGGGGTTGTGGCCATAATACTGGTAGTCCTGGTCCTGCTAACGGTTTGCATAATATTCAAGAAGCACCGGTGGAGCGGTGAGAAGTCGACTAGATATGTATCAGAGGAATATCCTTTCAATACCAAGGTAGAGGTGTGCCTAGAAAAGACTTTCCACAGCATGCATTGCACCGTCAGAAAGGTCAATGTAGTCAACGTGACACAGGAAGCTTCTAACCTCAAAGTCAAACAGGTCAACCTGGAGGTCAAGCTTCATGGAAACCTGGATGATGGAACTGAAGTTTGACTACAGATGGGGGTATTTTTCTATTATTTTTAAATAACAAGATGTTTGGGTATTTTTATATGATTTAAAAAATGGAAAGGAAAGGTGGAGACACTGAGGCACATTCCTACTCTGTCAGAATCCAAGATAGCTTAAACACACTTTATTTGAATATGAAATAATGTTATTTTAAGTGATAAAACTAACAGGCTTTTTTGTCAAATCAAAGCTGATTGACTCTAATGAATAAACTGGTGAAATTCGCAGACATGAAGTCAGGCTGTCTAGCCAACGTTCAATTTACCGCTGGAATAAAAATGACTGAACAAATAGCATGCAAGTATAAATGCAAAATAACTGAAAAGGAATCCATACTTCAGGTACCTTGAATAAAACTCAAACTTTGTTCAGTGGGATTTGATAATTTACATTGAGATAATGAAGTAAAAAATCAAATAAAATCCCAATTATATTGTGCATATAAAATACTGTCAAGGGAGCTCATGTTCAGCTAGAAGAATGGATTATTCATACCCTTATGCATAATGTTATCCACTCTTCTAAAAGGATATTTCTGCATTTAAATCATATTGTAAAACCCATAGTCCTGCCCTCTAAGAGTTGTTATACCTAGGACAGCTACATTTTTAATTCTTGAGAAATGGAGGATGAAAATTAACCCAATCATACAAAACCCTTTGAGGCACAGATAAACTCAACCCAGAGGCCTAATTTTAATTGTATTTCAAGAGAGCAAGGTCACTGATGGAACCTAGTTGTTTGGATTGGAATATGTTTGGAAGATGAGAAAACAAGTGTGGGTTCTTTTTTATTATTATTATTGTTTTTTTATCAATTTAGAAGACACTGTTTCTCTATTCAAGACAACATTTAGAGAAATCTTGCCAACAAATTGCTCACTAGATAATCAAGCAAACCAAATAAGATATCAGTGGCCTCTGCTCTTTGTAAAAATGTTCTGTTCTTGTTTTCTTAAAAGGTGCTCGAGCTTCCATGCTGTTTTGGTCATTTGAGCAAATGAACTACCTCATACCTACCACTGATGTCCCCAGCCAAAGCTCTGTCCTCAGTGGTATTATGTGACTATAATTTAAATTGACCATTCATGATTCGTATTTTATTTAAATAATTCTGTGATCCGACAGTACATGGACAATCTGTGGACACTTTTCCACTATATCTGTCTTATTTCACTTTGCGCACATTAATGTAACTTTTATACAGTGCATAAAATTGTGCCCAAGTAAAAGCTGAAAGTCTGTGTTCTGCACTGCATAATAAAGTTCTGTGTTGACTGTGAGAATTGCATTCACTAAATGCAAAATAATGCAATGGACTGTAACTTAAGTCACATTTTGTTGTTTTACTCTGCATATTGTCTCTGCAAATATACCGTCTCCACTAATAGAAATATATCAGCTAAATCTATATCTGACGGCAAAAGCCACAGCCTCGTAGACTTCTCACCCCTTCCCGTTTTCTTGCCTTATGTATGTATTATATTTTCACTGTGTACTGTATTGTATGGTGTACTTGTATATCAGCAAGAACGATGTCATTTGTGATAGCAGTATTGTGGTAATCGAACTGAAACTACATCATCTCAGTCTTCAGAATGTATTGTCAGAGAATTAAGTAAAGTTTGCTTCTACAACCAGCACTTTTTTTTTCTCAGCAATGCATCTCTAACTAAAGCAGCGATTCTCAACCCAGTCCTTGGAATCCCACAGATAATCCACGTTTTTGCTCCTACTGGGAGCTGGGAGGGAGCAAAAATGTGAACCATCTCGGGGTCCCCAAGGACCGGGTTGAGAAACACAACTAAAGCAAGTAAATTAGTCATGTACCAAAAAAAAATTACATTGTTTAAATACGATGCCAGTATGTAATCTCTTCTTAATTAAAATACATGAAACAAATTGACAATGTTTCTGTTTAAATTTCAGCAAAATCAATAATAATAATAATCAAGCTGTACATGTGTGAATGTGTGAATGTACTGTATTTAATGCATCTCGCTTTACACAAAGCACAAGCAGGAAGGGAGGAGCCATCAGTGCTGACCACTTAGCCACCATCCTGATCAGTAATCAGTCAAATTTCATCCATCAATTAGGACCACAGATGAATATTAATGTCCATTATATTACAAGTTTAATATTTATTACCATCTATATATATACACTGCAGGGCCTCCATAATGAGCGTACTGTCATGCAGGTAAGATGTCGAAGAAATATTTTCCTCATATTCTGCATGACTGCATATTGTAATACTTAATATACTGAAACCTTATCTGTAACTATTCCATTAGACACTAATGTGTGTATTATTTCTTGCTACCCTCTGATTCACCATTATCTCAGATAAACTTATTCCAAAAACCTGATTTCACTGACCTTTGGTTTGGTTTGGTATAGTTTGGGTTTTACCAGATAGCGGGGCTAACTGGGGTGAGAGATCACTGCAAATAACTGCATATTCCTTCTTGGACTTCTTTCAAATTCCCATTTTGCTTTGTTAGAGATGTTGGCAGGAAGTCCAACCCCAGGATAATTCCACACTACAATCGCATATATACTCTACTTACAAAACACTGCTGTTCACTGGAGTCCCAGAGATTTAAATATGACTGAGGGCTCCCAAACCTGCATGCAGACATCTTCATTGTTATTGAAAAACAGCTGGCCCAAGTCAATGTACAGTATTCAAACAGTTACTTCAGAATAAAAATGTGATATAGACAACCAAGCCCTGTGCTCTAAGAGCAAAGACGATGACTGAACCACAAGCAGTGCTCAGTGCTCTGCTTTAATAAGGATGGGCTGAACCTGCCACCGGCGCAGAGCTGGCACAGGTTACCTGATTAGTAAATGAGGGACAGATGTGACACCTTATACAGAAAAAAAATAAATAAATAGAAGAAGCAATTGTTTTCTCAAATGTTCTCAAATTTGTTACTACAATGCACAAAAATGCCTGTTAAATACAATTATATATTCAAAAAACAGTTGCAGTTAGTGGAGACAGATAAATTGGGCATGCCATATTACACAACACTGCTCTGAAATGATATTGTACAATCCTGTCAGACTAATACATCTCATGGGGTACACCCATTGGAAGAATGTGGAGCTTCTGTTCTAGCAGGAGGCACTAGGCCCAACCCAGGACACGCCCCGGGGGACTGCAGGAAACCAGTCTTAATTAAATAAAAAAAACACACACATAAGGATGTTTAATCAATATGTCACTATATTCTTGTGCTGAAACTTTGGAAACAGACAAAAGCATCATAAAATCAAACAGATCTAGCAGGCAGCAAGGTGTCTGTGGGTAGTACTGTTACCTCACACTTCAAGGGTAATCTATATGGTGTTTACATGTTCTACAGTAGACAGTCAGATGAATTGGCAAACTGACATCTTGTGTCAGTGTACATGTCATGTGATGGATGGACATCCAATCAAGAGTGTTCCACTGCCCAGTGCTACCTACAAAAGGCTCCCTAGATTATCTGGCCCATAATATTGTACTGGCTAAGGGGTTGGAAGATGAAAGGAGTATTCATATCTGATGTGCTTAATGCTAATAGCAATACATAACTGTAGGCAAATATGAATATATATATATATATATAAATCTTAAATCGTTCAACATGAAAATCAACGTCTTATTTTAGACCTGAGGGAAACAATTGGCTTCGCTATCAGGGTAACTACAGCTTTGCAGGTTCACGTAATACGTTTTCGTATTTGTTTAGTACTATCATCAGGTAGTAGACTAAATCTGAAGGAAATGCAAAACCCACAATTCTCTCCCGGGCATATTATTATACCCACCCACAACGATCACGTAACGAAACTTAGCGATCACGTAAAAAAGACAAATTGAAAAATCCACTTTCAGCTGTTTATTTCGTTACTTTCCGGGCGTATGCCATCTGCGGACTGGCGTAGGTTTTAATCGCACCTTATTTATTTATTTATTTTTTCGAGGAAGTTTCGACCTCATTTCCCCTTGAAAAATACTTTCGCAACTCCAGTTCTTAGTATAGAGGTGTGGCTCAAACTGCTTGCTGTACTTTGTGTGCGAGTAAGAGAACGTCTGATTCATCTAATGATAATTTTTACAACTTTATGTAAAATATCTATGATTCGTTTGATCTTTGTACTAGCAGCGGCATGTGTTACGCTTTGACAGTAAATTCCTACGATTTTCTGCCTCATTTGTAAGGGTACTTTTCCTGTACTGACGGAGACTAAACAGTTTTGGATTGTTTTTACTAGAAGTGTGATTTTTTTACACATTTTCTCAATCCAGAAGGAGATACTTTAATTCGATTTATCTTATATGTGTAGTTTTCGCTGATGTGCATTGTAAATACATTTCTCGTATTACCGTATTATGTAGCTCTAACTTAAGTAATAATACAGTTCTCTAACTTAGATTTCTGCGAATCAGACCGCAGAAATACGTTGATTAATCTGGTGTATTCTTGTGGGTGGGTGGATATGTAAACGGAAACGCGCATTTAATTTGTTTCCTTAAAGGCTAGACACGCTTTATTCAGATCCTTTGGAATGGCGTCTACATGGGTAATGTATGCTTAATTTCTTATCACCAATTATTTCAAAATGATGGAAAAGAAACATAGAAGTTGAGAAGCGTATACATGCGATATGCAAAATGTTTGCTTTATTTTGAGATTTAAGTGAAAACAGCCTTTGAATTTCAGAATGACTTGGACCTGCTCCTTGATTCCCCTACCAAACCAGCAGCTACAGTAGGGGTGGTTTTATTTTGGCATGCATTTGACTGTAAGCCTGTGAGCTACACCTAATTTTCATAGACGAGTTGATTATCTACTATTTTTTCCCCTAGTCTGCACAACGAGGGACTATTATAGACAAGGCTAACTTTAATGCAAGTGAAGATGCTGCGGCTCTGAGGAAAGCTATTGAGGGTCTTGGTAAGGATATTTTCTGATACAGGGAGTTATTTTAATGTTTATTCAAATACATTTTTCCTGTCTTCGTAGCTAATTGTTTCTTAAATTGAGATACAACTCTCAGCTCTTTTTATTTCCAGGTTGCAAGCCGATCTGTACTGGAAAATATTTAGACATTTATAGGGAAGTATAATGGTACAAAAAATGTTGCAAAACAGTAATACGTGGGTTCAGACTTGTTGACAATTTATTCTCTGTTGCAAAAGTAATCTGTTAAAATGAAGCAATGCAACAAATGAAATTACTTAAAGCAATATCTCAGGGTTGAGTATGGTTCATGCTTAATGTACTCCAGGCATTTTGAAAATAATCCATGTTTCTATTTTTTCTTCAGGCACAGATGAAAAGACCATAATTACTATTTTAACAGAGAGGACAAATAAGCAGCGTCAGCTGATATGTTCAGCATACCATCAAGCGACTGGGAGGGTAAAGTTGCTTTTTGTTCAATCTTCCAGTTATATTGAAAGCAGTTTAGAGTGTTAGAATAACAGGCGGCTGCCGTATTCACTGTAGACCCTCAAAGAGGACCTGCAAGGAGACACCCATGGGGACTTCGAAGACCTGCTAGTGGCGCTTATCACACCGGCAAATGTGTTTGATAGTCAGGAGGTAATCAAGGCCATGGAAGTAAGTGGGTTTCTAGATTTACAAAAAATTTTTTAAAAAAAGATGAGAAAAAATAATTGTTACAGTGCAACATGGTGTAGGTGGAAATGAGGGTGACGATCCACTGGCAGCTCCGTGACAAAAGGGGTTTATTAACAAAAAACAGAACATACTGGGAAAGGCATAAAATAAAAGGACCACAAGGGGTCAATAAAAACAGGGAAAGCAAAAACTAACTACAAGAATCCTAAAGTAACATAACAGGGTAACAGGAGTACGATTATTCAACACACAGCACCATGAATACACAGTAACTAACCACACAATGACTGACTAAAGATCTGAACAGGGGTAGGCACCTAAATACGAAAGGCAACTGGGATAATGAGGGGCAAGGTGAAGAACATCAGACAATCAACCAATCACACAGGGCACAAGACAATGAGCAACGGATGGAACAATTATCAAGCACTGAACCTGGAAAATATGTGTGCTTCTCTGTCAAACCAGAAACAAAAGTGAACACAAATACATTGATTTATTTAGGAGATGCCTATATCCAAAGTGACATACAATAGAAAAGGTTTGGCCAACCCATTGCAGTTAAGGGCATTGTTCAGGAGCCAGATCACTCTGCCGACCACAGGATATACCTGTATATCAACAAACACACACAGACAGTCAGACAATTCACGTATTCGTATCGTTAAGGGGATTCTCTATTCATTTCTAAGGGCATAACCAAAATCTGAACAATGACAACCTTAACCTCTACCCAGCCCTAACCTTAACCATAAGTAACAGAAACATGGTTTTTATCACATTTTGGGGGAATCTGGTCCCCACATTGTAATAATTACAAAAACGGATACAAATACACACACGTACATTTGTATTGCTTTAGTAAGAAGCTCCTTGTTTTTTGTACTTACTTCTTCATCCTGGGAAAACATATGCATGTCAGAAAGTCTGCAGTCTGAGTGCCGCCTGGTGGGTAGCAGCCTTGGGGTGCGTGCGGCGATCAGGTACATTCCTACCGGGTTTTCTGCTTTCCTCCCACTCTCCAAGAGCATTCACTGTCTCTGAATTGCCCATAATGTATGTGCAAGGTCCAAGGTGTCCCTGCCTCGTGCCTGCGTTTCGTTTGACAGGCTCCAGGCTTACCGCAATTCTGTATAAGATAAGCGGTTGTGGAGAGTGGTTGTTTCCTGTCATCCTTGCCATTATTTTTAGGTGGCAGTAAGAGCAAGAAGAGCTGGGGTGGGTGGTGAAGTGACTTCTGATTTATTTCTGTGTAACAGGGACTTGGGACGACTGATAATACTCTGATAGAAATTTTTGCTTCAAGAACCACCCAACAAATAAAGGCCCTGTCAGATGCCTATTTGGCAGGTTAGCATTCTTGTTCATTCAGTTTAACTTTATTGTTATTCAGTAACCAACCAGTCAAAGTCATTACCTCTTGTATTCCTTGTTCCTTCACAGAAACGGGGAAGAAAGTAACACTTGACCTCAAGAAGGAAGTCTCAGGGGATTATGGCAAGGCACTTCTCACTTTGGCCGAGGTGCTTTCTGGTGGTATTTTATGAAACAGTTTTAGGTCTTTTTAGCCATTGATCTGTAATGTGCAGAGACTATTCATTTTATTATTATAGGCGACGAGGGAGGACAGCACTATTGTAGATGTGGGAAAAGCCAGACAGGAAGCCAAGGTATGCTGGGTGGGCTGATTATTTGGTACTTCCTGTTACACCTCTTTCTTTGTAGGCACTGTTTAGTAACATTTTAGCTGTTTTTACTTTCCTTCTTCTTTTTGATGTGAATTACATTAATCTTTTTTCCATTCACTGAACCATTTCTAAACATATCAAAAGAAAACCAAGTTATATACATCTTGAATGGAAAACTGACTTTTTATTTTCCAACCCATTTCAGTAGCTTACACCATCTATATCAATTTTAGCTTGAGATCTGTTGAGAGCTGAGTATATGCAGTCTGCAAATTGTCACCATTCCTGGCATGGGAACACCATGCTAAAGTATGTATTCCTTGTTGCATTAAATATTTAATTAATCTATTAAATATATTCATAATACTACTTTTATCAAGTAAGAGGGTTGCCAGAATTTCCCGTTAGTAACCCAAGTGTGGTTTTTGGATGAATGGACAGTTCACAGTATGATTACAGGATTATGTGCATTTCTTTCTATTAACACAACAGGTTCTGTATGAGGCAGGAGAGAAGAGATGGGGAACAGACGAAAAGAAATTTATCGATATTTTGTGCCACCGAAGCTTAGCTCAACTGAGGCAAGGTGAGCTATCTGCCTTCACCACACATTTAAGTCTTGTCTTTGTCTTTATGTTGTTCCAGATGTTTCTAAAACGTTGTAAAAATTTCTCCTGTCTTCTAGTTTTGATTGAATATAAGAACATCAGTGGAAAGACACTGCAGGAGAGCATTGAAAGTGAAATGTCTGGACATTTAGAGGATCTGCTGGTGGCCATAGGTATTTATTTAACAATTGTGACAAAATTCACATTTTTGCATGCATGCAGTGAGCATTGTCTGGATATACTTGAAGTACAATGTAGATCATGGTACCCTATATATAGTTGATATAGTTGAATTATAATGCAACATTAATATTACAGAAAGCTTTAATGGTTAATATACAGTTGTGTTCAGAATAATAGCAGTGTGTATAAAAAAGTGAATATAGCCCAAAGTCCTTATAATAGCTTTTATTTCTATACACGCCAATGCATTGGGAACACTGTACATTCTATTCCTAGTCAAAACATGAAGAAAAATGATCAAATTTGTGTTAACCCTTTGTAAAAATTTAAGAAAAAGGAATATTAGGCTGTTCAAAAAAACAGCAGTGTCTGCATTCTTCTTTACAAACTCAAACATTCACTGTGTAAACTGAAAAAAACTTTCAAGATTTAGGTTCCCTTTGAATCACAGAACTAATATTTAGTTGTATAACCATGGTTTCTGAGAACTGCTGCACATCTGTGTTGCATGGAGTCGACC
>JAODKC010000117.1:12802166-12820142 GCA_026777985.1 Mormyrops attenuatus | reverse complement strand
ACAACATTTGCTGCCTTCCTTCCTTAAATAAGGGCTGTAATTGACACCTGTTTTTTCACAGATTGAATTACCTTACTAATTTAACTTCACACTGCTATTAATTTGAACACGCCCCTTTCAATTAATAGTTCAATTACACAGAAACAGCAGCATGCATGTCATGTTTATTGGTTTTGTATTATTCTACTACACCTACTAGCAAATTATTTGCCATGTAGAAAAAGAAAAAGGTAGAAAATAAATTTCTACCAAAACAGTGATGGATCAGGTTAGTGCTATTATTTTGAACACAACTGTACAGTACTATGCAAAAGTCCTAGGCAGTCAAAGAAAGTGATCTTTAAATGATCTCCATTTTGGTGTAAAACTATGATATTATGTCTGTCAAAGTGTGTCAGCTTAGCCATTATAATCCACTCCTAAAGTTACCCTGGAATTTGCAGCCACGGCACAAAACAAAACTTATTTTTTGACTTGGCTACTACCTCAGCTTTGTTTGGATAATCAATACCTCATTGAGTTGATCATCTAATTAAGTGAGTTGGTGGTGAAATTTAATAAATACATGGAAGGCTGGGGTGCCCCTGAGGAGAGGTTTGGGAACTGAAGCACTGATTATCTAGCCATCCAACAAGATATAAGTAACTTTTATGAGAACAGAAGAAATGCAGGTTACTTTTCATTGTGTTATTGTTCATTTTGTTAATTTAGCTTTTTTTCTGAGCAAATATACATATGCTACCTAGATAAGAAGTCGTGAACATTTTCTTTGATTGTGCAAGACTTTTGCAAAGTACTGTATGCCATCACTGTAATGTGTCCAGAGTAATATCTGATTGATTGTGAATTTTTCTGGTTGCAGTGAAATGTGTGAAGAGTGTACCGGCCTACATGGCTGAAAGACTCCACACATGCATGAAGGTGGGTAGGTTAGTGCAGCATTCTGTAATCACCCTTTAAATTTGCCAGTGGGTGCCTTTTACAGTGCGCATAACAGATGATATAATGCTCCTTTCAGCCCGTATGCAAAAACTTCTTGACTTGTATGAGGTATTGTTGTTACATCCTGTCACATGATCAGGTTCCTGGAGTCTTTAGGATCGTCTATACAGATTGCTGATGCACTGGCATTAATTTACTGGTGTTTTGTAGGGTCTTGGGACAAATGACACTACTTTGAGGAGAATAATGGTCAGTCGCTCTGAGATTGACATGCTGGACATCAAGGCTGAGTTCAAAAAAATGTATGGCTACTCACTGCACTCTGCTTTAGAGGTATGTCTTCATAAGTCAAGGCTTGCTAATGCAATCAGAATTCTGGTCACGGATATTCCCCCAGAACATCAGAGTTTTATTAATGTGTATAATATATCAGACTAGTACAGTACAACACAGCTCTGTCATAAATCATAGAATAATCTAATAAACATTCTTCACTATGATTTAAAACAGATTATGCAACCCTTTATTTAAAATAATTTGATTAAACATTTCCTTTTGAATGGGAAATGGCCTGGTGTGGCTTGCCAGTTAAGAACAGACAACAGCTAATCTTGTTATCAAATTAAATCCATAAGTACAAATATCAAAATCACATGTTTTAATTATTCAGTTTAATTCATATTAGTGCGGGTATTTAGGGATTAGTGGGATGGATATATAATTTTTCACTTCTTTTCCTTGAATTTCAGTCTGATACTTCTGGGGAATATCGCAAAACTCTGCTGAAGATCTGTGGTGGAGAGTAAATGTGAAGCATGTTGACAATTCTAGGTGGCTTTCATCAAGCTACTAACTTGCTGTTTTATTAACTGTTCACTAAAAAGTCTGCATACATGTGTCTATTTTTATGTATGTATACCTAACTTTTAACATTGAAAATTTCATTATATATGAATTTATAATATTCTTTTTTAAGTGAATTGAATTTATAACCATATTGAACAACACACGTGTTGCTATGTAAAGGAATATGACTGTTATTTTTTAATCCAGCAGATGGCAGTAAAAATAAAATGGTTGAAGGAAATTCATGAAGGTAATTTTCTTGGAAAAAAAATTGTGAAAGAATCCTCATTAACGTGTGTTAATATGCATGAAAAAAATTACTTTTACATAATGGAATGTTAAACTACGTACAAAAGGCGACATGGATGAATAAAATGTATGTGAAAAATCACATGAATTTTGTTGAAATCACATATATTTTCCATTAGCTGTGAAGAACAGTATGAGTGGCAAATAAGAAAAATTTATACATATACCTAGACAGGCCCAGTCCATGCTCCCAGTGAAGATATTCTCCTGATATTCCCAGATTTTGAACAATATCCTGCCGCACCATATACGTACTCACAGAGATTTCAAATGTGTACGTTTTATTAGTCAAATACACAGTTATACTGAGCACATTGTATATGGACTTGAACTTAATTCCAATCTAATACTGAACTAACTTTAGCTTACTATTGCTGAGTGGATCTTAGCATGCGGCCCCAGCAGCGACTTCTTCAGACTATTTTTATATCTTCACTTCTTTAAAACGATAAATTAATGATTAATCTTGCACTAATGTTAATGTGCGTACAATTTCATGCTCCCCGGTCGCCCAGAGGAGGATGGGGTCCCCTTCCGAGTTTAGGTTCCTCTCAAGGTTTCTTCCCGCTAGAGGGAGTTTTTCCTTGCCACTGTCGCCTCAGGCTTGCTTGGTGGGGGTTCGGGCCGGTTATATGTAAAGTGCTTTGTGACAATGACTGTTGTTATAAGTGCTATATAAATTAAATTGAATTGAATTAAATGTGCAATGGAATTCATGGTTGCCTAGCCCCAGAATGAAAAAGGGACATAATAGACAAGACATAAAAAAGACATACAAGCATTAGACACTGCATAATTATTTCAGTTATCGATGGTGGGCAAAACTGGCAGCAAGTGCAAGACTTCAGAAATAAGTATTTGTATATGAATATGTGTGTGTTAAGTGGGCTGTTGAGAATGTCCTCCAGGTAGGCCTGCTTGTTGTTAATGCTGATCAGGCCTACTGCAGCTGAATCGTCTGTAAACATGAATACGGTGTTGGAGTAAAAAGTACTTACAAGTTAGTTATATTTAGATTTATAAGCAGTATGTAAGTGCTGTCTAAACTGTTGAAGTACACACAGATGTTGTATGATGTAGAATAAGGCGGCAGGATAATTTACCTGAAATATGCAAGTATGTCCAATATACTGCTTGCATTATTGATTACAAAAAAAGTTTTTTAAAGTTTTACTGTACTTGTTGTATTGAAGTCCTCCTTCATTCACATCCTTGAAAAGCACCAAAATTCAACAAAATGTATTTCTCACAGTATATTGATTTGAACATACACAAATATATTCCTTGTAAGAAGCAATGGAAATACAGAAAAGGCTGGCATCAGTTAACATGATAAGTGGTACAAATGACTTTTATACACTGCCACCCAGAATTTTTCTAGACATTACCCAGAGGGGCTGTATGTTGAATGCAAATGTCCGAATCAGTCGTAACAGCCATTAAACAGACATTAAAATGGCCTGGTTACCAAAGGGAGAAGATTTTGTTGAAAATGTTGTAATGTTTATTGTAAAATAGGATGCTGTGATTTTCTTGGTTTGGGTTTGTTTTGATTCCACCAACGATGGGAAGATAATGACATTGTGTATGTGCTGTTCCCCAGCCTTGAGCCCAGTGCTGCTTAGGGTAGGCTCCAGCCCCCAACCCCCCATGAAAGATGGATGTGAATAGAATATAAGTATGACATTTACAGTATAACACAATAATAATGTGCATCTTGCTCTGAAACTAAATCACTCAGAACAGCAAGGATAACTGAATATCCCAACATTAATTAAACTTGACAGTGTAACACAGCACACCCTGAAAGCTAAACAGATCTTCATCAACCCCTATACAGTCACAAGAAAATTAATCATCAAAGCACATTATGGTTTTCTGGAAGTGACAAATCATGCAAGCCCTTGTAAGGTCTTACAGTGTCGATTTTAATTAGTCTGATGATATACATCCAATAATGTATTAATAAAGACAAAGGCTAATCATTTCTGCAAGCATACCAACTACACTGAGAACTACCTGAATGTATGGTTGAAAACAGAAATATGACTGTAAATATATTCTTGCATTTTATAAAGTATCAATATTTAATTTAAGTGACATGATTTGCTGTAAATCTATAGCAAGCCAGTTTTTTTCCAATAATGTAGGGGTTAAACTACAATAATAACAACAACAACAACAACAATAATAATAATAATAATGTTTAAAATGATGATTATTAATGATTACTAATTGTGATAACAGAGCAAATGCCCAGCAAAGTGTATAACATAACACAAGAATAAAGTGAACTTTGCACGTGTACAACCAACAAAGGGCAAATGGTTCTCCTACCAAGCACTTGCCTCTGCTGGTTGTATTGGTTTCTCCATTTAGAAATCTGTTGCGAAACACGTGCAGGAATTGGAATGAATTAATGTTTTCAATCCGATAAATCTGTATCTTTTAACCACATAGAAGCCTTCGGGCCAAATCTTGTATAGAGGGTTCCGTGATTCCCTATTTGAAACGCGACAAAAATGGTTTGACAGTAAACGCAGCACCTGTAGTGCTGGGAAAAGAAAGAAAATCTATGCGATGTCAGACCTGCATTACAGCGGAATGAGGGATCAGAGCAGTGGTACTTTGAGTATGAGAGACTTTGCCCCACAACATGCGAACTCAATGATATGTGAAAGTAAATAAATTATCTATTATAAAATTATAACTTAAGCTGACAGGGCATGCTATTCATTCTCGTAGGGTTTTAAAAAGGGGTACACCTTTTAGTTGTACTGGATTATCCTCCACGCGTTGACTGGCACTAAACATTAAATTGTGTTCCTGCTATGTCCAAGCTGCTCGTTAGTCTGATCAGTTACGTGGGTATCTATTGACGTTTTAAAATCGTTTCCGTAGGATATAACGATAATTAAATGCAGTGTCTTTTTAAACAGTAAATTAAACAGGCGGTGATGTTAGGAGCTGTAGTTTCAGTCTGAGGACGGGGGAAACCAAACGCAATCGGACTGATCTGGTAGCATATTACTCGGGCTGCCCACGGATCTAAATTGATTATCGTCGGGTATAAACGTCTTGTAGTCGAGGTTAGGTATTGACCTGTACGTCTTAAACCGCGATTGTTAATTTACGCCACTGTTAGAGCAGTTAATTACTTTGTTGCAATTTTCCTTGGAACGTGACGGAGGAGTAGGAAGTGTGTATGGACATATAGGGAAATTCAGCGGCTGTTAAAACAAGCTTTGCATTGAAAAGCTTAAAATTAGCCTATTAATAATGAGGAAATTTTCTCGTATACCTAAACTGGAAAGCGATGGGCATGGTGCTGGATGCACATCGGGATTTGGTTCTGGACTGGGCAGCTATATTGGGAAAGTCTTTGCTGTCGGACGATACCAGGTCACGGTGGAAAAACTTATCGCAGAAGGTATTGTATTCATGATGTCGAATTACCGAAACATTTTCCTGTTAATAATTTAAATGTTATGTGCGGAATTTTTATATGGTGAATCGTGAAATACAATTACTCCGAAGCAGGAGCGCATCATTGGGACTCCGTATAAACTATTTCTTTTATCATAGTTTGGCTTCACACACACATTTTCTATTTAAGTAGGCATACAGTAAGACCCCAAATATGATGTCTCAACACCGGGGGAAATCCCATGGACTGTTCTGTGGTCTATATAACATTTTATCAACTGTGCAATAACAAAGTGGTCTGCTATTAGGAGGAGAAGATATTTTGCAGGGGCCAAACAACAGAATTTATAATGACAGCTGTACAATAACAGATGAAGTACAACTAGATTTATTATTTTAACTTTGCAGTCATTTTCATTTGGCATGTTTTATGTATTAGGATCAGGGGTAGTAATGGTCTCCTTGCTATATGTAAGGTTATGAGGCAATGGTGTTTTCATGTTATTGGTGTCTGGGGAAAAAAAATGTGCCCAAATTTAAGCAGAACACAAAATTTTGTTTTCAAGTGAAAATGGAAGTAAGAGTAAGGGATTTCACTTGTTTAGCTGTTACTCATCAGCAACTTTAACTTTCTGTTCCTTGGACCAAGAATCATAGAAGCAGGATTTGTTTTGTTGGCGCTGAGGTAATGACTGTTTTCTTTCTACTCTAAAATATGGCTTGTGACTGTGAAGGAGAAATGTTGTCTTTTCACACAATAAGCAGTATTGTTGTGACTGGGTTCTATAATAGAGGTAAGACTTTTGTGAGTTATGTGAGGATACATGTTTGAAATACAACCATAATAATGCTACAGTAAACCATTCGAAGCTGAAACTGAGAATAGTAATCTAATTAGCTTTTGACAGGGGTTCTTATTGCATAATGTTTATTATGGTTTATTCTAGTTTAATGTTTGGAGATGGAAACGTATTGTATAGCTCTGGGAAAATAATAATTTGGCCTTCTGAGAACCATGAATACTGTCATCATTGTGATTAGGCATGGCATTAGTTCATGACCTACTGTTTACAATTATGAGCTAAAATTTGCATGTTCTCTTGTTTGTCAATTTACTAAATTATTTGGAATACTTCTAAAGTAAGGTGATCTTTCAACTGTTCTAATATAAATATGTTGAGAATAGTAGTTTTCAGGGATTTACCTGAAGACTGTTGCAACTTTATTGATCATTGTAACCAAAATGTTAGCTAGATAAGTAGCATATCCTGCTCTCTGATCCCTGCACTGCTTTCATGTTTAAACTGAATGCTCTTAGTTTTGCACTTTGTCTTTGATTTGAATATGTCTCTCTTTAGCTTTTGCTATGTTTGTAAGTATTGTATAGCTGTTGCTCCAGTGCTGCTAGTCATTTGCTGGAAGCTCAGTCTATAGCTGCACATACATCCTTGTTACATTTACATCTTTGTTACATACATCTTTGCTCCTTGACAGTTTTATGCTTGTTTGTGTCTTTGGATAAAAACATTTGCCAAATAAATATAATGTGAATTAAAAGTTTTGGTTAAATAATTACCCGATATAGGATTTTTTTAAAATTCAGATGATTTATTTTGGATGTCTTTTTGTTGAGTAATGTGAGAGTTTCATGATGAAATGCTGATAGAGTCCTTTGCCATCCCTGAATCTGGGGTAGCTCAGCGAGTGGTTTTGGTGGCCTTATACCTCCATTTTTCTTTTGTAAATCTCTCTCCATAGTGTATGATCCCTTTGGACTGGTGCTTAGTACAAGGAGTACTTTGCCATACTTACCAGCGAAGGGTCTGGATCAGTGTTACCCTATAGATAAATGGCTGCTAATAATGGAGGGTAGAAATTTAACGTGTGAGGATTCAGTCCGTCACCTGAGGATGGATACATCAGAGGTTTACTGAGGGTTGGAAATAAAACGGGAACATGCGATAGGAACATGTGACAGATGGGATGCATCAGTACTAATTTGCCCACTTACACGACTCCCACCTCTATCTCTCTGTTCTGGTAAAATAAAATAATGCTGAACTGTACACACTATAGCATTATGCATCGTAAATCATGAAATGTAGCAGTACTATGACAAGCAAAACTGGTATAGTCATTACAATACACTCATGTTATCAATATTTAAATAATGTAACGGTGCCTCCTTGATGTTAGAGATGTAAAAAATTGAACTGTGATCATTTTCTGTTAACTGATCTTCAACAAGGTGAAATGTCATTTGATAACCGGAATATCACAGACCTTCTCAGCTAGTGGGTGATTCCAGGTAGATCCAGATTGTTATTTCTATCTCATCCTTTTTTATGACCTAAAAATGTTGACCTATTTAGTGCGAGTGGTTCTGTGCTCGCCCTTGTTCTGATGACTAACAATAGCCTATTTGCTACCTGAAGAGAGATTTTCTTTATAATGATACCCATTTGAGCGATATTTGGTCCAATCTTATTGGAGGTATAGCTACAGGGATTGTATTTTTTGGGTTGTTTCTGATTTTGCTTTTGCTTTACATATAATATATCAGATGTAAGAACAGTAGTTCTTTGTAGTTTATTTGTAGTGGATGAAAACCTGTTCTACTCAAATAAAATAAAAACATGGACTTTTCAGATTTCCTAAGTCTTCATTTTATCTGAGAGGGAGATTTGCAGAAGAAAAATATAGATTATTAAACTTTAGCATGTTGAGCCTCTTTACAATAATAATATGGCACATATCTCGGCAAAACTATATTACAATCCTTATACAGATCATCACACTATCATGGATAATTTATTGTTGTGTTTCATGGGTTACATCACTAAAAATAATTTATGCAAAAGTAAAGTATAGTTTTACTTAATCTGGGAATCCTTCCTAAAACGTCTTAAAAAGGCATACTACATCTTCTTGCTTACCTGCCAGGCTTTTTAGGGATAACACTCATTCATTGCCTGCTATCATCATGATGATGGTTCAGCAAAATATCCTGTGCTAAAGATAAATGATATGCAACTTGCAGATGGCTCCTGGAATCTGTAAGCATCACATTCCTCAGAGTGTGTCCTGAATCCGGCAATGCTGAATTCATTAATCATCTGAACCTTTAAGATTCACTCTTGCTCTTTGACATTTACTGAGGCAAGTGATGTAATAGACCTAGATCTTGCAACTTCAGGACAAACCTGTTATAAGGGGAGTCCTTCAGCACAGTCACTTAGACCAAGCATATTGTTCCCTGCTCTCTTTTTGTAGATACCTTGTACGGTTTAGTGTCCAGTCATGTATAATATTGTCTTTTAAAGATTACACACATTTCTTTAAGCATATTTAGTGCTTTTCCTGATGGAACACAATTTACAGTATGTCAAGGCAGATGCATATAGTATGGAATGAAAGTGCTGGAGTTCATATCATTCGGGTCAATCAATTTTGATAAAAAATATGTTTTTGTGTCACCATTTTTGTTTTCTGTTTAATTTGGCATGAGAATTATGCATACCTTCCAGAGCTCAGAAATATTTTTTGTTTATTTTTAAAAATATTGACTTTGAGTCGCAGTAACTTTTGTACACCTCAGGTAGCAAAAAGACTGATAATTCAGAGTGTTTTCTTACAGTAGGAGCTGTAACTTTTTTACTGTTACAGCCACATGGTTCCACTGTAGTTTGTTGGAAAGCTCAAAATTAGTATTTTTGTGTATGCAGAAATTTAACTTTTCCACAAGTCTTTTCATTTTGGAAAACATTTAAAAAACAACAAATATCGTATTCAACATCTTGATTCTTTTGCTGTGTTGCAAATCAATGAAAGTCTGCACCTGACCTAGAAACCTTTGGGTTTCACCTTGTAATGTAACTTTATACAAACCTTGCTAGTTCTGCAGGGTTTGTAAATAGCTGGTTTGGTCTTGTTCACATTTAGTGTGTAATCATTTTTGTAAAATTTGTTATGCTGATCCAGTGTTTTCAATCAAGAAATATCTTCTATGTATGCTGATTCATTAAAAGAAATATTAGTCGTAAAAGTTGAATTAAGGAGAAAAGGCAGTGTTGTAAATCACTGAGAATTAGTTAATTACTGAGAGGAGCACATATGTCATTACAGTAATGACTCAAACAAATGTTGTCTAATTCAGTAATCAGACAAAAGATCTCTCTGCATTCCACATGACATGTTTCCATGGATGAGCTAGATCATGTACAGTTACGGGACACAGTCAGTTCCTGGAAAGACGGAACTAACTTGTTTTTTTTCTTATCTTCTGTTTATGCCTTTATCTTAAACTTCCAGGAAAATCTTTAGATAGTGAGCAAACTGCCTTTTTATGTGACAGACATACCAGCTATACCTTTGACTGATGTTTTACGATACTTATTAAATAAGGTTTCATTAGCAATAGAAACAAATAACTTGTGAATATTTCTAATAAAATTTCAACGTTTTTGGCTTATCTGTGACAAAGGTATCTTACTTCACTGGCACACTGCTGTTGAGTTTTGAGGTAGGTGGTTTGTTTTATGAGGAGGCTAAACGTTCTAGAAATTGTAGCTAGCCCTGATTTTTTTTGTTCAAAGGGGAAAAATACTGCATGTTTCTTATAAATACTGATTAAAGAGCTGTGCTACAAATAAACCTTAATGTTAATGTAAAGCGGTTGAAGCGTAGCCCTGTATTCAAGGTATGTACAGTTGTAAGTTTATTGCTTGGAAGGCCTGGCCTGTCCAGTTTTCTACTGAAGTCCACAAACATTAGTTTAGATGAACTGGTGTGTCTAAGCCATCTGTTGTGTGTCCAGGGGAGGGACAGGTGCCCTGTGCTTCCTGGACTAGGCCCCAGACTCTCTGAGGCCCTACATAAATGTTAAATGGATGGATGAATAGCATTTCTCAGCAGTCAGTTACATCTCCTAAAGTAGGACCATAAAATATCAATGCTTACACTTTATCATCCCTTCTGGTGCACTATGAATAGCTTCCGGATGATACTGTTGCATCACCGCTTGTAATCAGTAAATATAATCGCTTTATTTTTGTAGAGTGTCTTATGATGCTAGTTTCCTGCTAGTACTGTAAGTAATGCATGATCATTTGGATGAGAAGTGTGAGGTCATTGTGTCACCTTATCTGGAACATAAGCATATTTATTACAATTGATCAGTAGGAATATAGTTCTCTATTGTTAGCATTCTGGAATTCATATTCTGGTTGGATGTAGTACTTTTTTTAAACACACTTTAGAATTTTAAATGGAGGGAGGTGACATCAGTAGCTCAGATATGTAATACCTTGATACATTGTTACGGCATGGCATAGATGGTAAAAAGGTGATGATCCACTGGCAGCTCAGACACAAATGGGTTTATTAAAGTAACAATACACTGGGGAAAACTACAAAAGGACCACAAGGGGCCATGAACCCGAGAAAAACACTAAGGTAATAACTAAACTTAATCAGGACAGTGAAACTAACTCCAGGAAACCAGGTAAGGGACCAGGGCAAGACCAGAAATAACACTACAAACAAACAAACAAACAAACAAACAGAATAACTAGCGACACATAGCCAGCACAAGAACTTACTCGCATAATGAACACAGGCAAGAATTTAAATTACTGGGTGACAAACTAAACTGGGTGACGAGAGCAGGGGTGCAACATGACCCAATTAACCAATCAACAGAGGCACAGGACAACAAGCAACTGGTAGAACAATCAATCAACTGGCAACAGGTGGAATTAATATCAAAAGTTGATCGCAGAACTAAGAGGCTTAAAGGCTTAAAAACTAGGAAACCCTAACCTACCACTAGGGATGTAAAGCAAAGACAATTAATACACAAAAGGGTACAAAGTAAAACCAGAACACAAGGAGGGCAAATCAAGGACAGAAAAACTAAAACTGTAAAAGGAAATAATAAGCATTGGACTTAGAACTAACAATCACTGGAAACAATAAGACAAATCAAACTAGGAATGATTAACATGGAACCAAAAATACAAACAGGACCAAAGGAGAAAACATATCAAATACCGGGGAAACCAGAAAATCAATTGACACTAATTACCAGTGAGATTGGTCAACCCTGCCTCAAACCCACATCCAGCAGGTTCAGCCTCTGAGCCACACACTTATCCCACTGAGTATGCAGCGGCTCAGGAGACAGAGAAACACAGGATGAAGGACTGAATGACAGAGGACAGGATGGCCAGCAGCACCTACAGGCCAAATGGGGAAGATGCACAAGGACCCGGGTCAGACAGGCCCAACCCTGACACATAATGACTCCCATGATCCTTTTTTCATGGTGATGTAATTGGACTATTTTAGCTAATTAACTTGCAGCAGGTTGCTTAGCTGTTGTTTCAAACGTGTCTACAAAGGGCTGCGTGGGATTTGAAGTGGTTTTTAAACGTGATAATAATCAATAATCCCACCTTCTATCAGTGCCTCCAAGGCTCAGAAAGAGACGTTTCGATTTGTTATCCTATTGAAATCAATCATTTCTTTTCTCTGCACATGTGAATGTGGAGCAGGAGTCTCTTAGATAATGTCTGCATGCTGTTGGGGTCTGAGGGATGTGTTGCGTGTATGTGTGTGTGTATTTTTTTCCTGTAGCCAGGCAAATGGTAGGCATGGGGAATTGGGACATACAGGTCACCTGTTCCCCTGTTTCTGCCAGCCTGGCTAATTATATTTGTGGACGGTCGTTACCTGCTGTGTTTCTGATGAAGTGAGCACCTGCCGGGTGTCACACAGTCCCTGGCTAAAGGAGGCTACAGGATCCAACTCTTGCTTCTGTCACCGGCTCACATTCTACCATATGCAACTTGTTCTAGTTGCCATGTATTACTTCAAGTTGTGCTTCGTTAACTAAACAAACATTCTAAGCCCTGTTTACCTTTGCAGACCATTATGGTGCAAAGCTTTCAAAAACAGGCCAAACCTGTTTGCTCATGTATTTTATATATTAATGCAGAACACCATTGTAACTCTTTAATCCCTCTTGAAGACACATGACTCTCATGCGTTTCTCCTTTATCTCAATGAATGGTTCCTTGGTATTTTTGCATATTGTATTTGGTTACAATTTTCCTAGTTTCTCCATTCCTGACCTGTCTTGGTTTCTGTGATAATCTTCACCTGTGCTTTAAATTGCTTTGTCTCCCAGACTAGCATGTCTGGCATAGTAATTAAGGGGGTTATTGTGTCTTGTTAGGCATTCTTTCCCTGCTTCAGAATCTCAAAGGCAGTGTTCGCTTGCATGGATTACTTGAAGATGTTAGGCTGTTCTTTAAAATTGTTTTTCTGTCTCTGGAGGGGGATTCTCTGTGGTGTTCCTGGCCCGCACTAACACTGGTGTACAATGTGCCTTGAAGAGGATGTGTGTGAACAACAATGCAGATTTAAACGTCTACAAGAGAGAGATCACAATTATGGTGAACATCTATAATCCTTTCACCAGTAAATCTAATGCCTGTGTCTGAGTGCACAGGCCTTGCTGTGTTTACTTTAAACATTTTCACATGTAAATGCCTACAATGTATCATTTTCCTTTTATTTTATTGATTTATAAAGTAGACATCATCAGTTATCTTCAAAACCTAAATTAACTATCAGCTGTTAGTGACTGAGTTGACAAGAAACTAAACTTGTGACAAAGGATTCCCCGGGCAAGACATCCTTTAAAAGTATACTAAAATAAGCTGTGTATATGGTGCAGTTCTGAAAGCTTCCACCGGCCATTCTCATTTTTCATGGTGTCAAATCGCTAATGAAGATTTTACAAGCAGTTCCACCACAACATCCACCACATTTATTAATGTTCAGCATACAATCCCAGCTTAAGGGGAACTTTTCCAGAAGTGTAGCTAACGTTATGTGAAAGCCTTCACAGAGCTGGCAGAGAACATTCTTACAGTAACATTAATGGAATGTCATTTTACGTTTTACAGTTTTTCTGTCAATGATAACATTATTTCCGAAAATTTTTAACACAATGTTTATTTTGAACTTTTCCATGCCTTAATCGTAATGTTCGGTAAACATTCCTAGAATTAAATTTTCTTTGAGGGGATGTACATCAGACTATGTATCACTTTGAAATTATTGCTTTACTTTGTAGAAAGAGCTGTCTGGACATAAGAATATAGTGACTTACTTGGATTCCAGTATCAGTGCAGTGGGTGAAGGTGTGTGGGAGTTTTTTATTCTCATGGAGCACTGCAGAGGTAAGCTCTTCCAAAATGCACCTCCTCACTGTGTCTCTGTAATCTGCCGTCGACTGGGCAGATACCGCAAACTTTGCTGACATGAAATGAACTGAACTTTTAGAGAGTCTTAATGTGTTAGTGCCGTGTTGACAACTGGAAATGTTTGAGCAGTGTTGGGAAGGTTACTTTTGACATGTAATAGGTTACTGATTTAGTAGTTACCCTGTTAAAAATATAGTAAGTAATGTGATTATTTTGATTACTTCATCAGAGTAATCTAACTTATTATTTGATTACTTTTTTACTTTTTTTTCTAACAAATTATTTCAAATGGCCAATAAAGCTGAAAAGTCTGAATGGCTTCGCTGACCCATGCTGTCCATAAATGCCAAAAGAAGGCATTTCTGCATCTCAAAATGATGCAAAGCAACAAAAAGAATGTTATATTCTACATATAAGCTTTTTAATGAAAATAATGTATTTGGATATAACCCCCTTGTAATCACCAACATTTTGATTAGTACCTGCAATTTGATTACATTTTTTTTTTCTCAGTAACTAATGAATTACATTTACATGTATTTTGTAATTTATTTACGCAATTCCATTGCATGTAACTAAATATTCCCCAAGGCTTTGTGTGACTCAGATGTTTTCTTTTGTTCCTGGACCCACAGCTGGCCAGGTGGTGAGGCAGATGAACCAACGTCTCCACACTGGGTACAGTGAGGCAGAAGTCCTCAACATCTTCTGTGACATATGCGAGGCAGTTGCCAGGTTACATCAGTGCAAAACACCAGTCATTCACCGGGATCTGAAGGTATGGATCTTCCGTGGCTGTTAAGAAGGTATAAATACATCTTAAACATGTTTCACTGTGCATGTATGTATGATAATGCATGACTGTATAAATGCTATATAAACCACACTTCTCTCTGCTTTCTATTGCAACATTTGCTAACACTTTAGTAATTTATAAACACATTCATAATGCATTATATTGCATTCATAAAGCATTATAATCATGGCTATAAATATAAAAAGGCATAACACATGATAGCCATGTTTATTATGCATTATGACTGCCTTATGAAGCTCTCATCTATAATGCACTATAGATAATTATATAGCATTACCCCACTTTTTCTTCTGTTCATATTGTCCTCATTGGTGGTTTTGTAGCCTGATGCAATGGACTAGAGTGAACCCACTAGCCAGATCTTGCCAAACACAACCGTGCACCAAAAATGCACAGACCACACATAACATATACAATTTGGTCTGAATAATTATACCCTCTCCACTGTTTACGGCATACATCATATCATCCAGCCAGAGCGTTTGTTGTGTATGGAGTTGCGAACTTTAACTTGTCTGTAATATCAGTAGCTGTTTTTCGGAGAGTTCATAGCCATACATTTCTTATTACCTGGTTCTTACTCAATTATTCAATTGTGGGTCTGAGATGTTGAAATAAATGGATATTTTCATTTGACGTAACAAGTTTACAGTGATGAACACTGATTAAAGCTAGCTTGTCATTTTCAGGAGTATCAAAACCAGGGCACGGCCAAATAACTTACATGGCATCTTTCCCAGGCACATCATGGTGAATTTCACTTCAATGCCTAGCGAAAACATCTGAGGTGTGCTCTATAATAAGGATGGATGTGGTTGGTGCTCTGGGCCTATACACCGATATACTTTTTGTGTTACTGCACACATTTATTAAAAAAAATGTATTAAAACATTTACTAATGTAAGCTGAACTGTACCGGTTTTTGGTGTTGATTTACGTCTGAAAGAACTTCAGTTCTACTTAGCTGCAGCTTGAGGAAATTCACGTTAGAGTAAAACATTGGGATATACTGTACGTATGAGAATTGTATTGGTGACTCAATTGCGAATTCAGCTGCATACAACTAGGCTGCTTTTTGCTGTCGTTATGTAAAATATGTATGCCTGGTTACGTAGTGATGGATACTCTGTTTGTTAATCATTGAAGTCAGGCCTGAGAAATAAAGGTCCTTTCAGGCCTTCTGTCTTGTTGCGTGAGCTTCAGATAGATATGAGAGAACTTAATGCTGGCAAAGAAAGCGAACTCACAGGGTTTATCCTCTGTTTTCATGAGGATGAATAGCACCTCTGAAGTAAGTCACTGGTATAATTTTATACTTGAATGTCCATTCATTTTTAATACCTACTTAGAATTAAGGTTGCAGTGATCCAGAGTGTACAGTATTTCAAGGGTGGGTGTGGTGTGTAGCTCAGGGTGAGGGATCCTTTTCTGTGAGTTTGAGGTCAAATCCAGTGGCCAGCAGAGAGAGCACATGCCAGGTGGGCCCTTGAGCCAGTCCATCACTGATCTCTCATCCTCACTTGTATGTCGTTTTGGACAAAAATGTCTGCTAAATAAATAAATGTAAATGAGATGCTTAAAGGCTGGTATAAGCTGCACTCTGGAGAGGACGAAAGTCAGTCATGGATATATTCACATGTTTGCTGACCATTGTTTGTCTGGCAAACACACAGTCACACACCAGATGCAGTTTTGAGACATAAGCTCACTGAATTTCTCATAACTGCAGGTTAAACCTCCAGAAAAAATCCAAAGTCACTATGATAGGAAATGTTACATCCCCTTATAATAACTTTGGCTGGGAATCGAACAATCAAGCTTTAGTTGAATAATTTAATTTACTGAAATTTACTAAAATCTACTTTGTTCAGTGTGTTGTCTGAGTATATCCTCCATGTTCTTTTTTGATTGTGATGGTCTAACTGTGTTTCAGGTTGAGAATATCCTCTTAAATGACTTGGGGAACTATGTCTTATGTGACTTTGGAAGTGCCACATGCAAAATTCTCTTGCCAAACCAAGATGGAGTCTCTGCAGTAGAGGAGGAGATTAAAAAGTAAGTCCAGTTACTGATGTAGCCCAGTTGCATGAAAGTTGTTTCGTTTTATACCTCCATCTAAAGTTCTTTGCTTAGTTTAATCTGTTTCCAGAGTTGGTGTGCATACATTGTTTGAAGTATTCTGTGCAACAGTTTCATTTAATAACTAAGTTGAGAGGTCTAAGCTCCTGCACAGGCATACAGATTTTATACTAATCATCTATTCTGAAAGTAAATATTTTCACAGTTCATGAGTGGATAACAAACTCTGTCGGGGTCTTTAATACCAGCTTATACACTATAGTCTACAGTACATTTGTTGACCCTTGACCCTAACATGACCCTTCCTTTTTAGGTACACAACCCTGTCATACCGAGCTCCTGAGATGATTAATCTTCATGAAGGCAAAGCAATCACCACTAAAGCTGATATATGGGTGAGATGTATTGGATTCTGGCATTAACTGTCACTGAAAATTTGTCTCAACATTAAACCAGGGTGTATGAGGGGTATTTTGAGACATAAAATATATTTGCATATTTTTTGTATAGTATACAGAAATAGGCAGGCCTGGGGGTGGGGCTCGATGGCGAGTGCCCGGTGGCCAGGCCTGCACTAATGGGGCCTGGTCGGGCACAGCCCGAAGAATGCACGTGGGTCCCCCCTCCAATGGGCTCACCACCTGTAGGAGGGGCCAAGGGGGTCGGGTGCATTGTGAGTTGGGCAGTGACCGAAGGCGGGGACCTTGGGGGTCCGATCCCTGGCTACAGAAACTAGCTCTAAGGACATGGAATGTCACCTCTCTGGTGGGGAAGGAGCCTGAGCTGGTGCGCGAGGTTGTGAGGTTCCAACTAGATGTAGTCGGGCTCACCTCGACACACGACTTGGGCTCTGGAACCAGTCTCCTTGAGGGGGGTTGGACCCTCTTACACTCTGGAGTTGCTCACGGGGAGAGGCACCGAGCAGGGGTGGGCATACTTATTGCCCCCTGGCTGGGCGCCTGTACATTGGGGTTTACCGCGGTGGATGAGAGGGTAGCCTCCCTACGCCTTCGGGTGGGGGGACGGGTCCTGACTGTTTGCGCTTATGTGCCAAGCGGCAGTTCAGAATACCCACCCTTTTTGGAGTCACTGTGAAACTTGTTACGTCAAATCCCACCAACACGCCTTCCAACAAGGAAGCAGAGTCTGGGGACTTGGGGGTGGACTCACCTATCTCTGGGGCGGAGGTCGCTGAGGTGGCCGGGCTCCGGGGGTGGATGAGATCCGCCCGGAGTTCCTCAAGGCTCTGGATGTTGCAGGGCTGTCCTGGTTGACACGCATCTG
>JAODKC010000117.1:12768451-12791013 GCA_026777985.1 Mormyrops attenuatus | reverse complement strand
GTTAGACACCGTCACTTCAGGTGATGCCGCCTCTGTGAACTGTGTACGCCCTTTTCTACGTCTACGACCTACGTTCACCCAGCTCTCTCTACCTACCTGTTCTTCATTCTCCGCCCTCCCCACTTGTGGTGTACACACCGCCTCCCTAAAAGGCGTATTAACTAACTCCTTTAACTCCTTGTTGTGTTGGATGACAGCCAGTTGCTTCTCTAGGTCACGAACCTTGACCATGAGTGAGTCCACTAACTTACATTGCTGGCAGATGAAGTCCGACTAGACGCAAACATCCAGAAGGGCAAACATCTTGCAAACACAACGCTGAGCTGGACCCATAATTAACTAACTCACTAAGACCCCGTCCTTTACTCCCAGCCCAGTATATTAATATAGCGTATTAAAACTTTTAGTTGATCTAATTAATGTATAGTTACAACAATAAAATGCCGAGTATAATAAAACACTAAATTAACACTTGCGTTAAGACAGAACTATTTAAATTATCCGACAGCGTCAGAGTTAACAACCTTGGAAATTAAACTTTTAAAATAACCAAATTAACAATTACCTACCCGAGACTAACTTTCTACTGAACCTCGTTAAACTAAAATAAAGCGAAGTTGCTCTAGTGAGGCCGAAAAACCACAAAAAAACCCTCTCAAAGCAGGCTACTGCCGGAGGGGACAAAAAAGTGGAAAATGTCCTCCCGGCCCCGACTGGCGACCGAGCAAAGCTCAGGAGCAACTGTCCTTTTCCGAGTTAACGTTACCGATATTAGATATTACCCAATTTTCCCCACGGGCGTTTGATGCGAAGGTACGCGGACAGAAACCCCGCTCACGCGACACCCGCAACTATCGATAACACTCGCGCTGTTTATTAACAAGGACAGACAAGCACTCACGCCGACCAAAAAAAAACAAAAATGTAACAACAACCACCCACGTAACCGTACTGGCACACACACACTCAAATATACTTCCAAATAATTCCAGTCAACCACTTCAACAGGCCACACACTTCGAAAACCATTCGACAACGTCACAAGGCAAGCACTGGACTGGAACCCACAAGGAAAAAGGAAAGTGGGGAGACCCAAACAGACGTGGAGAAGATCTGTCGAGAGCGAAGTGAAGGCCGCCGGAATGACGTGGACCCAGCTGAAGAGAACAGCCCAGAAAAGAGTCCGTTGGCGTGGTGTTGTTGCGGCCTTATGCTCCACCAGGAGTCTACAGGATTAAAGAAAGAAAGAAGACTTCAACAGGTGCACAACACAACACAAGTGCACACAGCATCTACACTAATCCCTCACAGTGCAGCAATCCCAGCAGCCTCTACAGCCAAAAGGGATGGCCCCATATATGGGGTCTGGGCGCAGGGGCAGCAGCCTAAGCAGGGATTCCCAGAACTCCCACTCACCAGCCACCACCTCCAGCTCCACCGGGGGAAACCAAGGCATTCCCAGGCCAGCCGAGAGATATAATCTCTCCAGCATATTGTGGGTCTGCCCCGGGGCCTCCTCCCGGTTGCACATGCCCAAAAGCACCTCCCCAGAGAGGTGTCCAAGAGGCATGTTAGATAGATGCCTGAACCGCCTCAACTGACTACTTTCGATGTAGAGGACCACCAGCTCCTCACCCTGTCTCTAAGGCTGAGCCCGGACACCCTGCAGCAGAAACTCATTCTGGCTGCTTGTATCCGTGACCTCATTCTTTTGGTCACTACCTAGAAATCATGACCATAGGTGAGGGTAGGAACGTAGCTCGACCAGTAAATTGAAAGCTTTGCCTTCTGGTTCAGCTTCCTCTGCACCACTTTACTGCATTACTGCTGACGTTGCACCAATTCATCTGTCAGTCTGCTTCCTTCCTCCCCTCACTTGTGAGTTAGATGCCGAGATACATAAACTCCTCCACCAGAGGCAGCAACTCGCCAGGAGAGGGCAGTCCACCCTTTTCCAATCAAGAACCATGGCCTCAGACTTGGAGGTGCTGATCCTCATCCTGGCTGCTTCACACTCAGCTGTAGACCACCCCAGTGCATGCTGCAGGTCACAGCCCAACACCAACAGGACCACATCACCTGCAAAAAGCAAAGACGCAATCCTGTGGCCCCCGAACCGGACCCCCTCCACCACTTGGCGACGCCTAGAAATTCTGTCCATAAAAGTTATGAACAGAACTGGTGACAAAGGGCAGCCCAGGCAGAGTCCAGCACCCACCGAGCATAAGGGACGAGTCTGACTTACTGCTGGCAATGCAAACCAAACTTTCATTCCTTTTATACAGGGATGGCCCATAGCAATGGACCCTTTACCTCATATTCTCCTGGAGCACCCCCCATAGGACCCCCCAAGGGACACGAACGTATACCTTTTCCATGTCCACAAAATGCATGTAAACCTTCCACTATCCTTGTGAGGATACTGCCACTTATCTGGGGTCAGGTCGCAGGGGAATGACATACATTAATATTTAAATTTTATATACTCATATTCCTTGAGAAGCACCAATTTCTTATGTATTCTACACTATATTGTAAAATATTGATTATTATATAACACAATATGTTACTCTCTATATACATATTTAAGATATGAATACTTTTGTTCAGTTATTTATCAGTATTAGTTCATGTAGCCAAGAAGAATATTAACTATACTAAATCTTTTAAATTAACTTGTAAATCAGGACACTAAATAATTTAATACATCGACATTTAATATTCAAGGAACTATACCTTCTTTGCATAAGGGTAAAAAACATAAACATGGCATTAAGTTAACTCATGAAAAATAGTTTTATTGAGAATTCATTTATCATGGCTAGGTGCTTGATATCATGTAGTGCAGTTTTTGTCTTCATTGCAATATATTTTTTAGATGTATCAATATATAGCCATACATGATCCATGCATATATTACAGTATATTGAAGCACTAGTGTCCCATATATGGAAGTGTATTACAGTATGTAATATATTGCATATATTTTTGTTTCATGAGGGAATTTTAGGAATGGTTAGATGTCATAGTTTGCACCAAATGAAGATGATTTGAACATCATTTTCTTTGACTGCCTAAGACTTTTGCACAGTACTGTATGTTGTGCGTCGCACTAAAAATGCTAAATACTTTTTACACAGTTATTTTTTTCAATTTTAATGATTTCAATTTTAAATGATGTATTAAATTGCGTCCCTTTATACATTTAAATGTAGTTTAAAACATCTACGTTTTTTCCAAAAAAAACATAATTCAAACAATTTCTCATATGTCTGTCACATGGGTTCCCGAACTATTCAGCCCACAGCCCCAAACTCACGGTACCAGAGGCTTGTGACCCTAGAATTCCCTCTTGGAAATCGTTTCAGTTATATGTTTTGTGTTAATAATGTTCTACTTTAACAAAGATACTTTCACACTGATTTCCAGGCTCCAACATGGAGAGAAAACAGTCATCTCAGAAAAGCTCACTGGAGGACCTCTTCAGTCCTTCCCCTTTCTTCTACATCCCAGGAAAGTTTTAAGGAGAGGATGAAGAACAGGACGGATCTGCAGTGTCAGCGCTTCAGTTTCTCTCACTGCAGACGCACAAAGTGTCTGGAAAATCTAAGCAAATAATAAAGTAACACCTGGTTGCTACTCAAGTGCAGAAAAGTTAGGGTATTAATACTTGAAACATCAGCAATAACAGGCATATATACAATAGGTAGGGATGCTGGAGAGACATTAGGAGACTCATTGGGGTTGTTTATCTAAAAGTTATCTGGTTTCATTGTGCACTTCACCAATTGAGGATTAGCAGGGGAGGTGACATGCAGTATCCACTTAGAAAGATTAAGGCAGGATATGTGGATATCAAGTGAAAATATTTTAGTTAGAATTTAGTAGTTTTCTTTTTCTGAGGTGATTTTTCAGCCAGAATTGCAGTGGAGATGTTTTTGTGATTGTGAGCTTGTAGGTGTATTACACCTAAATTGTCTTGAATTTTGTTTCTTGAAAATTATATTGCAGGTTACACACTGAGGTTGTTCATATTTGCATATGTCTCGAGAAACTTTTTTTTGGTTATAGTACCTGGGTGTGGAGTAACAGTATTCCTATATTAATCTGTTGTATTCTCTTGTTGATGGTGTGATGACCCTTGGTTAAATCATAGTCCTCAAAATCTTTTTAAAAACATTGTGAAAAAACACTACTATATATCCCAGAAATCCCAATGCATTTAAATCTATTGCTACATTCTTCTGCTGCTCTAAGAATATGGAAGGATGAGAATGTTTATTCATGCACCTTTTTGGCCTTAGGTTTTGAAATGCATGTTGGACATCGTTCAAAATCCTTTGCTGGATCTGACGATTTATTGTTCCAAACAAACCAAGTCTGTTACAGGATGTGGAGGTGTGGATTCTTTCTGATCTTCATGCATGACTGCAGAACTATGAATGCAGAGGAAATCAATAAGAAATGAGCAATTAATCTTTCATTAGTATGCTGCTTACTATTACCATTTAAAATTGCTTGATTTTAAGGATTTACAATTTGATTATACACTGTACAAAAGCATTACAAATCACCGTCATTTCATTGTTATAGCAGTTTGTTTGTATTGCAAAATAAGAAATTTACTACTCCTTAAAGTTTCAGATACTATGTTGTCTTGTTTTATTTTTCCAGACCTTCAGCATTGAATTAGGGCATCAAAGTTTGTATGGGACCAGCACATACATTTTTTTGTTTTTGGAAATTATCAGTACTCCTATAGCTTTCCAGTGTAACAACATTGCAAACCAAAAACTTTTTGTAACACAGCAATAAGGACAATATACGTTTACTGTGTCTATAAGCAAACATATAAATAAACATTTATTTCTTTGCTAAATATGAGCATCAGAAGCTATTTAATGTGCGTCTGTGATGTCATGTTTAATTCTCTTTTTTAAAGCTGTAATTAATCAATAGGATCACTTAATTTCTTACATTTTTAATATGCAGCACATTTAAACTCTTCATTTAAACATGGAATCCCTATAAAGTTAATCCTCAGTCTTTCTGAAGCCGATTTATCTGATAATGAATTGGTAACTTGTACGGTTGAGCACCTCTTAGGAACATTAGCACTGTATACCAGTCCAGAGTTTGGGACCCTAATCCCTGTGGCTGCCCAAAAGATTATACAGACTGTACAGGCATACGTGATTGAGCAGTGAAAGGTTCTTAACCCACTCCTTAAATATGGTCGTACTATGTTTTGTCTTTTATTTTTTACATGTCAGGTCAGGAAATTAATCAGAACAAATCTTTTAATTTCCTTTGTCTTGTATGTTGCCAGTGAAAGGGAAGAAGCGACCCCAGAATCCTAATCTCCCTGGCAGACATGTGGCCAACGCCATTTTATCCCCCCTCCAGCAACAGGGATGCTATTTACAGTCTACAAGGGCAGTGACAGCTTTTTAATCTGAAAAAGAACATCAGGAAAAACATCTTTTATGATTAAAGAAGACGACTTTGTACTGTATTCCACTTTTATGAAAAAAAGCAGCGCATGAAAGCTGATGCTCTCGTCTTCTTCTCCTTTGTTCCCCAGTTTTAAAATTTAAAAATGATCCTAAAAGTGATTCATCTTGGTAATCTTTTATCTGTTCCAAGTATGTCATGGATTTTATGAGGCACTGGGTTGAAGTACTTGATTTTGATGGCAGCTATTTCACTTTCTTGCAGCTTTACTTCAAAGCCATCTTCATTTGACATTGGCAGAAATAAGGGCTAAATAAAAAATATGAAGAGTCGGATTCTAGCCTTCCTTGCCAAAAGTGTGTGGACACCTTATCACCACACCAATATGTGTTGAACATCTCATTCCAAAACCACTGGCGGTCATACAGGAACTGACCCATACCTAAGCCATGGCACAAGTACAGCACGTTCCAGCTCGTGTTTTTCACTGCAGAAGGGGCGGTTCAGTAAAGGCGCTGCCAAGTTTGGAGAGCAACAGTGACGTAAAACCAAAGAGACACTTATTTACTGTTCACACAGTGTACATCATGTGCAATTATTATTATCATTATTATTATAATTATCATAATTATTATTATTTTACTGTGTGCTGATTTCCACTAGCATGTCTGTGAGAATTGCTGTTAAGCAATTATCAAAAGCAAGTGGAATCAAAATTCGCTTGCATAAATTTGCATGACTAATCCATTCTGGTAAACGCTTCTATAGTACTTTTTTATGGAGGTTGGAAACATTCACGTTCCGAGTTTTCAGAAATGCATTGCAATGTGCGATACTACTAATAATGAATAATATTCTTCAGATAATCAATGTGCAGATCACCAGTATCTGTGCATCAGATAGTGGTGACACATCCAGCTAGGTTTGCTCATACTTTTGTCCCTGTTAGTAAGCAGGACCATGTCAACACGGGTCAGGTACTGCTCACATACTTTGCAATGGAAAAGCATTAATTCATGGTACAGGTCAGGTATGGCTTGGTTCTTGGTGGCAGTGGAAGAGCACAATAATAGAGATTCCCCCCGCCCCCCCCATAACAGTCTCCCTCTAGATTTTAGAGTGTGGGTGAGGAAAATCATGTCGGGCGAGAAGGCCTGGCTCTCAGTTGGCATTCCAGTTCATTCCAAAGGTGTTCAGTGGGGCTGAGGTCAGGGCTCTGTGCAGGCCAGTTGTGTTCTTCCACACCAACCAAGCCTAACTATGGATTTACAGACCTCGCTTTGATAACAGGGATGCAGTGATGTTAGAACCCGAGAGGGCCTTCTTCAAACTATTGTCACAAAATTGGAAACACAATTATCTTGAATATCTTTCTAGATTGTCAAAATAAGATTACACTTTCACCGGAACTAAGGGGTCTAAACCGAACCATGAAGAGCTGCCCCCTCTATGAAGCTTTACTGTAGGACTGTAGGATAGTGGCAGTAAGGAATCAAAGTAGTTCTATTTTTTAACTAAACAAAAACAACACTCTAAATCAATTCAAACAAAAGCTGTATAAAATTCAAACTGAAGAAAATATACATATAAAAATGGCTTGAGGGCTAGTGATTGGACCCCACCTCTACACTAGCATCTCCAGTCTTACTCCTTCTCTACTGAGGCCAGTGGCCTAATACAGCCTTCTGATAGCTGTAGCTCCACCCCTCTGCTCACACCATTATGTCCACCAAAAACAAGCTGGAAAAAAGGACTTCCTACAGAATTATAACAGTCCATAAATACAAAAAAAGGCACAGTACAATTTTTTGACAGCTAATACTACCATAAGTAGAAAGCATTTTTGGCAAACCCAGAACCCCCCTGTGAAAATGGTAGTTATTTGGAAGTTTCTGTAACATAGGTCCCCCTTTGAAACAAACCCAATGGTTCAGTCCTCCCGATTTTGCAGTCGGATCAAATATAACAAAGCGCTTTATTTGCCATCTAAACAAGCATGGGTACATTGGAATGCTTGTCTTTGCTGACCCATCTGGCTCTCCATAGCTTCGGGGGTCACAGTGCATGGTGAGCTAATGTGCAGCACCCCTGGAGCTGGGGGTTAAGGGCCCTACTCAAGGGTCCACGGACATGGGACCGTCCTGCTGAGGCAAGGGCTCAAATCGGTGATCTTCTGTTCACAGGCAGAGACTTAGCCCACTGAACCACTCATCGCCCCCATTCTTCACAGAATGAAGGTAGAACTAGATGGCAAGTGTGTGACAAATTACAGAGATGTACACTATACGGACAAAAGTATTGGGAAACACCATTTAATCACTGAATTCAGCTGTTCCATTCAGACCCATTGTCACAGGTGTATAAAATCACCTACCATGTAGTCAGGTTTACAAACATTTGTGAAAGAATGGGTCATTCTGAAGAGCTCAGTGAATTCAAGTGTGATACCGTCACAGGATGCCACCTCTCCAGTAAGTCAGCTTGTGAAATGTCTTCCCTGTTAGATATTCCACAGTCAACTGTAAATGGTATTTTTGCAAAGTGGAAGTGTTTAGGAACAACAGAAACTGAGCCACGAAATAGCAGACCACGTAAAGTAACAGAGCGGGGTCACCAAGAGCCGAGGGGCATAGTCACCAACACTCTGTTCACTTAACTGCAGTTTTGCAAACTTCCTCTGGCATTAACCCCAGCACAAAAACTGTGTACCTGGAGCTTCATGGAATGGGCTTCCATGGCCAAGCATCTGCATGCAAGCCTCACATCACCAACAGCAATGCCAAGCGTCAGATGGAGTGGTATAAAGCACACCGCCACTGGACTCAATGGAGCAGTGGAAACATGTTCTCTGGAGTGACAAATCACGCTTCTCTGTCTGGCAATCAAATGGACGAGTCTGGGTTTGGTGGATGCCAGGAGAACGTTACCTGCCTGACTGCATTGTTCCAACTGTAAAGTTTGGTGGAGGAGGGATAATAGCATGGGGTTGTTTTTTAGGGGCTAGGCTAAGCTTCTTAGTTCCAGTGCAGGGAACTCTTAATGTTTCAACATACCAATACATTTTGGACAATTCTATGCTTCTAACTGTGGGAACTTTAATAAATGCAAATATTTTAAAAGCCAAATTAATGAGTTATGTCAAGTTTTCCATCCATATGGATAAAATTGTTAATATGACAGACAACCCAATCTAGCTGAAACAGCTACATTGAATAATGATCCACAGAATTGTACAGAAATGATATACATGAGTGGCGAGATCACTGAATTTTTCCACTTTCTTTCTGTGCTGGTATATGCCAGTTTCCACTGAATCTGCACTGTCCACATGCCGTCACCACTGAGCCGGCACATTATGCACTCAGGTAGGTAACATTGTCCTGCCATCCACCAATCCTAAATTCATCTGTCAGACCACCAAATGGTGAAGTGTGATTTCTCACTCCAGAGAACAAGTTTCCACTGCCTCACAGTCCAATGGAAACATGCTTTACACTAGCTGAATCAATGCTAGGCATTGCACATAGCAACTCCACCACGGTCATAAAAACTCCAACTCAAGTCCAAAAAGCTCCTAAAGGACCGTTCTTGCACTGACATCGCTTTTTGTGGTGTTTTTAATTGTCACATGCTTCAGCTCTCTGCAGTCCGCTTGGCAAAAGGAAGTCGAAAATAGCAAAGATGAGCTGTGGTTGCTCCTCGACGCTTCTACTTTACAGTAACAGAACAGTTGAGGTTCCTCAGTTCTTATCCTGAAGGGCCAGAATCCAACACAGTTTGCAGGAGTCCTTGTTCAAATACATCCCAATTCAATTAATTTTTATATAGTGCCTTTCACAACATAGTTGTCCCAAAGTGCTTTACATGGATGTGTTGTGATACATAAAACATCATCAGAGAGAGATACAGAATAGGAAAAAGGAAGGAAAAAAATGAAATAAAGAAAGCCAGAAGACAACAGAGGAGAGGAACCAAAAACTCCCAAAGAAGAAGAAAAAAAACCTCTGGGGGTCCAAGGTCAACTGGCTGCCCAACCCCCTGGGCATGATAACGTTACTGAAACAGAAAAGAGTGGACATGCTTGCTAAAAGGGAGGTATAATTAAGCTAAGTACCTGGTTTAGTGGGAGTGTTTGAAAAGGGAATCTGGCCCTCAAACATGAGAATTGGGGAACCCTGATCTACATCATGCTGTTCATCTGTAATTGTTCAATTTAAATGATGTCTGTCATTTAAATTAAAAGAGAAAAACATTACACAAGAACAATGTGGCCATTTTATTGAGTGTCAAATTTGGGGGAAAAAAAAAACAAATAAATCTGCAACTATAATTGTAAATGAAAGAAACTGAGCACATAAACTTACATATGCAACTACTAGACAAAACAAGATTTTAGGCTAAATTATCTGCAACAAGTCTCAAAACCCAATGATTCTCAAGCTGATAGAAAACCACTAAAATTCAAATAGAAATTTTACATCATCATCCATAAGAAAAAAAAAGCAGCTACTTATTTGTGGAAAGAACATATTTGTTCATGTTTTGAACTGATGTTATAGAGGATAGTATTTCAGGACAGATTATGAAAGAGTAAAACATGACTGCAGTCAAAGGCAAGCCTAGCAGCTGACCATTTCTTTCATCAGTGCTTCTGATACAAGTGAATACATTTACCAAAGCACCTTTCACACTTACACATATCAAGTTCTACCTGACTTCAGCAAATGAGAAGAATTTAAGTAAAATATCCCAAAACCATCCAAAAGACAAAAATTCACACATCTTAACATGTCACAAAAAGTGGGCAATAATGGCAAAACCATTCAACGTTGACCTAATAAGCTGATACTAACATTTTCCCATACGCTGGAGTCACCGTAAATCTTAAGCATAGAATGAACCTTTACAAACCTTATTCCACAACCACCTAGAATAAAAGGCAACTGACAGATAACAGAATGACAAACTCAAAACTTAAACAAATGCATAACCACAATATAATGTTAGGGAAAAAAATACAGCAGTTTGTCAAGACCATATTGGAATAATTTCACATGATGTTGTATATAAAATTGCACATAACCCTTCATATGTTCAAATAGTTGATAGGCAGCCTTCTAGAACACTCTAAAATGTAGTTTCCAGGACGTCAATGTAATAAGAACAAAATGTAAACAAAACATTACCGCGTATATGTACAATTTTATTTTTAGCTAACCGTATGGAGAATAAGGCAGAGTGTAGCAACATTTAAAACAGAGCTTCATACTCAATATTAATGTACCACAAAAAACAGGACATAAATATGTTCAAGTTTGCGTTGCCTGTCCAAAGTCTGTAATACTTACTGACAAGCACATATAGAATTAGTGCAGTGCATACAGAGACATTCAGTTTTTGCAATATGGTGTTTTATATCAGTAGGAAAGATAATTCAACAAACAGGAAAACCATTCAAAGTCCTTGTGTATCAATAAAAATGTGTAAGAAAGTCTGCCATAATGCCTAATGATTGCTACATATCTTTAAATTACAGGAGTCATTTAAATATTACACATGACTAGGAGTTACACAAGGTGAGCACAAGAGTGTTTATGCAGAGATACACAAATTCAACTAAAACAAACAAAAAAATCCACATGCCCTATTTATGTTTTTTAATCTAGGCCACTAAACTTCATCTATAGAATTATTCCTGAAGGAAATTGCAGGAAAATCACGCAGAATCTTTAAGACACACATCCGGATGCTTGACTTCAGAAGTGATGCCAATACTGCACTGACTTTGTACGTTGTCTAGTGAGTAATTAAGGAGTAAGCACCCATAAACCCTCTGATTATTACCTGGTCTGATAGATCTTTCAGAAATAGGTTAATTTTTTACTTTAAACTGGCTTTAAGCCAAATGACCACAATTATTCTGGTTATAGAACAAGAGAATCTACCCAGAAGACTTCACAGATGAGGGATCTGATTGTGCAAGCCCCTGCGACCACGACGGGTCGTTAGTGGTAGACGTCGGTCTGCAGAAAGAGTGACGAGCAGCTTCTGCGACTCTACCCTTGCATTGGGTAGTCTGGACAGGGCTCACTGTGCCGGTAGTGCATTATGTACACGGCGGTCTGGTGCCACCAGTAGAACATCAACACCACCAAGACGTGCCACACTTGATGGCTGGCACCCAGGTAGTTCAGCTGCCCTGCATGCATAGACAGCACCAAAGTTTGTACTTAACAGCACAGCTGCTATGGCAACTGAGTGCTGCCTTAATACTGGAAAAGAATCCCTTATGCAACAATTTCATTATTAGCAAAACATCACACATTGGACAAGCAGTTATGGTTGTTAAGAAATATTAAAAAAAGACCACATTACTGAGGTTACATACAGTATTTATAAACTATATTTGAAAGTAATAATTTCATAACACAAACATTACTGGATGCAGTTAAATCATCCCAGCAGGGGAAAAGAGAAGGGAGGGAGTGGTGGAAGAAAGGAAGGAAAAGAAAGAAAGAAAGAAAGAAAGAAAGAAAGAAAGGGATGGATGAATGGATGACAGAAGCAAGGAAGGAAGGACAGACGGATGGTGTGCCTACCTGGGAAGTAGCGTTCAGGGACTTTCGTGATGTAAAAGAGAAAGGCTGCTGCGGCTATCAGGTACATCACCAGAACACGGGGCACAAACACCTGGCAAGAAAAGCAGCGGTAAGGGTCCTGCAAACGGCAGCTATTACCTGTAAGCTCCGGAGAAGAACATGATGAAGCGTAGCCTTGCCTGTACGATGACGGCACTGAAGCCCCCATTCAGCCATACCCAGTGGGCAGCAGGGATCACACCATACCCGGCCACAGAGCAAAACATGATGGAGCGCAGCCGATGCCACTCCTGGGACAGGTAGTGTGGGTGGATCTGGGCGAAGAACACTGCCAGGATCATGGCTAGCACGGTCACCAGGTAGACCTGCCGCCAGTACTGAAGGTGGGCAGACATGGCATTTATTTATAAGCTGGAGAAAGATGAATGTGCAGCATTCACTCAAGAGCATGTGGAATGAATAAGGTAAATCCACAGTTTATTACCAACTTAAATAAAAACACACTGAACAGCAGCATCACTGTGGCTCAAGAAGACTGACAGCCCCGCCACTGAGAGACATATAGGAGAAAAACTTTTCTGAAGATCAGTCCTCATACCAGCTAGTAGGGATGGGAATCGAGAACCAGTGCTTTTGTTGTGAAGAACCCGAATCGTACACCTCCGATTCCTCTAACGAATCATCTGGACTTTTTGTGTCGTGCAAAATTACGTCACATGCCGCGACTTGGAGTCCACATGATGGAATGCAGGAAGCGGTCCAGCGCATGGCTGCATTTTACAAAGAAGGACGACCATTGTGCAGTGTGCAAAGCCGTTGTCACCTCTAAGGGTGGTGACACAAGTAATATGGTTAAGCATTTAAGCTGTCAACACGGCATTACATTTAAAGATTGCCATGTGTGTGCCACTCCGCCGAGTGCAAGCTCCGTGGTCGCCATAGTCGCGGGTAACTTTAACTACGGTGCCTTAACCTACAGGCACGTTTTCTGAAACATAATTATGTATACATTTGTTTCATCCATTTTAGAAGATGACATGCAGGGTGGCAGCAATAACTCCTCTGAGGCAGCAATCGCGTCATACCCGGAAAAACGAAATCCGTTCATGCTAGCTTTCCAGGCAGTGAAATGTAATGAGGAGAGGGTGAACGAGTGCCACCGGGCTATGACAAAGTTCGTGGTGAAAGGTTTGCATCCTTTCACCACAGCAGAGCAAAAAGTTTTTCAGTTGGTACTGGTAGTGAAATGCTTTCATTAGTACAGTGGTTCCCAACCCAGTCCTCAGGGACCCCAGACAATCCACATTTTTGCTCCCTCCCAGCTCCCAGCCAATCAAGAACGCCAAATACTTGGTACAGGTGTTAGGAGGGAGCAAAAATGTGGACTGCCTGGGGTCCCTGAGGACTGGGTTGGGAACCACTGCATTTGTAAGTTTAAGTAAGTTTAACGTGTTCAAGTGTTAAGAAGATGGCCTGGTTTTGTGGTAATGTGCCTGTGTGCCTGTTACTACAGTGTTATAAGACATATTGGTACCACTTTACAATAAGGCTCCCCTTTGCCACTTATAAATGGTAGTAACTCATTAATGAATTTCCTCCGGGATAAATAAAGTATCTCTATCCATCTATCTATCTATCTAATAAAAATAACTGTAATATAACTTGTTTATAATTGTCTATTAATGATTTACGAAGTGTTACAACCTAATTTATAACCTGCTTATAAACCATTCGTAACCTCTTTATAAGGGTAGCCTTATTGTAAAGTGGTACCGAAACATTTTTATTTTAACTTATTGTTCATATCACACTACAGCTAATAACACAGCTGCTTTTGGTGCTGAAAACTGCATAGGACTACTGTTTTTTTTAAATAAATATGGAGCAAACCGGGTCTAATTACCTGTCCACAAAATTATAATCAGTGATAAATTAATATTTGATTATTTTACAGTGCTTAGGTGCTTAGGAATTGATAAGGGAATCGATAAAGAACCGGATCGATAAGAAGAATCGATGATGGCACCGACATCAATAATTTCTTAACGATTCCCATCCCTACCAGCTAGTATTATATACTTATGACTTCCACCTATTCATTTTCAGCAAGTGGTAATGACATCTTTGTATTTACACTAACATTAAGAGATTAACATACATCATTGCAGTAAAAAGCGTAGAAGACCCCCGGAACATAGCAGCCAAGGATCCCAATGGAGATTCCCGCGTAGTCAAGAGCCATCCAACGTCGACTGGTTTTCTCTGAGCGATGGCAGCAGAACAAGTGATAGCCCACTGAGCACAGCATGCATACCTGAGTACAATGATACAAAGGCTTTGTGAGCCTGAGCACACAACCAGAGGCACCACGAAACCAGCAAAATCCAGGTAAAATCCAGGAGCAGCTAACTCTAGAGTCAAGGTCATTAAAGTAACTGAAACCCCTGGTTCTGCACAGTATTTTTAAATTTTTATAATCAAACATAAAAAAACATGATAAATGTAAAATGCAAAGCAACTGCAAAGAGTTTTTCCTTCTTATGTTCACTTCCCCAGCCCAGACATTCAGAACTTAACTTTCCTTAAAAACTATCACAGATTACACTGTAAGTGTTTGAGCTACTTGAGCTACTTGTTTGAGCTACTTGAGCTACTACGTGAACAGTTGAACCAACTGTTCATGTAACAAACTGAAAGCGTTTCTCTTGAGATAGCGAGCAAAGCTTTACAAAATAAGAGTGCTACATACCTGAAAGCAAAAAAGCCCTATGGAGTAGATGACATAATCTTCTCTGGATGCCCCCGCAGCCGGCAGCACTGCTGACATGTCATAGACACCCAACAAGAAAAACAGGAGGAATCCCAGCAGGTGGCTCCAAATATTCACCGTCTCGTTGGACAGAATGAAAAGACTGGCAACAAAATGGCACAATTAGCTCTATCGAGCAAATGACACATCATAGTCTACACTGATTTCAAAACACTAGCACAAGACATTACCTGCAACTTCATCGTTGACATCAAAGAAACATTTATGTATAATGTACATAACAGAAACTGTCTTCTTTATACTTTATAAAATAGCAATTCTTGGCATCCAAATTTAGATAAACCTTTCATTATCTGTGCAGATTAGGTGACAGCATCACATGATTATACTTACATAATAAATATCTGCGTACATTTTATCAACACAAGTAGTAGCATTTTGACTAAAAGAACTTATGTGCAGAGACAGGATCATCAAAGCTCACCTTTTAATACACAGACTGGAGGGTAAGTGAGCTCTGTACCCATCGGTGATGTATGGATTTTCTTTCAGGAAAATTGGAATCTGTTCGTACGTGTACAACCGGATCCCTCTTGGTACAAGAACTGGCCAGTACTGGTAGCTTCCTAACTCTATGTAATGAGCACTTTTTAAAATCTTTTGAGGCATGGTGGAGTCATCTGTTGTCACTGCGTCAAAAGAATAAACTGGAATTACAACAACTTCATTAAATTAAAAAGCCAGTTCCATAATCCGTTTCTTTATCCGTAGGACAAGTACATATTGTACAACTAATAATGCGGAAGTCTGGCTTTATGAATGAGATGAATTGTAATAAGTTCCTAAAATCAGAATAAAAAGCTTGCTATTTATAAGTAATCATGACTTAAGAGCGTGTCATTTCAGCACGTGTCACAAAAACACAGTCGGCTCAGCTATCCGGCTAGCAGGCAAACTACAGAAAACGGTTCCATCTTTGGAAATATATCATTATATAATAATTTTACATTCTTTATTGCTGCTACGATATTTCCATCGTTTTATCATGCGATTGCATATTTAGCTACCAGTCGAACAATAGTTACCACTAACGTTGTCATATATTTTCCTTAGCATACAAAAAATTTATCTTATACCTTTGAAAATGAAAATCACCTTAGTTCCATAATCTTTCTTTCATTGTGTCATTTCAACTTATGATTATATAAAATTATTAACAATAAGATGAACTATTAAGCTACAAATCAAATCAACAACTTCAAAATACCCAAGCTTCTTCGTCGGCAACCGGATTCGTCCAGACAAACCGCGACGAGTTCGCGTTAGGACCCCATGGTGCCCGCGGTACTGCATGACCAGAAATAATTTTTCATGATGCATTTTTCGAGGTATGAATGAAAACAAATAGACAACTTTTCTCACTTTCAGCAGTTATATGTACGCATGTTATTCGGTTTTTAAAAACACGATACTCAGTGTACTCACTTTATGCTTCGCCAACTGTGTCAATGAATGGCACTTAAGCAACTGCTTTTTGGGTATATTAAGCCCACTGATGTTGAAATAATGGCGGAAAATTACTGGTACGCGAAAAGTTTACGTTAACGACGTGACATTTATTTATGTTGCAATGTCTGGTTGTCAGATAAAATTGGACATCATTCTTGGTCATTTCAGTTGTGCTTGGGGGTGTCCCATTTCCACGCACTGGTGTTTGTCTCATATTGCGTTTTTGTTTTGGAGTGAATAAAACAACTCGGGTAAAAGTACAGTTTGGAATTTAAATAAAATTAAAGTAATGTTCAAATATTATCAGCAGGTCAGCTCTGCATTTACTGGCAATATATTTGCGGACTATGACAAGAAAAGGTCTCGTAAAATGATCGTTTCCCTTGAAATACAATTATTAATGTTGCCGTTTTTAAAATTATTATTCAACAATAACTCTTTTGTTCTGTCACTGTTGTAATAAGATAACTAAGCACTTAGGTTACAGTTGTGTTTTGAACAATATGCACAAGCAATCCACCTTATAAAAATTCAACGCGCACAGAAACTTTTACGAAATAGTCCATTTATTTTTCAACATGCAGTTATTTGCACAATAAGAAAAGTAACTCGTGTTTTCAGATTTTTCAATGATATTTATTGAAATGCAAGTTATACTCCAAGTAAGCAAAAGGGATGAGCTAAAAATATACACATCTTGTATATGCGAGGCCCACGTCATTATAATTTCACGCACTAAATACGTAAGTTAATCCTGTGAAATGTGCATTTTTTCAAGGTCTTTCAATTTCTGTTTAACTGACAATTCAATCTTCACATCTTTAAATGATTTTTTAAAAAGTTATACTGCTTGAATAATATTGAATCTCAACCAATGAGTATTTATTTTATTTACATAGCTGGTGTCGACAGCTGAATATGAGTAGGTACACGCTTCTCCTGCAGGTGTCACTGCATCTCTGTGTGTGATTATGTATTTTGTCAGTAAACTGTTGAAGACGGTATCTGCTCGGTTTTAGTCCGTCATTAAACTATTATTTGTCAAGGTATTTTTCATGTTATCCGAGAGGGTTTGCCATCTTGTCCAAGGCGTACCCTTTGTGTCCTTATATTCCTAGGGACCTGCAAATCATCAGAAATCTAATTAAACAAGAAGTTATTGAAATTTTATGGATAAACATTTTGATTTATGTTATTCATTAGAGAACTATGAATAGAAGTGCTTTTTTTCCTAGCCCTAAATTAGTCCCGAAGTCCTAAATTATTGCTATCTTGAGGGAGTGGTGCAGAGCATAGCTTGAAAGAGCAAAAAACTGCCACAAATTTCATACTAGATGTAAAAGTATGAATTTTAAATGTAACAATAACGGAAAGGAAGCAAACCAAAATTATAGTACCTTTATAAATTTGATGGGTTTTGACATAAAAAACGCTTAATGCTTGCAAAAAGTAACAAAGTGTAGTTTGCCTTTTATCAGTTGACATGGAGTGACTCTGCATCAGCTTGTGTGATCTCTTATGGCATTCCCCATAGTTCATTTTTTTAGGCCTTTTTACCATATCAATTATCTATCCTCTGGGTTCTGTTATGGGCACTCATAGCTTTTGGGAATGTTTCACAAATGACAGAAGGGGGTGCATATTATTGACTTGGAATTGATCTGTGATATTGTTTCCACTATGTTTAAATCATGTGTAATTATAAATGATTGTAATTCTCTTTCAGTTTCCACTTAAAAGAAGCCATACCCTGACATTCAGATCTGTCCAACATTAGAAATGCCCCCCGTCTCTTAGTTTTATTCACTTACGGAAGTTTCAAGGTCTAAGTTACTCCATGATTGTGGTTAAAAAACTGATTTACTGTATTCTACATAGAAAACATCAGATTGCTGCTCTGTCAATCAGAAAAAAAATCTATATTTTTTGAAGAGAGTCTTAATATATTTTGACTGTGAGTAATAGCACATTTGCATGTCACACTTACTGCTAACCACAAGGTGTTGACATTCTTCTGAATAGACTGAGCCATGTCTAACCTCTCATCAAGTGCTGTGATCTTTATAGACTCTATCATATTGTGCAGTAATGTGTTGTATTGTCTGCAGAATAAGTTTGTCTTAAAGGTAATTGGAAAGCTGAAAATGACCGCTATCGGCTGAATTTTAAATACATTATTTCTGAAATGTGGCTTGTGTGATGACCCTGTCGGTTTACAATGTAAGATTTATCTTGGCAGAGAAAATTGATCCATTTCACCTCTCTCTAATGGAAATTTTTATCTGGGATCATCTGTTTATGTAAATGAGCATTATCAGGAAGCAGGGGACAAAAAATTGAGGGTGAGGTTAATCTTGCACTTGACTTGTCAGTCTGGACATAATGCATTCAGGATTAATCTTCCAAGGAGGAGGGGTGCGGAGTTCTCTGGCTCAAGAAGACTGGTTACATTGCCCCTTAAATTGAAACCATATCCAAATGATAAAAGAGCTCTTCAAAGCAAACAAGCCTTACAGTAGGGAGACCATGTAAGATAAGCAAACAGTCAGTAAAAAGTATAATGACACTGTTACTATTTAAATGCTTAATGGTGAAATTAATAAGGTGCAGTTGTAACTAGACTAGAAGTACAGTATTCATTTTTCTTCTCAAGGACACTGCCGTTTACGTAAGTTTCTCTGCTTGTGGGTTAACATTTCGGAAGGATTTAAGTTTTTACATTTATAATTAAAAATTTTGCATATCACAGTTATACTCCAGCGCTTCTTTAAAATATAGTCTTCTTTTGTATATTTTATATACTTCTGCTTATTTTGTTTATTTTGGATGACTTACTGTAAATATGAAGACGTCTTTAAATTTAATAAAACAACACAGAGGCTCATTCATATAAAGTAAAATATTGGTTATGAAATGGTGCATGTTTCAGGATTGTGCGTGTGGCCAGAATATTAATTTGTGTTTTACATTGTTTGTTGTGCTTCCTAGAAAAGCAGTGGATGTTTGATTGCTACTAAGCATGTAATCAATTTACACTGAGACCATACAAACTAATGCATTATGTAGCATGCTGTACGCATAGGTATGCAGTTTATATAGTTGCAAAAAAATGCCCATCCTTCAGACCTTTCTTCCACCTCCATGTCGGTAATTTGTTGCTAATCAGCTGTGATTTTGTAATAATGAAGAGGGTATCATCTTTTAAAGGAGGTAATGGCATCTGCAGTCACTGTGTCAATGTCAAAAGGATCAGTCCTATTTAATCATGGAGTCAAGACTGAGAGACAGCTCCCACTGGCTTCACCACTCATTTTGAGGCCAAGCATCTGGGCAGTAAATAACCCTCAGTGGGCCGGCTTTGGGGCCAGGTCATTAGCAGTGAGAAAAATATCCCCTCCCATTTAATGGCTGCAAGCCATTTAGTAGAGACAAGGAAATTTCACACTAGATTGAATATTTTTAGCTGATACTGTGAGAGCTTGATGAGACTATTGAAATGTATATTTAACTTGGCAAAGATAAAATGGCTTTAAACAGTTGACACGCTGGCATAGGACTTAATTGTAAATGCAGTTTTGCATGGCCTTCATTGTTGCCTTGTTCTGAGTGGTTGCTATGGGTCCTCTTTTTGAGGGAAATATGAATTTCATCTATACAATACAATCATGCAACACCTCTGCAATACATCTCAGTAACAAGGAACGTTCTGGTTCACCTCATTATAAAACTTCCCTCCAGTCTCATCTGGACTTCTGCATGTAAACCATTCATCATCGAAGCCTCCCACATCCCTGGTTATAAAAAAATGCAATCACTGACTCACCAACTCATTTTCAATTTTAGAAATTCAAGACCTTGGTGCCAGACACAGGCTGACATTAACTCCCTTTCCATTTCAGTATATCTCCCATATGCCACTGTCTTCGAATGGTATTTAACTGAACGCTCAAGACCAGTGCCATAACTCGTGTCGCCTCCATTGCACATACTATTTTCCAGGGGTCATACTTGATCGCTTTCAAGTTAGGGGTCAGCGAATCATTTTTAGATCTTCCCACACAGGCTAATAGGTTTTCCTGTCTTGCATCTCCCAGCACTATTTTCATATCATCTCCCTGCTGAAGCATGCTTGATTAAAGAAAATCATGAAACCATGAAACACTCAAATTCAACAAGATAGTTTTCAAAACGATGTCTTCTTTACACGATTGGGCTCAAATTCCACATTAGCCCCCACAAACAGCTGGTATAGCTGTCTAGGTTAATATAATTCCCTATCTGATTTATAGTTCATTACTGAAATCATTGCCAAACTATGGCTTGAGAATTGCAGTACAGATGTTGAAAAGCAGTCTTCTTCATCTTTGTTTTTCCCTTAAGAGAATATTCTGTCCTCTTGTTTATGATATATATTGCCATATTTTTAGCAACACGAAGCACCAAAGAACAAGGTACAAACTCATCTGCTAGGTGGAACTTGTGTGTAATTTACATCCATTTTTGTAAACATTTCAGAAGTACACACTATGTTAACTTCTCACATCAAAGAAACAGGCCATTCTCCATACCTCCTTATCCAGACCAGCAGACAGATGTACAAGACATACTCTAAGCCAGAGCAAACTGTACCATCATTTGCATCAAGTACTATCCTGGAACATTGTCCAAGAAATTCATTATCATGATCTGTAAATTAGATTTGCTTCATTTTAAGCAGTATGTTACATTGGAAAGCAAATAATCTAGTAGAGCTACAACAAGAAAAGTGTTTTGATTGAGCAGTGTCCTAGTGTCCTATGGAACTCTACTGTGACATAAAAACATCTCACAATGAAATGAATCTTTGCCATAACACTTTTTGAACCTCTCTTAACAAAACAGAATGACTTGTTGAGTTCAAAGATTCTGAGTGAATGAATTACACATTAAAGTGTTCCAAAAAACTGACTAACTAACCTTTAAAGGAAGCATCTGATCCTTAGAATTGATTAGAAATAAAGATTTTAATTTACTATGATAAAATTATTTACATTTAAATGTGTAGATATGCTGTCATTACAGATTATTCAGGTAAATAATGAATTAACAAGCACAATTAAAAATAATGCATATGTGTGGGTGCATCATACAGTACAGGTATACCATGAAAAAAATGTTAAAATAAAAGTCACCTGCACTATGCCAATAGCTTGGTATTCACACTGTTGAAGAGGATGGAGCACAACAGAAAATCAATACAGAAGTATGTCGGCTGCACAGGATCAATGAATTATTTTGATAGTCCGGAACTGTTTTTGTTCACTAATGGGAAATCGATTCACCCAAGTGGTGTAAAACAGTTGACCTGAGGTTTTTTTTTATATTACATAACTTCTTTATCTACTCCTAACTTTGAGGTTACAGTTATGTAAGCTCAGTTCTATAAGTTATCCGTGAAAAGGCAGCTCTTACAAAACATATGTCATTGCTTTGTACACTCGAGAATTCTTAATTTCTTATTGTGTTGGAAAAAACATAACAAAGCTTAACAAAATGCCTGTTTCTATGGTGTCGTTGGGTTGTAAACACTGAAGAAGCTTTTAAATTCCTTCTGCAATTAACAGCATAATTAATGCTTCCATTAGCGTGGCACTCTACTGCAGAGGTCATGAATGCAAGATTTATTCGGCTAAATTAGCACTCCACTCTTGAGTAATTCACAGATGTTGGACTGCTTGTTACAAGTGACCTCAGGTGTATCCTGGAATTCTCCCATGTGATAATGTATCCTTTATGCTAAAGGTATGCTTGCTTATAATTGCCGTATCTGTCTTTCCATTGTTCTGCAAAGACAATGCATTATGTTTGGTGACGTGCAACGCTACACCATTCAGACCAGATATGCTTCCTGCTCTTACCTCACCCTTAAAGAAGGTTCCAGCGATCAACACATTTGACCAAACCCAAAAGCAGCCCTATTAATTGACAAAGGTTTACTTTAACAGCTGGGTATCGAGAGAGAGGAGCATGTCTCACTAATGAATCGTGAAACAATCAGGCAGTAGCCATTTGTGTTTAGATCTGTAAATATGGCGCGGTAGTAATGCCAGACCATCACTGTCGCTCCAGCTGGGGCCACAGATGGTCTGGTTTCGAAGCAGCACAGGAAGTGTTATCTCCTCCGTCCCATGCTGCACCTCTGCTGTCTCTGAATGACAACTTCACTTAAGTTCTCAGTTTGGGCTGAGCTC
>JAODKC010000117.1:12753554-12768428 GCA_026777985.1 Mormyrops attenuatus | reverse complement strand
CCCCCCCCCCGCCCCCCCCCCCCCCACCCCCCGCCCCGCCCCCCCCGCCCCCCCCCCCGGCGGGCGCCCCCCCCCCCACTCTTTAAAGACACAATCATTTAATTAACCTTGGATGGGAAAAGCAAATTTTGACCTGTTAGCCTGATAATACTATAAACCAGTGAGCCGTAAATCTCTGAAAGTGCTCATTCTGAAATATAAAAACAGAAAAAATGGAAGTCTGGCACTGATATGCAGCCTTATTGTGGGAAAAGATTCAAATATGTATGCTTCTTATCAGCACAGCTGGGGAAATGATGTACTATTATGCTAAACAAATGAATAAACACCCTGACATTCAAATAAACAATATATGTATTGCCAATTGTTCATTAAAATCATGTACTAAAATTATATGCTGTGCTTGAAAATAGAATTATGAAAGATGACAGATTTAATCTCCATTCTACTTCCTTGACTGACAGTAAATCTTATTTAATCTTTTGTCATTACTGAAGTTCATAATATGAAGTGTATTTTCTTTATACGCGTATATCTGTATTATTCTAAGTTTGCTTATTTGCAGTAATTTAATAATGCATTTTAACATGAATTACCATAAATCATGCAATACAGCAGAATACCAAATATGAACAAATGTTATGTATAGTTTAAGTTCAACAGCGTCAAACAGTGAGCAGAACAACTGTTCAGCAAAAACCTACTGGGTATTTGAATGTTACAAAGGAATGTGAAATGGTATAAGAAATTTCCTATATTTTGGAAAAATTTAAATTCTATAATATTTCACCAGCAATTCTGCACATCTAAGAGTCTGGCTTTAGGAGTCCAAATCAGCAAATCCATGAAATAATCAAATGATTTGCTATTACAGATTTTCTCATCTAGTTGCCACAAAGTATTTGTCAGTTTATCTTCCAAAGGGAATCAGAAAACACGAAAAACAAAGCCAACATTAGAGAAACTGAAAAACAGTCCCAGACCTCCCCATGAGGCAGTCAGTACCCCTGTAAAATCATGCCTGCAAATGTACCAATCACAGAGCACATTTATAAAGTACATCCCAAAGTCTGTTGAACACACGTTATAGTGACTGGGTTCAGGACATTGGTGTGGGTTGGATGCAAAGTATTGGAATCGGCCTACAGAGTTGGATGCTCACTCTGGATGCTGTCGCAAGGCCAGTGTCTGAGCAGCATTGCTGGTTTATCAGCTCCGGACCAGATGGCTGAAGAAAGAGAGCAAAATGATTGGGTAGGTATTTTAATGTAGAAATTGACGTGGGTGCAACTGAAGCCGATTGCACTCCACAATAAGCTGGTAGCTTTAAAAACAAACAAAAAAAGCAACAAATAAAAGCCCCATAAACAGTCACCGCCGAGTTCTGAGGTTCACAGACACACAAATAAGATACTGCCTCTATACAGTCAACTGGTTATCATTTATGTCACATTATATGTCACAGTGCTCCAGTTTACATTGAACATGCATCAATTGCTGATTTTAGGGGCAAATACGGCCCTCCCAATCATCAATCGTCAATCCTGCAGAGCATTTGTGGGACTGTCTGGAGACGTGCCTAAGACAGCATTTTCCGCCTCCATCAAATTGGCGTGAATTGGAGGAATTCCTTGTGGAAGAATAGAGCCAGAACAGCTCCTGTTCCTGCTAAACAGATCCAGATCTTTGTTAACTCAATGCCACACTGTATCCATGTAGCCCTGGCTTCTCAAGGTGGCTGATACAATGGGTATCGTATCTACCATTGTGCTCAATATAGTGTGTTCCTTGCACATATGAATATGTAAGTTTTTTTATTTGGCTTTGTTTTGTACGGTTACACGTGTTTCATTAGGGTGTCTGATATGTGGATGATGATTTATGTTTCTTGAATGTGTCCGAGCAGGAGAACCTTGAAACTCCATCTGCAGTCATCTGCTCACCTTGCTTTTACACTGACAATAAATACAAATCTGGGCGGCAGAACGTTTCGCAACACTAACTGTCGTGAACCTATGTAGCTGCTGGAAATGGCTTAACTTAACTGTCTAGTCCAATAAAGCTAATAAAGGCAGCAGATTAATGTTTGGAAAAAGTTCATTTCTACACAGAAACTCTGGGGTGTCTGTGCTGATAATTAGTTTTTATACAGCTTAAATCATTGCCCTTTGCTCACAGCTGATGTTGTGGAACTCTGCTGACACTATATATAAACCTTTCCTTTGTCACCCAGAGGACACGTGCACAGGCGGGAATGGGATAAGTAGCCAACTAGAATTCCATTGAAAGGGTTTCTAAGATACATGATAATAAAATTTAATGCCCATTTTTATTTAATTATGTTACTATTTCAGTAGCATTTTTACTTAAGTCATTGTTTATTATATTTTCTCCAGTTGTGTATTAAAACTGGTTGAAGCGAATTGAAATATTCCTACACAATAGCAAAAAAGATTTCGAAGGAGGATTTGCTAAGAAGCATTACACTGCAATTATATGTTTATAAGCTTCACTATCAAACATGTAAACCGGGGGTCTTGTTTACAGTCTATTACACAAACACACACACACACACACACACCTGCTATTTATCGTAAAACATTGTACAGTGGTTTTCTATTAAGTTGCTTTTTTGTGCATGATGACTATATACATTACATGTGAGATACGTTAAAAATATGCAGACGCAACAAACCACGAAAGTATTTGACACAAGTTACAGTAACCTGTGCCCATATGGGGTATGTCTATGTACATAGGCATATATATATATATGTGTGTGTGTGTGTGTGTGTGTGTGTGTGCGCATATATATATACAGAGACACACACGCACACACCCATGTTAACATTTGGCATAGCGATGTAAATGTGGGCACTGGGCTTGTTGGCACCTGATGGTTTGAAAGGAACAGATGAACTGTGAGATAAGATCCTGGGTGAGAAAAGACAGAAAAAAATGCGGAGTCTGCTTGTCTTTGAGTTTCAGGCGTTGGGCTGAGTTGGACTGGTCGCCACCATGTGGGCTGCCTGTGGCGCTCACGCCTTCTGTTCCTCCTGACACCCTTCTCTCTCCTGACCACTTCATTTTGACTTTTGGCTAACTGTCCTGGCCTGGGAAGGCACTCCTCACTTCAGAGAGCGCTCCCCCATATATGCAATTTATACCCAATGACTTGTAATCAAAAAGATGCCCTTCTTGTCTTTGGGGAATCTCATTTCTTCTCCCAGATTCCAACTGTATGTTTTTTTTTTTTTTTTTAATTTTGAGGTGTTTATTTGTATTACAGAGAAGTGTGCCAGAATTTGAATGTTGAGTTTTGCTCATAATTTCCAACAAAGTAAGCATGTGGGTGCAGGTTACCTCCTTTGAGAATTACTTCTCCTGGTTCGCTGGGATTCTCATCAATATGGCCTGCATGTACCCAACATCCGTCTGATCAGCGGGGGTTCTTTGCTTCCAGCCACACAACATTGCTTCTCAAGTGTATTTTGTTCTTGGAAAGATAGTGTGCAAATGATCAGCAGCCACAGGAGTGGCGTGGAGACTTTTTATATTTTCTGGCCATGACAAAATAACTTTTTGTAAAAGTGGTTTTGTCACTTTTGGTGTCATAGCCTTCGTGTTCCTAAATTAAAATAAGTCAAAAAGTGTTAACATTGCAGATATGAATCACAGTAATATAAAAAATTATCTTCCCCTAGCAAGTGAATTCAAGTGTAAAAAACTGACTTCCGTCTTGATTCTGTTGAATGTTTTGTATGTATGTTGTAAGTTTAACAAAGAATATGCATTATCCTCAAACTGTCTCTGAAACAAAATCACTAAAACATCTTCGCAATATTTATCCTTTCACATTAAGCATCAAATGGGGATCTGTGCATTTATGACATCACCAGATAAAAATTTTAGCTCCAGATAAAAAATGGATATGGATTCCACCCTATGTGTGTTCATGGATATCTGGATGTATTGCAGAATAATTATAGCAGATGATTATGCCTAATCATGCTATCATGCATGCACTGGCACAGGGCCAGCCATTCAGACCCATTATGAGAGAGGACAAAATGAGGCATGTCAATACTGGCTCGCTTCAGTTCTACAGATAATGATTTATCATGCTTTAACTTGAAAAAATAATAAAGCTTCCTACCTATAACAGTTTCTCTGATAAACATTGTAAATAACACCTGGAAATATCAACTACGCAAAAATATTATATCTCGGTTGTATTTTGAAGATAAATATATTTTAAAGAATCATAACTCATAAATGTCATTTGGGGAAATTGAAATAGTTGAAGGTACTCTTTCAAAACTGTTATATGCTTCTAGGGACATCAGCATTGTCCTTAAAGTAGACCACTCTGCAATTGCTTTCTTTATATAAGTCCTCACCTTGAATTTCAATGAGTCATTGCACAAGTGGGATAGACTTATTTCTTTAACATCAGCTTATTTCAGCTGTTTTGTAGTCTAATATAACCATTACTAAGATATATAGCTCAAGTCAGTACTCTGTGTATAACCATGGAACACTTAAGGGTTTCAGCTTTGCATTTAAATCTTAATCTATTTCGAACCAAGATCTGGCAGCAGTATGGAAAGTGAAAGTAGTTAAAAGACTGAACTTGGGATCAGAGGATTATAGGTTTAAAGTCCCGGGAGGAGGGGGGCATTAAGGCAGTATCCTTCACCAGTGTACTCAATGTGAATTACTCCAGTAAATCGTCTGGTGTCAAAATGGGTGTAAAACCATAAACTCAGTTATGAAATTTATTACCAAGAATTGCTGTTAACCCTAGAACAAAGTTAGACATTTTTGACATTCATACTTCTGTAAAATTACTCTTTATTATTTAAGAAATGTATATTTAAATGTATAAATTAATCTGTTCCTAAATTATTAAATTATGCAATTTATTATTAAATAACTTAAACTGAGAATTCCACTAAATACGATGTTGTGCATTTTTTGTGTCGATTTTATGAAAAAAGAGAAATAACTGATTTATTTTTGTGCATTATTGTATTATATTAAATAATCCAAAGTGCATGTTGTATTAGAAAATAAATCAGCAAATCATTATTATTGCTGTTGTTATTATTATTATTGCTGTTATTATTATTGCTGTTATTATTATTATTATTATTATTATTATAGGAGGCTATTGCCTTTAGCCATTGTTCTTTTGATGTGCTACATATCGTCAAATGTATGATTCCTAGAATGAATAAATAAACTGCATGTAGTGACATATTTGGCCATCAGACCTCTAGGCTGTGGGGCTGGCAGGGGGCAAGTGCTAAGGACACCACTTCAGAGTGAGGGCTGGATCCATCCCCGACAATCAGCCTCCTGCAGCCTGAAACAGGCTGTGTTTGGTTCCAAGTTTTTATCTCTCTCCCCTTATTTTATATATGCGTGTGTGTGTGTGTGTGTGTGTGTGTGTATGTGTGTATATATATATATATATTGCTGCTGCACATAAGTAGCTGTTGGGAATGGTGATTTATAATTTAAATTAAAACTGTGACTTGAAATTAAGCTTGCATTGAATAGCCCGATGCTTAAACATACATTGGTAACTAATAATAAACATTTTTATGTTAAGCAAAAGCCCATGCAATACAATTATATGCATAGGTTATGGCCTGTGATTAATGAGAATCTAATCCAAAGTGTGTCCTACTTGTATCCTGATTGCATGAAATGCAAGTTATGCCTAAAAAAGTATTTAGAACAAATATAGAAAATGATTTATAGACATTTTTGGCAGTCACCTCCATAATTAGCCTCTTTAATCACATTGTCACAGTGTCTTTTTTCCCTGATGTTTTTGACAGTCAAATTTGTGTTTAGCCGCTTTCATTGTGTAACTATGAACATCGTGAGGGACAAAACCTGTGAGTGCGATAATAGTCTATACATATAAAACACAGTCACAATCGAAAGAAAATGTTATGAAAGAAGTGTTTTCTGAAGACACAATACTGTTCTCACATCAAATTGTATGACAGATTATAGAAGACTAGATGAAAGCCTGTTTTTTAACTTCATAACAATATGCGTACTTGCTGTTGCTATCAAGTAAAAAAATGTGACAACTCGGCTACATACCCCCCTTACAAAAAACAGCTCTCAAGAATTCAGAAATTCTTGCTTTTTGATGGACCATGACTCCTAATTTGTCTAATTCAACCGCAATATGTGGGACGCCGTTTCCTCACACTGATTTACAGTGTATCTAAATAAGATTGCGGGATGTAGAGATATGTTGTCTGCTGTAACCAGATGGATGTAAGGAGTGATTAGAGGCAATTAAATCTCCCCCAGAACTAAATAACATTTTCATTAATGTGCATATTTTCCAGCTCATTAGAGGTATGGTGAGTAGAAGTAAATAGTCATCCATCTGAATTTCAGATTCAGAAATGTGGGCTCAGGAATCAAAACTGGGATCAAATCAGGGAGAGTGGGGAAGAAAGTGTAAAAAAAAAAGCCTGTTAGCGCAAACCTGGCTGTTTTGAATGTGGTGGCCTATATATTTTGTAAATTTTTCACACACATACACACACACAAACATACAAGTTTGTAATTATATCTTTGTGGGGACTCTCCATTCATTTTTATGGGGAAAACCCTAATCCCAACATAACAACTGTAACCCTTACCCAGCCCCAACCTTAACCAAACAAAATACAAGACTTTTGGCTTTCATTTTTCATTTTTAGTTTTTTTTTTGCATTCACAAATCTTTGTGGGGACCTGAAAAATGGTCTCCACAACGTCAAAAAAACAGTTTTTATTACATTGTGGAGAACATTTGGTCATTGGTAATATAAACATAATCCACACACACAGGGTTTATAATTATCTCTTAATATGTTAGTATAATTTATGTAATTTGTACGTAATTATAACTTTGTGGGGACTCTCCATTTATTTATATGGGCATAACCCTAAACTATGACAACCTTAACCCCTACCCAGCCCTATACACACACACACACCAAAAGTCCCCCACAATGTAATAAAAACCTGTTTTTTGATGTTGTGGGGACCATTTTTCAGGTTCCCACAAAGAAGTGTTAATGAAATCAAAAAACTAAAAATGCAAAAAGTCTCATATTTTGTTTAGTTAAGCTTAGGGCTGGGTAGGGGTTAGGGTTGTCATGTTGTGATTTGAGTTTTCCCCATAGAAATGAATGGAGGGTCCCAACAAAGATATAATTACAAACCTCTGTGTGTGTGTGTGTGTGTGTGGTCCAGGTATACCTTACCTTGTGGAGACCAAATGTCCCGACAACGTCATGAATTGCCTTTTTTTACCTTATGGGGACCAGTTTCCTGGTCACCATATGGGAAAACTCTATTTTATAAAAAGCATAACTGCAATGAAAAAACTAAAGATGCAAAAACTCTTGTATTTTGCTTGGTTACTTATGGTTATGGTTAGGGCTGGGTAGGGGTTAAGGTTGTCATAGATAGCGTTAGCATTTTTCCCATAGAAATGAATGAGCGGTCCCCATAAAGATATGATTTCATGACTGTGTGTGTGTGTATATTTGTCCATGCAAATGGCCCTGTTAATCAAGTCCCAATGCTGAAATAGATTACGCTGTGAAACTGACATGATGTACACAAATTTTGTTTTTAATTTCCTTGTTTCCATGAAACAATTCAATCAGGCGTGTCTTCTGATACATCCTTGTCTTTTGCATGAAAAGCATATTGGGGTGAACATTGGCCAGCTGTCACTTTCTTCTGCCGTCTGCCGCCATTGTCCTCAGGCACCACCCCGCCTTATGGCTGGGCCGGCTGGGAGGGGGCAAAGCCGTGACCAAAGTTGTCTTTCCAAAAGCGGGAAAACACATGGAAAACAACAGCTTCGCCCTCATTTGCAAAAGGGAGAATGTGACACGCCCCCCCCCATGTTATTCACCTCCACCTTCGCTAAGCTTGACTTCCCCTTCCCCATATCAAGGGCTTTATCCATCCAGCAAGGGCCTCTCCATCCCAGCGCCCATTCCTCGCGCTGTCAGCACTGCCTGACTCTAAGGCCATCCCTGTGCCTTTCCACAAGCTGGAACTTTGGCCTTCCTGGCTACGCTACTGAAATAATTCTGACCATGGATTGGTTGTAGAGGTTTGATCAAATGCAAATGCATTGCTGTAAGCTCTATGGCTCATTTACAGTTAAGAACAGATACGTCCTCTGTAGAGTGCTTCAAATATACAAAAAAATCTGTAAAACAGAAAAAATGCTTTTAATTCATAAAACATACCTGTTTTATAGAAAAGGCTGTTTCATCCATCTTCACTTAATCAGTTCAGCATTCCAGTAATATAGTAAGAATATTCCATACTAATACTAGACTAACATAATATTAACGCAATGAATAATATCAATATGCTCAAGCAAAACACTACAACACACACACAAAGGATCTGAAAAGTGGCAGGTGCCATATGTTCCCATAATGTCTTCTCAGCACCATGATGCGAAAAAAAAAATCTATGAGGACTTACAGGCCAGATAAATGATGTCCATGTGTGAGGATAAATCGGGCTGTACCTTACACAGCAAATACCGTGGCAGCCAAATGAAGAAGAACGTCATCCAAATTCTGCTGAGTGTAATGGGCCAGTTATTTTTTGATTATTATCTTTGCACAAGAAATAAGAGTATCCAAATATAAATTAATAACATAACTGATAGCTAGCTTGGGGTGCAGGCACCCAACCAACCCTGCACTGCATAAGCAATTTTAAGAAAGATGGATGAGTGGATGGATGGATGGATGGATGAATGGATAGATGGATGGACAACAACTCATGTTGTTAGGTAGCCTATCAAATGGGAACTGATATATATTGCCTAGGAATTATTCTTGCAACATTGTCACATTTAGAGTTCATTAGTAGAAAGGATAATGTGTGTGAAAGACTGGCATCCTGTCCAGGGTGTACCCTGTCTTATGCCCTATGCTAAGTGCAGGACCTGGTGCTTAAATTGAATGAAAGCCTAATTTGTTAAGGTTAATTTGCTGCTGTTGCAGACAATATTGACCAACATTTCAATTATTTTTGCATTCATATAAGGCTGAAAATAGTTAGAAAGTTAACAACCAAACAGATTAAAGCACAGCTTGAGCAATATATAGTGTGGCCATTTTAAATCAGTTTTCATTCATATTTTTATCCTTAGATTTGAAACTTTCAATCTTATTTTATATCACTCAGTGACTGAGGTGGGACCAACTGCTTAGTCTCTGAACATCTGGTCCAAAATATCTGTAAAAACCATAATAAATGATTGATTTGCCATTGTTATGGTGAATAGATATATCAAGAAGAAATAATTTCACATTTGATAGTGAATACATGTTTATGATTTGCATATAGGTCTTAATAGATTATGAAGTCATATATAATTCATAAATAATTCAGAATTCATAATTAATTTTAAGGGGTAGATCAGTGGGTTACACCTCTAAAAATGACAATACCTGCTTTGATCTAAACTTTTGGCAGAAAAAATCTAGAAAACTTTTATTGGAGTTAAATTTTGTTGGTTTTGCATTGACTTACATCATTAGCACTAGGTCTTGTTTTTCCCCCTTTATTTATTAATGTAAATACAAGTCTGCTCTGAGTTATATGCTATGTTTAGTGTTAGGGTAGTCCTCAGAAATGTACCTAATACAGCGAAAGTTCTCATTAGTGCTAATGAGACCTGTGAGTGCATTTTGTTTTGCAGGAACCTGACCTTTCCTCAAGCTCACGTCTGCAAAATAGCCAGCAAAGATTTTTCCTGTTTGATCCCCGGGTTAATTGGGAATGATCTCCATTTTGCTCTTTTTCACCTTGGTGCAGCCAGCATGCGGTTTGGGAAAATGTCAGTGTGAATCGTACACTAGGCTGTTGCACTCAGAGCTTTATTCCTGTGCTGATACATGACTAGCACAGCTCCTCATTAATGACCTTTTTGAAAAATGAGCCATAGTGGTGGCTGCAATGTAAAAATTGATATTACAACTGTAATGATGCCCTAATTCATGGAAATAATACAAAACGGGATTATTTCAAAATTAATGTTTCTAATCATTATCTTGCATCGCTTACAATGATTAATGGCTTATATCATTAGGCTGCACCATTTAAATATCTTGAATGAATGTAGCTCATTTTGTTTACTGCTAAACCAGAAGCAATTATGAAGCAGCACTGCTTTAATATCTAATGACAGCCATGTACCATATGCAACAAAAAAGAAATAGACAATCAGACTGAAAGGTCAAGCGAAACATATAACTTTACACTTTGAAATTTGTGTGTGTGTGTGTATGTATTATGTTTATATTATATTGTGGAGACCAAATGTCCCCCATAATGTGATAAAAACCTGTTATTTTGACAATGTGGGTCCCCACAAAGTTCTGAAAAAGCAATACCAAAAACTAAAAATACCAAAAGTCTCATCATGTTGAAAAAATCGTCATGTTGAAATTTGAATTTTCCCCACAGAAATTAATGGAGAGTCCCCACAAAGATATAACTACAAACCTGTGTGTGTGTGTGTGTGCATGTGTGTGTGCATGTGCGTGTGTGTATGTAAACCTGTTTGGCCAATTGACAAAAGGGCCAGAAGGATGTTAAACACAAGTGGGAAGTCATGGTTCACCTGGTTACAAATATGGTATTTACACTGGTGTGAATGGTGTTCATTTATGTTTTAATGGATTTGATGGTACATCACAGAACTACAGTTTATGTGAGACAAAAGACACACAAGAGGCGCAAAACATGTAAACAGTCCATGAACCATATGTAATTAACCCTTCTGTGATTCCCCTTAAGCTGTCAATTGGATCTGGAATGTAAAGGGGGTGCCATCCTGGTTGATCGCTTGCTTTACAAACTACAGGTCATACACTGTCTTGCATCAGTTCAGACTATCTCCTAATAATAGAAAAATTCTAATTATCGTTAATGTTACTATGGGCACCTTGGGATTTCCCCTGCATTTAGGAAGGACCTATGACGCTAACCAGTACATCATAACACAGGTTTATCAGGAGATGAATGGAATTTCCTACATCTCAAAATGCAGAACTGATACTTATGATTCTCTTTTTCCATTTCAGCCAAATTGCAGACAAATCAAAGATTACTCACAAACAGACAAATGTTACATTACATCCAAAGGATGAGTCATAATTATCTTATAATACACATGGGAAAATAGTAAAGCTTCAGGAAATGTCTCATGAAAACTTCACAGATCAAGACCTGACCAGAGACAGAGGTGAAGAGCAGACATTCATACTCATAAGGAGTGGGGAGAGGCCGTCATGTGTTACTGTAAGATCATTCCATCTTCCAGCAGCTTATGCTAAGCAGGATTATGGAGAACTGAACTATAAGAAGAATAATTGCTCACAATTTAGTGTTGAGTATTACTATTAGTATTAAGCAAATAGGTGTGCATGAGTAAAAGGATGCTAGTATTTATTAAGTGAATGTATCTTATAACACCCTTGTAGTATGAAATACATGGAACAGCTGGAGCCCACTTCTTCATTGTGAGTGTGGACAGACGTGACTGACAGGGATGTACTGAGTCTGGGTTGCTAATGACTGCACCATTCCCGTCATTATCTGCAACATCGGGAAATTAGGGAGACAGAAGGTATTTACTGTAAACCTGCCACCACCCAAGAAGCGGTAAATAGAAAGTGATAAATGGGATCTCAGATGTTGTCTATCTATTAACCTTCTAATTCTAAGCCCTAGCAATTTCTGCCTTAATCATAATTAATTGATTGCAACTGGTCTGCGTTTTAAACGTCACAAAAGGAAGTATTGCGTTTCCAAAGGTGCATTTGGAAGTGTGACAACAGGTGGGGAAGGGATACAAAGGGCAAGGGCAAAATCAATGTATAATATGTTTCAATTCACTAACACTGAAATATAAAGACATATTTTGGATGGATGTCAGGTTTGCTATGATAAACACTATGCACAAAAATCATCACCTCATCCAAGGTGTCCCCTGCCTTATGCTCTGTACATCACTCGGCTATGCTCTAGGCTCTAGTACCCTGACCCTGTACTGGACGTTTCAGATAATTCAGTTCAATTCAATTTATTTTTATATAGTGCCATTCACAACAGAGTTGTCCAAAAGCGCTTTACAGGGTTGTGTTGTGATACATGAAACAGAAGTAGAGGAAGATACAGAATGGGGGGAAAAAGGAAAGAAAGAAATTGAATAAAGAAAGCCAGAAGACAACGGAGGAGAGGAACCAAAAACTCCCAAGTAGGGAGAAAAAAAACCTCTGGGGGTCCAAGGTCAACTGGCTGCCCAACCCCCCTGGGCATCCTAGCATTACCGAAAACAGAAAAGAGTGGACATGCTTGCTAAAAGGGAGATATATGCTGGGATTAAGAATGAAGACAAAATAATGGAAGAATGCTTGGATAACAAACTATGAAAAGATGTTTGTGACAATGAAGCTGCTTATAACTGCTTATCACAGCCATTCTCTCTGCATACTTATTACTCTTAGATCTCAGAAATCCAGATTGTTATTATAATTGTTAAGGAAGATTGCGCCACAGTTCTTCTAAAGAAGTCCCACGGTTTGATTTTTATGGGACTCATAGTTTTCTTCTCTGCTCTTCCTCATAGTGAAATCCCTTTTCTCAATGTCACTGATTAGCGAGAAATAACTATATTAAAATGCCATTGTTTGCTTTATGCTTGAATAATATCTTGAAATAGTGTTAATTGCATTACATAAGTGCTATTTCATGATAATAAATAAGAGCAGTTATGATTGAACAACTCAGGTTGCAATTATGGACTGATAATTGTCATTTAACTTTTAATTCTAATCTCGTGAGAGACTGACAGAATCTATCAATAATGGTAATAAAACAGGCACCAGCTGCAGTCTCCCAAATTGCTGCTGTCTAATCCGCAGTTGCCTCCCTCAGTGGTCTAATTGCAGTTCAAGCAGTCCATAATAATCACCCCATTTATTCTCTAGTGATACTACTGTGTTATTGTTTTTCCTTTTTTTAGATCAGGCATAATAATAAATACTTGTTATTGGTACAGTTTATGATTCTTCTTTTTGCCGTACATATACATTAGGACTCTATACATTATTTTATTTTTCTTGTAGTAGGCAGGCATGCAGGATGACCACATCAACTACAGAAAATACAGAAACTGAGTTGTTTAATATTTAATAGTTTGATCATGTGAGTTTTTTTAACATTGTATTGTCCTATTCAGTTATCATAAACAAGATTTAAACAAATCATTGAAGCACACAGAACTTAAATATAACAAAATGAAATCTAGTCAGTTAGGGAACAGACCATTACAAAAAGATTAGGGGACCAAGGGGATAACAGAGAGAAGGGAATTAAAATTTTTCTTTCTCTGCCCAGGCAAACAAAAACTCCTACCTCCTTTGTCCTCAGTCTTCCGGCTATATGGCTTATATTCACTTACACTCATTACAAACATGGCCACTGCTGGACATCATTAGTTTATCAAAGGGCTGGTCAACCTCTCTTATTTTGTATGGAAAATCCTAATTCTGCCCTGTGTATTTGCCATATTTTTTACAGTGAATAAATAATATAATGAAAACAACAGAACTTAATTTTATATTGCATGCCATCCTGAGATATTTGGGTCTTATGTACCGTATGTTTGTTATGTTTTTTAACATTAGTTTTTGCTATTATATTTCATGCATCATGCATCAGTGCATGATGCTTTTCCACATTGGGTTGGACGGAGGAGTTGGCGATTCCTGGTAGGACACAAAAACGCATAGAAAGGAGTCCATTTCTGATACCAACTGATGTGAACTTCAGTGAATAAGGCGTATATGCAGATGGTTAGACAATTTGACCTAACGTTGGCTGTGTTTTTATTCAACTGAGGCTAATTCTCATCAAGGTTTGTTGCTCATACTTTGTGATCAAGGGAACAATAACGATGCATTGTAATTTACAGTAGAAGCTACATAGAATAGAAAAAAAACAATAGATAAACTATGAAATATCTAATGTGATTTATGCTGTAATATATTGTATATTCGTGTAATGGGGATATGTATTCAAGTTTAGAAGTAAAAAAGTAACATAACTGTATTATAATTGTTCATTGAGTTTATTGGAATAAAGTAACAGTACTGCTGTATATTCAGTAGCCTGTGCAAATCTATTGATGGGTAAAAAAAATCTTACAAATTAAAACCAGAAGTCTGAAGAGGAATCAGTGTGATTGTAAATTTATTGCAAACCGTAAATTACAAATATACTGTTTCTGTTGGTTTGTGGTCTGTGGAATGCGTCTATCTGTTTACCACAACAGGTACTCAGTGAAACACATTTGTTAGCTTGTGCACTCCGAACCGGACTGTCCGTTGGTCCTCAGGATTACGGTACAAAACACCACAGGCAGCACATAACCAGCAGGATGAGATCCGCAGAAAAGAGACGGAAACAATTTGCTGACGAAAACAGAAACGCGAATTCGTGCAAAACCCAAGCCCACGAATACATACGCTAAACTCCGATCCGATCTCTGTTGCTTTACGGTCAATCAAGAAACTTCGACGATTCTGCGCCAGCGGCTGAGTCAAAGAAAAATGACATGGACTTATATGGATTACCTACAGATTGGAAGATTATAAGCACAAAAATTCAAATGGCAATTCCATTTTGCAATTTGCAATTCAATATTCAATCAGAGCATCCATTGGTCATTTCAATATTTAATCTGAGCATGTAATTTGAAAATACATTTTGCAATCGGCAATTCAATGTGCAAAGTGCTTA
>JAODKC010000117.1:12732203-12753454 GCA_026777985.1 Mormyrops attenuatus | reverse complement strand
AACAAAATAGCTAACAGATACAGAAACTTCTAAGCCAACACAAGGTGCTAATTCATACTTGTTTTTCGTCACATTGTCCACAGCAGAAATAGATCTGCATTCTCTGAAGGTTACAGTCACTCTGCGCAGCTTACATCAGCTTCTTAGAGTCCTAATGCTTACATTCTCTATGCATTATGAACTGCTAAATAATATTCCATACTCGCATATTAGAAATTAATACTGACTTCCGCCTCATATCGGCGAAATGAATATTTTAAAAGATATTTAACATAAACACTGCTAGAAAGCCACATGAGATGAACAGGCGAGCCATAACTTAACTAAACTAGAAGTAAAATTCATATCCCTAGCTAGTTTTGCGTTAGCCTACCATATTAACATAAACTAGCAGTGTAAGAAATCGTTCAATTAACCACATATACTACAATACTAACCAGACCTACGGTTAAGCTATCGCTTGCGTATATAAAATTAAACGAACAAATCCGTTGAATGCTGGCGAGGCCCTAAACAAGGAAGTGGCATCGTTAATGAAGGTCCGCCTTGATGAGCGATCTGACAGTTGGGAATTGCAAATTGAGTTTTCTCCCCAGCATGCAATGCAATTCCCAGGGACGCCATTTCCGTTTCAATAAAGAGGTAAAAATCCCATGGTAATACGAAATGCAATTCAGTGAATTGTTATTCTATTTTTTATTCAAAATATTTTGAAATGAATTAAGGATTGCATAAGCACTTTGCACATTGAATTGCCGATTGCATAATGTTTTTCAAATTACATGCTCAGATTAAATATTGAAATGACAAATGCATGCTCGGATTGAATATTGGATTGCAAATTGCAAAATGAATTGCCATTTGAATTTTTGTGCTTATAATCTTCCATACAGATGTAACTGTTCAATAAAATGGCAAAATACAGGATTGCCAACTCTCACGCATCTGGCGTGACACACACTCATTCAGACTTTGACGCTCACGCAAGAAATCTTACAGCAAAACTATATTATTCCATAATAAACATAAAATTGAACATCAAAAGCGTTGGGGTAGTTTGCAAACACTGCAAACAATTTACACGGTAATAAAACTGTTATATACATGTAAATGCGTGTGCACGTGTGTACAGACTTGTCGCGAATTATGGCAACCCTGAAAATGTGTGGTGCACCAATGCCTTATTTTTTGGCTAAATCTTGCATCATTTAATTCTAAAATAATTATTTCATCACTTTAGGTTCAGTAATCATTGGCCTTATACAAACAGTTTACAGTGCCTGCGGGAAATGTCATATACTTTGCTTATAGAATGATAAATCTTGGCCCTGTCTAAAGTTTAATGTTTTAATATAATTTACTACATTTTATTGCTTTGCTTATACAATTATTTATATAGCTTTGTAATAATAGTGCATATAGATTTTTAGTTCATATGTTTGTGTATGATGCGGATTCATAGAAAAATGGAGTATAATAACTTTATACTGTATTTTTCATAGGCAGGTGTTGACTTAATAGAGGGATTTTATTTGTACTGTAGCATATTGCAGGACGTGGATATTCACATGGTCACATCGAGCTGAGATTCAGAGTATTGGGGCTGCATCTCACGGCCGTGTCACGGTGTTGCTGGCGAGCTCCACATGTAAGCCCTCGCTGAGGGACAACCTGAGTATAATAAAAATGTAACATTACAATATGGTAAAAAAGTTTTATAAATATTATACAGTTATAGAACATGATTCCTTTGTATTGCCATGATTGAATAAACTTTATTATATGTTTGCAGGCTTATTGGTGCATTTCCTACATAACTTTAGTCCTTATCGTCTGTAGTATTATAGCACAGATGGCTTTGGATGAAGTATTATGACTCTGAGAACTCTGGGAATGCCAAATTTAAAGTCTGTAATCTTGATTAGTGATTAGTCTCTGGAATTCTTACTGACAAAAGCAATTATTTATGCAAAGAGGTCAAATCACTTTGAATCCTAACAACAGAAATATGGTCTACAAAAGTCTGATCAGATAATTGTTGAAACGTCAAGAAGAACAGTCAGATTTAGCAATTTTCTACTTTCTCAGAATCTAATATTTGCTATCAAAATAGGCAATATGTATATTCATTCTTTGTTGAAATGATAATATTCATGTCAACAGCATCCCTTGAACGCATCGTGAGAGTTATTTACTCTAATCAAGACAAACAAGAGTAAAGATAACAATCATTTAAGTAATAGAATCTATTTTCGATTTATTGAAACCACTTTTGGTAACTGGGAGACAGGAAGGTTGCCAAAGTGATCTTAATTTGGGGGGGGGGGGGTATGCAGTCAGGAAATTCCTCGAGCATAAGCATAAACTGTTATGAAGGAGGCTTCCGGAAGGACCATACTGACCAGCATCTTTTCACAAGTGTGTCGAAGGACTTTATTTCCTCTCCAAAGCCAGACTGCGAAGAGAAGGCTCTGTTTACCATGGTGCGAGTATGAGGAAGTTGTGAAGGAGTACTGAACTTGTTCACGTAGGTCTTTGCTGTTTTTAAAAAAAAATTCAGGCATATCACAAAAGTTTTTTTAAGTTAGAGATTTTATAGGATTCATCCCTGCTATTTACCACATATGTACTTCCCAATTCATAAATTTTATGGAACCATACATCACAGAATATCTGCAGATTGATGTATTCGGATGAAAACAGTTCCATTGTTCGCTATGGCGCGTTACCAACCAACACAGTTGCTAACATATAATTTGTAGTTCATAGTTATACAGTACAGGCAACTTACGTGGTTTCAGATTTCATATCCTTTTACTCATTGACTCTTCTGTTTATTGGCTATGACAGTAGTTCCATACTAGGCCTTGAAACCGCAAACATTTTTACTTAACGGAAAATCTGTAAATGGATGCAAAATAAACTAATACTCTCATGGCGCCCCATCACTGTCTCTTAAAAAAAAGCTAAAGCGTTCAAAGCGCAGGATGGGTCCACCCTGAGATGTATGCAAATGCCTCTTTTTTTCAATTTCCTTGTTAAATATGCAATGCTTGCCAAAGACGCTGCTCGTCCAAAGTCATTTGCAGCGCGGCCCATTATCATCATCATTTCTGGTGATGAATTCCCTGGGACGGTGGCAGTTCGGCAGCAGCCTTCCCCTGTAATGACATTCTGCTCCTCTTGGCATTGCCTCCTGTCAGATAACTCACCCCCAGCGGTCGGTGCTGCGCAGAAAGGCCCAGCAACAAAGCTATGTTGTGCTTTGTAAGCAAAATAATTGAAAAGGAGAGGAGGCGAGATAAGGCTGCAGATCTTGATATAGATGTTGTCATTCTTCAGCTGCCATTTCTGTTATGGGTAAAGGCACCCCCCCCCCCCCCCCCGGGAGAATTAAAAATATCAGATTAGAAGATGGAGCTCCACTGTGAGCTGTTAGAAGGAATATCTATAAGATTCTGCCTTTCAGCCATGGAGGAGTTAAGGTGAGATAAATGAGGGGGGCGCCAACACTTTAAACGTTCTGAACCCAATCATTTTCACTGTAATAAAACCGTCTGTGGCAACAATAAGTCTCTCTGGAGTGTGCACACACTGGTCTTTGCTAAGGACATTACACGAACTTATTATGCATATTCTTCTAATCATACTCTAAGAGGACTTACACATCTCAGACGTCGGGTAATAGTGAAGCACACGTTGTATATTTTCCAAATTGATTAAAGCTGCATTATTGTATACTGAGTGAAGTTTGTCCCAAATTACTTTCCTGACCTTTGCATAAAACTCATAAAACAGACGGACAAAACAGCAATATACTCCTGTGGGCAGTGGGGGCTGCCCTGGCCTGTAGCATTTGCGGGGTGGGGGTGTAAATTGTGCTGTGATCTGTTTTGTTTCACCCCTATGAAGCTGGATGCCAGCTTGTTGCCATGTTCATCGCAAACCCGCTACTCCTTGTCGTATTTCTGTTTATATTGTCTTAGCCCCAATCCCACTCTGTGCCCATAAAAACCTGAAAACGGGCACTATTGTAAATAAAGGTCCTTGCTGCCAAGTCCCCGTCTCCCATAATTCCTTTTGCTGCCCTGACTGCAAAACTGCAGCTCATCTTCTCCAGTCAGTTTACTCCTATATTTAGAAACGTGTTTAAATTGTTTGGCGCTGCAGCAACAAATACTTTTGAAATGATTCGGCTCTGCAGGCTTGTTTTAGCACCCCACTCTTTGTTTCTTGTCTTGGAGGGCAGCTGTGTTTACACATTTTTACAGCTCTCTTTTTAATTCTTTTTATTTTTTTCTCTGCCAGCCTTAGTTTTTAAAGAAAACACCAGATTTGATAACCGAGATGGTATATCCAGTCGAGTGTGTAAGTGCGCTGAGGGCAGAGTGGAACCCCGTGCAGGCCAATACTCCCCAGGAACAAAAGCAGTAACCTTGGTCCCAGCAGAAATGGACTTCTGTGGCTTTATATGGTTTTATAACCCCCACTGCATGTCTAAATATTTTAATAAGAAGGGTGGGAAATCTTAAAGCATGCCTATAGCCTGTGTCATTCTTGGCCCTGTGCCTGAAAGAACTGACCGGTAAATTAACCCCCCCCCCCCCCCCTCTTTTTTGCCTGAACTCAACACATTTTGGACATATATTTCAATGGCTAGAGTTATAACTCAATTTGTTGATGCAGTGTAATGCTGGTGCGGGTTTAATAACAAAGCTCTTGATCTTAGATGGGTGGTTGGGCTTGAAAGAAATGGGCAGTTTTGTGCAAGTTCACACTAGTGTCAACTACTTCATGTTCAAAAATCACAATTTTGAATTTTGACCTAAGTTCATAGCCCCAAAAATTAACTAGCTCAAATTCCTGTTTTCCCATTTTTTTTCTTAGGAGCTCTTCTTAATCCAAGGTGGTATTTTTATTCAGCAATTAAAATATCACTAACATCACCTACCATTAGATAGCTCTTGGTGTTGTGTCACATGGCAGGATGGAGGACTCAGAAGCAGGAATCTGGACAAACACTGGAAGGTTTATTAAAGAAACAGGACTGACAAATGAACAACATCACGGGGGATCGAAAAGGGGGAGGCTGAGGTATGGGAAACGGAGATGCACAATGTCAGTGGCGGGACTGGGGTTCACTGGACAGGGGGGCACCTAAATGCAGGAGCCACAAGGGAAGGTAACGAGAGGTGGAGTGCATCATATGGGGGCTGGAACAAGAGGTAAGAGGAACGAGCCGTAGGTGGAGTCATACTGTACCAGAGGGAAACACTAGGATCAGGAAGGGCAGGGCATGACACTTGGAGTCTACTTCATTAATGTAAACAAATCATTAGCATCACTACCGGTGCATTGGAGCGCATCAACACTGATCAAGACAAGGAATGCACTCAGTTTTCCAAGGCCCGATTCAAAGACATCATAATGCATTGAATTTCATATTACAATATGAAAGTTGTTTTTTTCCCCTGGCATTGCTACTTCTGATGAGTAAGCACTGTTCGCTCTTGCAAGAGGGAACCACCGATCACATTCATGTTCATTAGTTGCAAACTGATTCGTTGAGTTCACAGTTCAACAAAAATATGAGCACCATCAAATGAACAGGCCTCATGCAGCATGATCATACACAACATTGGAAATAAGACACCAAAATTGCTAAAAATGACACTTTTCTGTGGGGCCTGGTGAAGGGAAACCCTCCTTTGCTGTCGAAAACCCAATAGCCAGTTGGGGATTGTTATCCTAACAGTCTGGAGCTCTTGTGCATTATTTGCTGATAGATATAAACAGCTGTTATTCTTGGTAATGGAAAGCAATTTGAAACATCTGCACACTTGGCTATGAGTGATGCCTCCAAATCGCAGAGCTCCCAGGTGCATGGGGAGATAATTACATCATCAGGACAGCAGTGAGGCTCCAGGGCTGGTACTGATCTGTGAAGAACAAGAAGCAGGGAGGGCAAAATCCAGCCCCATACTGTGCGTGTCAGTGTGCTGCAGGGAGAGCCTCACCGTTAGAGCGCAATCATTGGTTACACATTTGTTCTATTATAATTCTTATTAGTTGTTAACACTTTGCATTCAGTGTTTAAATGGTCAGTTTCACTTTTGCTAAAGATAATTTACACACAGTGAGGTCTCATGATTTCAAACATACATCAATTTAATGGCTCCTTAATTTGTACACAGCGAGAAAAGCAAAGCCTATTAATATAGTATTCATTTTAATACTCAGTTTTGTCTCCGCGGACAGATACTTGGTTTGCACTTGAGTTTAATTAATTAGCATGTTTTCGTGATGGTTTTTGTAGATGGCGTGGTGACCATCATAGTGCAGATATATGGAAAGATAATATAATCTAGACTAGCATTACAGTTGGAACATCCATTTCTGACCAAAGTGATAAAATATTTTTAGTTAAGTCTCCCTCTGTTCTTCAGTACTACAGTAAAATTTAACAAGTCTGTCTTTACAATCTTTGAGGGTGAAAAAGGTGTGAAGACTTTTTTTTTCTTTGAATCTGAACAATAATCAGTGCGATATTTCATACCCTGATGGATGATAAAAGGAAAGTGGATCAGAATAATCAGTTGGATTCATTTGTCATGGATTTTTTTTTAAGTGAAGTACTCGGCTGTCCGTCAGATACTGAACTTAAATTTAAAAAGTTCATTGATCACTCTTCTTCAAGCATAACCACCTCTCATTGGCTATACTAACACAGTGACGGGACGCTGGCCCACCTCTGGGCACCCACACACTGACACGCATTAAGAAGCATAGATCGGGGGCTATTTTAAGTCACCATGTTTTCAAGCCGTGGTTGGAAATACACCTGAAGTCAGGGAGGAGAAGCGACGATCCTACCTGCTGGGCCATCATGCTGTGCTAAGTAAAGCATGGCACTTTTGTGAACCGTAGGAGGTAAATGGAAATGGGGTGTCTGGCAATCAGATAATATTTTTATAGCTTGCAAATATAACGTGCAAAATACATATTAATAGCTGTAGATGGAGAGTGTTGCCATGACTGTGCAGGAGGGCATCTTTTTATGGCTCTTCAAAGGAGTGCTTTTACTTTAAAACTCCACAGGAATGTCCTCTGTACTGTTAGATGTCATGTCAAGCTGATTAAAAATCTGTGACATGACTACAAATAAGTCATCATCCAACTGTGGTGGATACTGTTAAAGTGGTTTTTACCAATCTGTTCTTGGACACACAGAGGTCAGCTCTGGACTCATGTATGATGTTGGTCATTTTATTACAGTATGATCACAATGAGTCATAAATTATGAGTAAAATGCCACCCCCTTCTCCACCCACTGAGAAAAAAAATAAAATATCCCATGTGCCTATTATAGGGACCGTATTGTTGCCTGAGCAGTGATAGAAAGAGCCAGCAGAGGGAGGTCTGTACCTGACAGCGATGATTAGTGGCATCCCCACCACGGCTACTGGTGAAACTAGACGAATGTTTGCCTTTAATTTCCTAAAGTTTCAGCCTGAATCTCTTTTGAAAAAAAGGTGCATCTAAGGAATGAGAGATCTGTGCTGTTTCTTCGGTGAAATTTCATTCTTACAACTCAGAAACAATGACTGGAATAGAGCTTCTGAACTTGAGCAGAGCTCACTGACAGATCTGTTTATTGTTGCAAGATGTTTTCATTCAGGGTGTCTATTGCCGAAAAGCAGATTCAAAGATACTGTACCACAGAGATAACCTACATGTACACCAACAAAATACTATAAACAAATCAATTCAGTAATTTAAAAATAAGTGAATTTAAAAAATGATGAATAAATAAGTAAATGATTTAATGTATGTATGTATGTATGTATGCATGCGTGTATGTATGTATGAATGTATGTATGGATGGATGGATGGACGGACGGACGGACGGATAGATAGATCGATTGATAGATAGATAGATAGATAGATCGATAGATAGATAGATAGATAGATAGATAGCATTAATTGCATTGTATTGAAAAATCAAAGTGGTGCTTTTTTTGGCCTTGGCTTCCATCTTTAAACAAGAGTTGTCCCCCTTCCGCCCCACCCCCAGTCCAGACTAAGTGATTTAAGCTCTCCAAAAATTACTTCTGGATGAATTGCTTCAGCATGGAGGACACCAATGATCACATCACAGCAGCCCACCCCTCCTTTTATTTGGCTGATAGCACCTCACCCCTCCTGCAGCCGAGCCACAGCTAAGGCACTGAATAACTGTGCTGGTATAACACACTCCCCTGTCCGGTCTGCCTTCTTATCTTTTTCGGTTTGTCTTATGTAAGAGACTTTTAAGCATTCACACATACGCTCACACAAACACACCTCCGCCCTCGAGCAACTATATTATCACAAGTGCGGGGCTGAAGAAAGTAACCAGGTAACCCTGTGCCTAAGGTGTCAGTCAGTATACTTAACCACTCCAAGGCAATGGGTGGAACTGGATAGGCTGTGGCAAGATAAGCTAGGGGAACATGTTACCACTGGCAGCTCCTGTAGCTTTGACCTCAAAGCTACATATTTTAAAACAAACATCACTCTCGACTTTGGTATGCAGATGTCTAAATATAAAATGCTGCCCAGTCACTATTATCTAATGATTTCCATTGACCAACTACATACTAAGACAGATGATTATAAAGTCTAGTCTAAGCTGTGTATAAAGAAGGTACTGAAATATATTGATTGTCAAAGGGATTCAAAATTAGAAATATCTAGTTTAGGAATCTGCTCATTTTATTCAAAACATCAAGCAGTTTTTTTTTCCTCATATGTTTGTTTACAGTGTAGTGTCTGTTGATAATTAATATGTGAATTATGAAATTATTAAATAATGAATACCAATAATAATTATAAGCACTCTACTTACACTATCCTAATAGAATCGTGATATCAGTCAGTATTGGTAGAAACAAAAAAAGGCAATAAAATAAAATGCACATTCCCTCGGATGAGTTTGTGCTACTTTTTAAATAATGAAACATTTACATATAGTCATTAAAAAAATTGCAGCTACCCTACAAGCGGGTTTCTGTAATCTCCTGACCCAGTGTTCCTGAAGTATTGAGATCTCCATTTAATAACATATTAGGATTATACGTTGAATACAGTTTAGAAATAAATAGATTGGTTAAGCATATCTGTTTGATTTTATTCCTTCTGAATACTGGATTTAAATGTAACAGTTGATTATGAATCGGCGGTTACATACCAGGAAGTATGCAGGACATCTGCCCTGCAATCTATCATACTGATTACACACATTGACCTGTAATGTAAACTGTGTTACCCACCACTCTGCTTACGATGCCGCTCTGAATAAGAATCCATGGACATGTATTTACAGTTTATTCTGTGTGCCCTAGAAAACAGCAAATATCATGAAATGAATGGTTTCCAAATGAGAACCATTTTTTCTTTCAGTGCTTTGACTATAATCCTTATAAAAAAAGAAACATCCAACAGAAAATAACATAATAAAAGAAAGCCCCTCAGGAAAAGTAAAAAAAATATGTAGGGCTAGGGTTCTCCCTAAGGTTTTAAAAACAACTGAAAAAGAACAATACGATGTATGACACGGAGACCGAGATATTACACTGAGTGTGCGTAAGCCGTATCCTTTCAGAAAACCACCATCCAATAAAAACTTCCAACCAGGATAAGTGGTTGGATGATGGATGGATGGATTTTCAAGATTCCTTCTGGCATGATTGTTTATAAACCTTCATGTAGGAACCCACTCGGTGACAGTGTGCCTAAAGGTTTACTTAACAGTGTAAATGCGTCAGGGAAGGTCAATCCATGCAGAAGAAAACAAAGACAGTTATGCAATTGATATGTGAACACCTGCTTCACTGAATTCATCTTCCATCTATCTGATGTACACTTTCTTAACACATGCATCTAACATTAACCTCAGGCATTTCTTCCTGAGCAACAAGTACAAATAAGCAGTAACTGCAGACAGCAGGTAGTTTTAACAGAAATACCCATCCATCATCCAAGCACTTATACAGTACATGAGAGACTGGAGTCTACCCCAGGTGGCACAGGACGCATCCTTGATACACAGTGCAATTTAGAAGCAACCATGTCATCTGATCAGTCTATTACTTATCATTGGACTATAGGAATAAATACAGCACTGGGTTCAAACCCCCATCTCTAGGGGTGTGGGGGTAACAGAGCTACCTATTGAATCCTCTACTGAATGAGTGTTAACAATAGCATTTACTGTCCTGTAATGTTGTTGTTTCCTCTATAACATTTTCACATGTGAGACTTTTCTCATTCCCAGTCAGCTCCTCCGCTTCTGTTCATAATTCTGGCTTAGTGTTTTGTGCGCAGGACTTTCCTGCTATTTCACAGAGGGACACTATCTGTCGTATAGTTACCCAACAACATTATATTTTGCTAAATAGTCTCGGAAGGAAAAGACAAATGAAACTATAGTACTTTTGCAAAATCACGGGACTGTGTCTGAAGATACACTCTGCTACCTTTCATATCTTATGTATTTAAATAGACTTTTTCAAGTATATCGTGTTTTCTTTTTTGCATAGAGCCTTGAATAAGTGGAGCCCATATTTTCAAAAATCTGTTTTGTATATGCTGTATAAGGTATATATTTATGTATGTAAATATCAGTATCAACTTTAAAACAGAATCCCTGTCATTTATTCAGTGGAAAAAGTTAACTATATTCATTTTTAAAAAACTAGCATTTAAATATGATTTTGTTAATAGTTGGATGCTCAGGTATCAAATAAGAGAATTTTGTATTACAAAAAAGGCCTGATACCATCTGAATAAAGACGAGAGACACTGCCAGTTTCTTAATTCAATGTATAGTGAAATGTATCCAAACAGATTTTGGTCAGAACACCAGGCCATGCCAAGGAGACAAGTGTGATTCAGTGACAGCATGGCAGCTCCTCATGGATGTCTGCTTGTTGGTTGCAACATGCCATTGTTCCTTAACACCCTCACAGGAAATACAGAGGCAGAGCTGTCCTTGGAATCTATACAGTTTTATTACTAAACATCAAGCTGTTTAATTCCTAGATCGTGCCAGCATATCTGCATTAAATAAAGAAATGACTAAATAAAAAAAAAAAGAATTAATAACGTAAATGCTTAGAGCTAGTAATTTGCGTTCTGTGAGTTCTTATAATACTTTCACAGTGTTAACTTTACCTGACCTGCTCTTGATCACTCTGCTTTTTTAGTCATTTGCTGTTGAGCTATTCTACTGAGCTCCTTTACCCCTATATTATGAATATTATGGTGGTTAAGGACATGGACTGGTAACCTAATGATTTCCCTTCCAAGTCTTGAATTGCTGCTGTTAAATATACAGCATTGTAAATGGGTAAAAATACAAGCTTTTTTCTGGCTAAGTGACGGAATTGGAAATCTCTGTTACTGCTCACATCCTCACAACAAAGGGGCTACATATGGCTGCTGAACCTCAATCAAAATGAGAAGTATGCAGTGAAGGTTGAAAGTCTGACCTCAGGAGAAAGACATGCAATCTAGTATGTAACAATTATGAGCCAATCTGGGTTCTCGTCCGGTTTCTTTTTTTTGGCTCTTATAAGACTCAGATGCAGAAGATTTAAGAAAATGAACTTGTTATATGTAAGATCATACTTTGAACTGGCAGATGTTCGAGGACACTAATGTTTTTAAATACAAATGAAGAACCAAAATATAGATGTTGTTAATGGAGGGATTTTCCTGTCCAGCCTCAAGCTATTATTAAAAAGCAGATTACATGTCAGACGAGCGGGAGGTCTGTTAGACTATTTATGTCTATATTAATCAAGGAGAATAATAAAATTCACTAATGCAGATTTTATTGATGAGGTAACTCAAGAATATTATCAAATGGGGGTATCTTTGGGCAACAACATATGGCAGAACTGACTTTTAGAATTTTGAGAGTTATATACACATTGTGTCATTAGTTAACTCTGATCATCTTTGTTAAGCCATATCTCACGTGGCATGTGCAGTTTGTGTAAGAAAATACTCATCAAAATCCTCATGCAGTCATACATTTACAATAAGTTCATCCATTGCAAACACTATGCTCCAAAGGATTGAACAAAGACACAACAAAGGATTAATTATTGCCCATGCATTAATTTGTGCAAAATGGGAAGGCAGAATTCCTCTCTGAGTCACATGAAATTTTATAATCCTTTAGCACAATTGCCTCACTTATAATGGCAAAGTTTATCGCCGATGTCAACTACAGACGGAAGTTAATTTCTTCTTTATATGAGGCTGGAGAAGAAGGGACATTTCATTTGTAATTGTAATGACATAAATATCAATCCGTCTAAACTACAGGTTACATGATTGTTTAACCTTTACTACCCTGCTAAAGAAAGATACATGAGTTTTATTAAAATATATATGTAATAAAATGTCATTTTGTACTGAGTGCCTGTAAAAAAACAGATATCATATCTTGTGGAAAGCAATGCAAAGGTATTCAATGAAATGTAAAAGATCTTAACATGACCCAGAACAACAGATTGACAACCATAAAAAGTAGTATAAAGCCTTTATTGCCATAGGACATTCTGTGCATAATGGAAATATTTTACAATGGCTCCAGTTTATGGACTCCATTATGGGAAAAATATCGTTAGCAGCATACCAGATGAAGACTAAAACATTCCTGAAAAAGGAGAAAAAATGGCATAAGAAAACAACGCAATTCACTTTGCAACAAAACTGTGATACTGTTTAATTTTGATTTTAAAACATTTTGGAACTTTAGAAGATGCAGTCAGTCACTGCTTATGATGATCATTCTTCTTTTTCACTTTCCATATTTTCATAGTGGGAAAATTACTTGTGACCTTTTTCAAGTGCTTACAGGGGTCAAAAAACTCACTATATAAGTATTGTATTAGTCTGCACCATATGACATATGCTATATCATTAATTTTTGTCTTAATTGGAGAAAATAGTAGAAAATGGTAAAAATAAACATTTAAATGTATACAGTTTGAGCCCAAGGGTAAAAAATTAATAAATACAGCAGAATTACTATTCTAGAGAAGCACTCATTTGAGTTTTGAATTTTATTCACAATAAATAACATTGATTTCTATTTCAAGTAACCAGAAGTGCTGACTCATAACTTCTTTTTTGCAAAACAACAAAAAGTGGAAAGAAAATGTTACAGGCTTCTTCCCTCTTTCATCTGGCAGAAGCATCACTCCTGTAAGTAATTATAAACTGTAAATGGAAATTCCCTGCATGCTCATTCTGCACACTTCTCATATGCAGAAAGCTATTGTTTTTTTGTTTTGTTTTTTTTTAAAAAAAAACCCTCATATTTTTGTTCCATTTGGAATTCATTATTGTCTTTGTATGCTTTCTGCTCTCATCTGCTTTTGAATAAGCTGTTGGCAAACTGGTCTCTTGCAGTTTTGTGTCACGAAAGATACACAACTGGGTGGTCACAGGCTGATTGTACTCAGAGGGGGGCATTCCTGAAAAAAACAACACACCGCCAACAACGACAGAAAAAGTCTGTTTGTTTACCTGGATTTATTCATTGAAACGTTCAGGTACACTTGAGGTGAGACTGAACAACCACAGGAATGAAATCTTAATTCCACTCAATTAAGATATTTATGGTAATGGACATGGTACCCAGGCCCTTTACAAGTGGATCAATGACCACATTCTAGTCAGGAAGTAACAGCAGCAATCTGGCATGGGTTACACAGCAAAAAAGAGGGCCTACAGTGAAAAAACAACACCAGCTTATGTAACCGCACATATTGCCAAAGCTTCCCACAGCTTTTCACAGATAGGAGCAAAACAGAGCTGGGAGACTGTTCATGTCTGTTGTTGCAGAATGGTAACATAATTGTTCACGTTATAAAATAATTGATCAAATAATGAAACAGCTTGAATTTGGGGGAATGCTCTGGGAATTAACTACAATTCAAGAGGCAAGTGCAATAAATTAATTTGAGGCCCACTCATATTCTATGAAAAGTGGATAGATTTAGACATTAATCCCAGTTATTTGACAACTGTAGTCAAACCTAAGTGTTTCCATTGTAGTTATTCATTTTTTTTTATTGACTCTCATTGACTTTCATTGTCACTCTGTAGAGTTCTAAAACTAGCATAGTGTATTTTATGCATATAGTTTGCCTTCAGTGGGAGATTTTGTTTCAACTTCTTTTTGTCTTTTGGAATAAACACAGGTGGTCGTCTGGTTGTTAGTATTTAAAAGCATGTTAGTCTCACATTATCATGGTGCAGAAGTACTGAATGCTTATGGCTCCTGACCAACAGACCTCGTAGATTAGCCATGTTAAAGAGCCATTTCACTCAATATTGAATTTTATAGTTGACATTTTTGCTACGTTTTCATCCCTCATTGCCGCATTCTTCATTCCATCAACCCTTCATCTTTCAAACAAGGACTTTAAGTAACATCTCAAACTTTCTTAAATCATAAAAATATGATGCCCAACCTTGATATGAAACTATTGGAAACAAAAAGAGTGTTGTTTATGTTGTATATGCATATGTAATTAGACAAATATATGAGAGATAAAAATTTGTAGTTTAATTATATGTCATAAAAGGCCACTGTTAACTGTGTTCTAAACTTAATGACAATGACATCCTATAATTACACCACCTGTTTTACTGAAGCATGTGTTGGTGGTTATAAACTGTTATATTATTGAGCCATGATTGCTGTTATTATTTGTAGTGGTAGTGATAGTTGTAGTAACATTTATATTGTATTGTAATTAATTGCACTGAAAGTTCTGCTCAGGTTAATTACAGTAAATTTTGTATATCATTGTTGCTTAAAATACTATGCTATTTTAGTAGTTATGATCTTGCTAACTCAGATAAACTGGAGTCTTAAATACAGTGTTGCAAATCAAAGTTCATTTTATATGTATTAATTTTTTTTAGTGATAAAATGGTAGCGCTCTAATGAGTTTTATAGCATGTAGAGATTGAAGTTGCTATTGTTAAATTGTTAAATTGTACTTCAACATTTCAACATGTATTTTCAATATAATAATATTTTATATATTTCAATATTTAATATACCCATCCATCCATCAAATGCATGTCTTCCAAATGCTTACCCTGGTCAGAGTTGTGAATGTGGGGATGGGGGGGGGGGTATTGTTTAGGGGACACAATTGTATTGTACAACATGAATTTTTCCTGTGGAATTTTCTTACCTCAAATACCATGAAATATTTCTTCTGTAACATTAAGTCAGAAATAAAATGAGTTTTTGTTTTATTGAATTATTGTTGTGCATGTATTGTATGCTGTATTCATATAGAATTGCTCTTGATTTGTAAAGGCTTGTTTTATTTCCAAAGAAAGCTTCTTGGCCATCTGATAAATAAGTATAGCTATAAAATATGACTGATGCAGTCAAAATCAATGATAGCGCAGTATCACAGTTTAATCCCTGCTATGCTGATGAACGAAACTTAGCTCATACAATAAATGCAATGTTAAAATATTTTACTTAAATGTGACAAATATTAGGTATTTTAAAAAGTTTTCAAAATTGTGAATTCATTAAAGACCTACTGCTTGTGGCAAGTTACAATGAGCCTTCTCATTTCAACTAGTCAAATCTTTATTTTTTTAATACGAGACAGAAATCCCTAAATGTCTGGCAAATTGAGATGTAACTACTGCAAAACTCAAAACACCACACTGCTTTTCCATGTAAAACCCATTCTTTAGTTGAAAATACTTCCCAATGTGTGATTTTTTTAGTCACCTCAAGCCCACCTATGAGAACAATAGCCTCCCCACCACCAATAATTCTAAATATATCCATGACTTTAATCTCAGCTGCCACTAATCCTGACAGAGAGATCTCAGACGCTCAAAAAATTAATGTCTGTTCAATAATAAAAGAATATGAAACATTTCTCCTTGGCATTTTCTGCTGAAGTCCTAAGAAATCCTTAAAGTAAAAAAAAATATAAATGCAGTCTAACAAGAACTGCTCATTATTCTGCATCATTAATTCTGTCTGTTTTCTATTTATTCCGTCAAAATCACTGTGATCAGGAGCCTGCTTCAGGAAGCGTGAGATACACACACTACATCTTCATGAGGTACACAATATACCATCTTCATGAGGAACATATTACACGATCTTCATGAAGTACCCACTACACCATCGTCATGAGGAACACACTGCACCATCTTCATGAGGTACACACTACACCATCTTCATGAGGTACACACTGCACCATCTTCATGAGGTACACACTACACCATCTTCATGAGGTACACACTGCACCATCTTCATGAGGTACACACTACACCATCTTCATGAGGTACACACTGCACCATCTTCATGAGGAACACATTGCACCATCTTCATGAGGTACACACTACATCATCTGCATGAGGTACACACTGCACCATCTTCATGAGGTACACACTACATCATCTGCATGAGGTACGCACTACACGATCTTCGTGAAGTACCCAGTACACCATCTTCATGAGATAAACACTATACCATCTTCATGAGGAACACACTACACCATCTTCATGAGGTACACACTACACCATCTTTGTGAAGTACCAATTACACCACCATCATGAAGAACATTTTACACTGTCTTCATGAGATACACACTACATCATCTTCATGAGGTACACACTATACCATCTTCATGAAGTACACACTATACCATCTTCATGAGGAACACACTAAGCTATCTTCATTAGGCATGTACTACACCATCTTCATGAGGAACACACCACACCATCTTCATGAGGAACACACTGCATCATCTTCATGAGGTACACACTACATCATCTTTGTGAAGTACCCATTACACCATCTTCATGAGGAACACACTGCATCATCTTCATGAGGTACACACTACACCATCTTCTTTAGCTGGACTCTTGCAGCACCATTCATCTGTTAACAAAACACATATGGAAACGTGTTTTGTGCAGTATATGGGACATACATCTGAGACTAAAGGAGAATATCACCCTTCAGAAGTGGAATGAACTCCTATGAAATCTGTCGGACTTCATATAGCGGGTTCATTCAGATTTCAATATTTCATTTCCTTCCGCCGGACTGCATGACAAGCACATCGGTTTGTATTTATTAGCATTGTTTCTTTCTGACCACACTCCAGGTATTTTCTGCTTTCCCCTCCTCTAACACATACACACTCCGTGAATGGCTTTCAGAAAGAGGCACCTAGAGGACAAACCGCTATTTTAAATTCACCCTTTTATGTAAAGCCACTGCAGCTCTTTGCTGGCCCAGTAAGGTACAAGTTGCCCTCCCAGCAGTGACTCCCCTGTACCAGCCTGCCAGGAAGCCTCTCGTTCAGCTCCCCTTCACAGCGAACCCCCTACTTATTCCTCCAGAATATGATAAGAATCTGCCTGTTCTTCACAACTTATGCGGCTTAGGCCCTTGTGAAAGCATTTGTTCTGTTCACCCTGGATGCTTTGCAGCTGGCCGCTGGCTGCACCTTCTGCCTCTGCCAGGCGGCGGTTGGCTGTTAACTTCTCGAAACAGGCACTCCCATCCTCTCCTCACTTCGCTGGCAGCCCACATCCCGCTTCAGTCCCTGGCACCAGCTTAGGAGGCAGTAAAAGCCACAGCTTCTGCAGCCTGGAGCTGTAAGCAGACCTTACTCAAGCCTTCAGCAACCTCCCTGATCAGCCACATAGCTATTACCAACAAATAGAACTGCCAAGCTGATAGCCTTCTTTCATTTTAGAGCAATCTAACCTTAAATGACACATATTATGCAATAATTATAAATAATCCATTAAAAAGTATTATTTTTTTCTACCGTTGCTTTTTAAAGTTAATACTTGCGTCATTTTATGCAACAATGACAATATTGTATTTTACTTGAAAGTCACTGTAAATAGGATGTCTTGTACGAAAGATGACCTAGTAGGATTCCTGGAAGAGAGTATGCATATAAATGCACAATTTGCAGGCAGCATTTGTAAAATGCACATGAAATCATGCTGATCGCGGCTGATAGTGAGTAGGGTTTGGCTGCAGAAGACTGGATCAGAAGATTGGATCAGGCAAAAGTGTCTGATGTCTCTCTTGATACTGTTGCAGACCAGATGTCTAGATACTGTTGGTGGTCAACTGAGGTCACAACCAGATGGCCCAGAGCAGGAGGCAGAGCAGAAATAGCAGGAACGAATGGCTGGGTTTCTTTGGTTTTGCCTTTTTTTAATAGTATGGGTATCAAATGGATGTTAAACAAGTGAAGACGGCAAAGATACAGAATAGTTCCCACTGACTAACCTATGACAGCATAGTTTAAAACATAAAGGTCTAAGAACATTAAGAAAATGAGAGAGTCGGCCATCAAATTATGAAGCTGACCAACTAATAGGGAGGTGATATGCAGTGACAGGGTGAGAAAATTAACTGCTTGTCTCAAAAACAGCCGTATGATCAAGATCCTTAAACCGATGAGCACTATAGCTATGGGACACATAAAATCATTATTTAGTCCACTAATAAAAATAACTGAATTCCAAACATAAGCAAAAAGACTATAATTTACTTGCCAGACTGACTGTATTGATAGTCTGCTCTTTTTATCCAGCAGCTTTAAATTTGCATGTAAACTTTTTTTCTTTTCTAATCCACAGGTTTTATAACATTCTATTTGCAATAAAATAACTGACCCTTTTAGTTAATGAAAATACAAGTGGAATCTAAATGTTTTCATTAAATATTGTTTCATTAAATATTTGGAAAGATCGAGCTCCGGTTAAGCAGGTATTTAAGCACTCATACATTCTAATGAATGCATGACCCTATTACACATAGCACATAGTTAAAATGTATTACCCATATTGTGCAGTTATTCATTTTATAAAATATTTAAGCCTGAGAGCCAGGGGGACATGCAGCGCAGCGCAATATTAAGCTACACTTGGCTTTTCGTTTGCAAGTAAAGCAACAGACTAATATGGTCATTTCACAGTTTGGGCTGTTTTGTTTGCTCTTGGTGCCATTGTAGGGCAATATTATTCAGTTAAATAATTCCCATGCCAGATTTCAGTCTCATTTCATGAGCTGAGGCAGAGCTGGCTTGCTGTCATATGTAGACTTACTTTCAGTTTAGGGATTCGAGGAGAAATGCACTTTGTGCTCTGTTTATCAAACACGACGAAGTGCACTCAATATTTCAGAGACGTGCGAACGTCCTTTTAAAGTGCACTTAAAAAGAAATAAACATCCAAAACAAAAACAATAAACTGATGCATTTTAATGTGAAAAAAGCAATGCTTCTGAAGAACAGAAGCAATTTGTGGGTTTGTCTTTGCATTTTTTTCCACATGCCTTCGAACAGCTGGGATGACCGAGCCGTAGTAATTAAAACTGCAATGATTTCTAGCTCGTTTGCCCAATACAGCACTGCCTAGGTTAGTAGAACTGTAAGAAGCAATATGTAATCAAACATTACAAAAAATGCTTAATCCTAAAGGATATGATAGATTAATGGCAAATGCATACTCTGAGCCAATAAAAGCATTTCTCACTTTATTCCAGCAGGCCCCACCCCCTCTTGTCTGTATTCTTAAATTGGTAGATAAAGGTTCTTAGTTCTGTCCTTTAATGGAAATAGTGGTGGATTGTTTCACTGCACTCACAGTAATCCTGTTTTATGGTATTTAATCGGGATGGATAAAAAAAGCTTATCATTTAACACAAGGGATGTTGTTATTATGTTTCTTCTATCTTAACTGACATATTTCCAAAACCATTTTGGTCACATTGTAAAAGAGAATGACTGTATGAAAATGTAATTATAGCATATTCTTTGTGGACATCCTTGCTTTTATTTCAAAAGAAGATTAAAACATCCAAAATGTATGTGAAATCGTTTAAATCTTCACGGATGACCACTGTTTGATCCAGTAATGCAGTAATGGTGCTTTGAAATGCTTTATACTGAAGCATATATTTTTTATGAGAATAATAGGCTGCCACAATAATCTTCCTTTCTAATTCACATATGTACAGTCATATGTGTTTCATGGGCTCACCGCTGGCATGGGAGTTTCCTACAGAATGATTTACATGTCAGTTCATACTATTCCATACTTGTTCTGAAATTTTAACTTGTGCTGAAATGAAAGTAATCAGACAGAAATAATTTCAGCATGTTTTTAATATGTATTTCACATTCTAAAACAGCCTTAGCTGACCATTATCACAGCAGAAGGGAGTGAATGAGGACAAAGGAAGAGTTGAGAAACAAAAGCCAATCAGATTCAAGAATTTAATCTTTAAAGATGCTTCTGCAGCCTTAGGTTCTCTGCATTTAACATGATGCCAGTAAGTTGCCGCACTTTAATTTAACAAGACATAGTCCAACTGATAAGAACTTCTGTTACATGTTACCAGCATAAATAATTTGAACAAAGAGAGGAAAAGCAGGTGGCTTTTGGAAGCAAGACGTAATCATAGTTGATGTGGAAGATAATGCAAAAGTAGCCATCTGTTCCCCACTGCAGAAACAACACACATTACCATATCGTCACAAGCATTATGAAACATAGAGTTAATAATTAACCTATCATGCCATCCTTCTGGAAACTTGTTTAAGGTATACATATCAACAGGGGGGTCTTGTTGTCAAACAAAAACCAACAGTGACTTTGTTTATCTCATTATTATTATTTTAATTTTAATTATTTATTGGCAGAAAAGGTAGCATATTGGTTAAATACTTGAAAGGTTGCCAGAGCAAATCCCAAGAGTATTCCACCCAGAAAAAATACACCAAAATGCTTCATTAACAATTTCTAGTGATACAAGTGTAAAATCCATCCATTCAACTTCTAACTGCTTATCCTGGTCAGGGTTATGGGGGCCTGGAAATGATCCCAGGCAGCACAAAGCAGAGGGTTGGCATACACCCTGCATGGGATGCCAGTCCATCACAAGACACACACACACATACTCACTTCTCCACATGCACAGTCGTATACACCTAGGGTTGTGCTGCCTATGATAGTTTCCGGCAGAAGCGCCGCTAAGATTTTGGGCACCATAAAAGCATACCATATTGGCCCCAACCCAGACCAATGAGGTTATGTCACTCGGGGGCCCATGGAGTCATACTGGGGGGGGGGGGGGGGGGCGGGGGGGGGGGGGGGGGGGC
>JAODKC010000117.1:12705515-12728861 GCA_026777985.1 Mormyrops attenuatus | reverse complement strand
GGCTAAAACCCTGGGTTCCTTTAAATCAGAGCTAGATAAGATTTTATCAACTCTGAGCTATTAGTTAAGTTCTCCCCGAACAAGCTCGATGGGCTGAATGGCCTCCTCTCGTTTGTAAATTTCTTATGTTCTTAAACAAACTGTGGTATATAAATAAAATAAGAGAATCAAATTATTGTACTATTACCCTATACGCTAACAAACACACTAGTGTTATACTGGCCTATTTCATTACATGCATTACATTATATTTATAATAAGGACACCTGACTTGACCTTTCCTCATAAATTTTTTGTTAATCTGGCACTCGAGCATCAATACATCACCCATCACCAAACACTGCCCACCAAGAGTCGTAGCTAAACAAATTCACCTTGGTGGTGTGCTGACTGGCGTTATATCATTCCTAACAATTCTGCACAAACCACAAAAAAAGCAACAGTATGTCTGTTCCTAGGTAGCTTTTCATTGTGTGACTGATTTTACTAATTGTATTAAGTTACAGTAGAGGTGCTATTTGATAGATGGCCCCGCACCCTCTGGCTTCCAGTGTGGCGACCTGGGATCAACTCCCCCCCACACTCCTCCCTATCTTTTATTAGCTCACACACTAGAATTGGGACACCCACTCATACCAGGTAAATTGACCCACATGGTGACATAATATGAAGTGCAAATGAACAATAGAAAACCGACTGTGCAAATGTCACCATTCTGAATTTTTTGTGTGGGAACCCCTTGAAAGATGGGGTTAAGGATTTTATTTACTCATATTTAACAACACAAAATATTAAATGATTTTCAATACTCAGTTTCATAATGTTTTACTAGCAATTTGATCATTTTTTTAACAGCCATTTCAGTTCACAAGAATACAGAATTTAGTGTCCCATGCGTAAAAACTTAAGCTCTCCCCTTGACCTGAGGCAATATCTTCAACCACGACATCACCCACTCACCTAAAATACGATCCTTGACTTGAAATTTAATTGATAACGTCAGCAGATGTTAATATTTAGATTGCATGTATAGTACGGTCTCACTGAGGTTCATTTACTACTGGAAGTCATTATCCAAGTATGTCAAGGTCTATCTGCAATTTGCCAGCATTTTGAAACATTATTTATCTTCATCACAAATAAAATGACTTTATATATCAATATTAATAATAGTAATATAAGCAGTCTCTGTAATTCTTCTGAGAAAACACATTCATTGCCCCTAAACAATGATTATGAAACTCCAAATACTGTATCCCAGGGTGTATCCTGCTTGCGCACTACACTCCCTCAGGTAGGCTGAAGGAGACCTCGTACTTGGTACATGGCTGGAATATGGATGGATGTATGAATGGAGATATATATATATATAGGTGTAAGTGAGATCGATGGTCAATGCTGACTGTCAAATGGAGTAGCATGTTATTGGGGACTGGTCAAAAGAAATATAAAGAAAAAAAAGCATAAAAAGCAGAATGCTACACAGCATTTAGTTTTGTCTAATTTGTTTTTGTATGACAACCTTTGGTATATCAGCGAAATTGCCCCTTAAAATAATTGTGTTGATCAGCAAGCAGATACTTAAACCCATTTCAGCTAAAGCCTGATGCTTGATTAAACAAATCAAGGTGGTTAACTTAACTCATAAACCTCCCGTAATCTATATAATTCATAGAGCATCAGCCTATGCTGAATATAAAAACTGCCATACAGAGCCTCATCCTTAAGATTCCTTGCCGCCCCTATCCCCATTATGATGCTGTGCCATTATGCAGACTAACAGTTTATCCCTGCCCCACATGTCAAGTGTTGATAGGCTTATATGTGTAGCTGGCCAAGCCTATTCTTAATCAGAGGCTTTAGGAGTGAGGGGTCGCTGCTACTCCCACATAGATACCGATCTCATCTGCTTTATGAGCAGCTGACTTCAGAAGACCCCATGCTAACGGCTGAAAAGACTTCCTTTTAAATATATTGCATGTTAAATGTAATGGTCCAAATGCTATAGTTTACAGCACAGGGTTAAAAAGTGTGTGTTTTATGATATTTCAATCTACACGATTATTTTGGAGGCCGTGCCTGTGATTGGATGGTTGCTGGTTCGAATCCCATTTGGCAGAGCGATTTCACTGTTGGGCCCCTGAGCGAGGCCCTTAACCCCCAGTTGCTCAAGAGACTGTCTGATCCTGCTTTCTCAATCATGCTTTGCTTTCGATAAAACTTATGTTAAATAAATAAAATGTAAATTTATGGCAACTTTTACACTTTGCCAAGTGTGGAATGTATATACAATTATTTGTGTTTACTGTAATTAACTCTCTCATGAATATATGCTCCCACTGGTAATGTTAATGATGGATTAGTTACCCACCAGGAAAATAAGTAGCATTTGAACAGGAATTGATGTTGTTATCTAAATATGTGTTCTGCCTTTGACCTTAATCAATTCAGTGGCAAATTTAAGACCCATTCCAGGAAGGAAGGTGATGGTGATCTGCATTAGTAAGTTCACTACTCGGCAGAAACATCTTGTTCATCCAAAAGTCAGAACAGTATATGAATGAATTCTTCTATGGGTCTTCCACTTGTGAGTAGATTAGCATAAGAAAATTGTATCTGGTTTCATAATTAAATTCTCTAACTCAAACACCAATGTTATTTATATTTTGTCAGAAATTATGGAGCTTTCCAGAGATAAGTGAATATCTCTTAACATCCTATTGAGAGCATTACAGTGTTTTGTCATGAGTATTAGCGTTAAACTGCTGGTCCAGAGAACAGCATAAATGACCATGTAAGAATACAAATCACTTCCATGACCCTCACTGTTTATTTAATCATGCAACTAAGTTAAATTATGCTTAATTGAAAACTCACATAAAATATATCAGCCTGTGTTGAAATGGTGCACATCAATTAAACATGTTTTCCTCAAAGTTCTACTAGTTTATGTTAACAATTTTCACCTGTCGTTGATAATTCTCAGTGGAAATAAATACATGTCTGCTTTTCTTTTCTGTTACTATATTATAATGATATTTGTAAATAGAATGAATGAGTCGAATGGTAAGAGAATCAGTTGAGTGAACTGTGTGCAGTGCAACAATCCACCATGAAGTGTAGTATCATATTTCCAAAGGCATCGTTTGTGATTTGGGAGGTAGGCTTTACAGAAAGCATCCACTGGTTTTTGTTTGTGCACATTAAAAAAAAAAATCAGTTTCAGAAAATGTATGTATATATGTATGTATGCATGGATGAATGTGTTTAGGAAAATGTGCCTCGTTTTCAAAGTTTTCTAGGATGCTCCACATGCACCAAACTCTGGCTCCTTGGAGGACCCTGGACCAGGAGGCATTGGCAGCTATGGAAGCACCACCCCCAGTCAGGGCAACCAAGGTCAGATGCAGAGGGATGGCATGTGCATTGTTTACTGCAGTAACACTAGGTTCTTTTTCAGCTAGGGCAAGGACTATGGCACGAGATGGAAGTCCTCCACCCCCAATAATATGCCGGAGTACCTCTGACTCATGTTCAAAGAAGTCTCTGATCTTTATGTGTTCACTGGCCCATGTTTGTCTGCGCACCTCAATATTTATATGCTATCAGTTCCACAATGTTAAAATGTACATTTTTATTTTAGCCTTTTTTGCTACTACACTACTAATAAGATAGAACAGAATGAATATGTAAATCCATAAGTGGTTTTATTTAGTTATTTTATTGAACATAATTGTGATATTGTGTTTTAAAAGGGTGCACAGGGATTGTGACAATATGTCATTTTATGCTAGAGTGACGGTCTTGCTGGGGGCGGAGAGTCAGGGCCAGCTGGGAGGGAGAAAGGGGACACACACTCCAGTGTGGGATAAAACACAAAATGGCAGGGAAGCGAGTCAGTCTGTCCATCATTTTAGGAATTTTAGACTGACAGATTCAAGGTTACAGTGTCTAATGTACTCCAACTACTGGGAAAATATTCCCATCTGTGGAACCCATGTGGTCTCATAAGAAGGTCTCCGCCTGGGAATGACATGACGGGAAATACTTGACAGTCAGGAGTACATAGAAGGGTCAGAGTAACATTTAACTGACTCCTGCCAAAAAGTATACCACGTTTTGGCAGTCTGCATATTATCATTGGCTTCATGACCAGAGATTTCTTCTAGAAGATGATAACATTGCCAAAGTCAATGCTGGAACCAAATGTTTCATTTTGGACACAGTCTCAAAGTATTATGCAAAGATGTGGGCTGGCTACCCAGGTTCAAGCAGCACTGCCATTTGTAAACAAGGCTTTTTTTATGTGGGTGTAACGTCTGTATCCAAGCTGTGTTTGCTCTGCTTTTGCTGAGCCTTGCTGGTAACTTGGGTGTCCTCCCTTTTGGAATGGGAAGTTGGTGGCGAGCAGTCTCTGGAATCCATCATGGCGGAGACCCCGGGATGGAACTCTGCTCCGGTGAAATCAGATTAAGGCAGCCCACTCTTTTTTCATCCTTTTTTTCAACTGTGACCTTCTTTTGCTCTCCAAGAGTGGGGTTCTGGAAGCCAGGCAGCATATGACAGAGATTCTGAACCACTTCCCATTCACATGGGAGACCTGCTTTGTGAAGTCAGGGGAGGAGAATGGAAACTGCACACAGCTGTGACTCACATGCCTTGTAGCAGAAGTATGCAGAAGGAATCTGCTTTCTTCTCAACTATTCTTTCTAATAAACACTACTTAGCGTGTCACCAGTGTAACAGCAAACTTTTTTAACAATTTAGTTCTAATAGCTGGCCAACATATGTTATGCATATCTTCAGCTTGTAAAACATATATGTAATCAGGAGTGTTGCTAGGACTGTTTTAGGAGGGTTTACCCTGCCCCCCCCCCCCCAAACACACACACACACACACTTCATAAATCGTTAGTGATGCTGAATGTAATTAAAAACTTTTTATCACTTAGAGGATGGCAGTCAAATTACGGGAATCTAGAATTTAGCCAAAGGTTACCTAGACAGAATAACTTTGTTATTGCCTGTTCTTTCAGCTGCCCTGCTCTAATCTTATATTCTGTCCATTTTTAACCAGTTATAAGTAAGACTCTTAATGGAGTTAACACTAAAATACATTTGTTTTAAAATGCAGTAGATAAAACGGCACACAAAATGTTTCTTTTAGCTTAAAACAATTGACAATTCCCAATATGCATATTCTGTTAATATGCATAGAATCAGTTATATAATAGAAGATTTTATTATAAGCACTTCTTCATTATTTAGTCTTTGCCAAGGGAATCATTGTGCTGCATTTGTTTAATAAATGAGGGAATTAAAGGAATTGAATACATTTGTAACCTCTGAAGTTCTTGAATATTGCTAAAAAGCCACTAGAGTCTGTTGTCAGGATAGTCAAAATAACAGGCCCAGTCTATCCAGCATTTATTCCATCAAGGAATCAAGGAAACTGTTGCACTTTATTGCAGCTTTATTGTTTTGTTCCTGATGATGTAAAAACACAAATGCGTAATTCTTCACAGAAACACGTAGTTTTGCGACACCAAACTTTATGAAGGCTTTTTTTTTTTAGCTAAATTGTAAATTTGTGTTTACACTACAGTCCAAAGGAACAACAGTACAGAAAAGAGCAGAGCTACAAATGTTTCTGTGCAGAGCATCCATCCATCTTCCATAACTGCTTACACTGCTTGTCCAGTTCAGGGCCAGCCTGGAGCTTCTCTCAAGAAGCACAGCGCAGAAGTCAGGGGAGACCCTGGGCTGGATGCCAGGCCATCATAAGGAACACACGCACACATACCACAGGCCAGCTAAGCTCACCTAACAGCATAGCGTTGGACCGTGCAAAAGAACCAGAGTACACAGAGAAAACCCACATAAAGATGAGCCAAATATGCAGACTCCAAACACAGAGCCAAAGATGGGACTCAAACCTTCAACCCTGGAGGTGTGTTACTCAGAACGTGCAGTGTGTTATATATATGTTTTTTAGTTATTTTGAAATAGTTTTTAGCTCTCCTTTGAACTACATGTTAAATCATTCAGTGTCAGTCCACTGTACTTTATTGAAATATTGTTTCCTTCACTACATGCTTTATATCTCATATATTCACCACTCTCTTTTAAAAAATGCCTTAGCAGGTGGCATTACAGCCCCATGAATCAAGGTAACAGCACAGTTGAGCTAAGTCTAAGTGTGGAAGCAAAATCTGGCAGCCTTTCCTGTGACAAGAAAGATAACATGCCTCTGAAAGGTATGATCCTGAATTAATTTAGCACTTTTTTAATGAAGGACATTTTTATGGCAATTCGGCCTACGTGAAAATATAATCATATGCGCCGTAAAAATAGCATGATAAAAAAGAACAACTGGAGTATCAGAATCAGCAAAAAGGCTGTAAAAGGGGCGGATGCAGATGGATGAATGAGATAAAAAAAGATATATTTTGGGTGACTGTTCATTGCGCTGTATGATGCCTGTTACATACACAGCAGCTAGCAGGGAAAAGCACAGAAAGATCTTTTCAGTTAAATCCCCATCTGTATTGGCCCAAGATATTATAAACAACAATATCAGTTACACAATCCACAACACAATACACAACAAAATAATAAACTCCATAACAAGGTTATATATACATTATAAAAATGGTAGATCTATGTTATATAATATTGAATAATAATTATAGTTTCAGATTTCAGGCTATGATTAGAATGCCTAAAAAATACTTTTAGTCTCAGATGACAAAGAAGGAAAGATTTTTTTAACTGACTCCTGCATATCCTAATATTTTTACATTTCGTATAAGAGCTTGACACCTTACAGAAGAGCTGTTGACAATATAGTAATGGATTGAATTCCTTTCTTCATTATAACTATAGTAAGAGGGTCATGTTGTTAACCTTAAATAAATGGGTTTTCTGAGTGAAATGTCGTAGGAGGTTACTGATTTAACATATTAATATATAATAAGAAGCAGGATGCTCCATCAACTATTAAATAAAAAATATTTCAAGGAAATATTTTAGTAATTTTTTTAATGTTCTCTTTATATCCGTACATGTGCCATACAGTACTAACATTTGTGTGTACACTGAATGCATAATTTCAGTACATAATTTCAGAAAATCCATCCTGGCAAATGCAATTAGTTGTAATCCTGTATTTTGTGGAATAAGGCATTTAATAAATTCATAATTTATTAAAAGATTTCTATTATAATTGCAATTGTGTTTGCATTTCATATCAATTGAAACAGGTTTCATAAAATATAATTTGCAAAATACTATTGAATTTTTGACTGCAGAAACACGTAGAATTTTTTGTCTTAAATCTAAAATTAATGGTATTGTAGTTTTCTGAACTCAGTTTCAACATGGTTGAAGATGTTAAATCTCAAAACATGCAGTATTACTTCATAATTACCTAGTAATACAAATCTATAATATGATAGTACTTTATTGATCCTTGTGGGGAAGTTCTGGGTTTGCCTACCCCATCCTGCTCTCCATGAGACACACACAGATGAGAGCTGGCTTGGGCATCACAGTGAAGGGCAGCCAAGATGAAGCTGGGGGTTGAGGGCCTCACTGAAGGACCCATGGACATCTGACTATTCTGCTGAGGCCGGGCTTGAAGCAGCTACCTTCTGATCACAGGCACAGAGGCGGAGCCTGCTGAGCCACACACCGCCCACTATAATATGAACGATTGTACAGAAGTTGCATCCTATGCAAGCCAGAGAAAGTATTTATTATTTCACACATGATTGCCCTTCTTAATTTGTTTTTAGACAGCGTTCTATTGAAAACAATACCATTGAGGTTGCAATCAAAATTTTATTTGGCTAATGTTTTCCCTTTCTCAAAAAAAGTTAATTAACCATTTTCACACATTTAAATTCCAAATTTTGTTAACAAGGCATATAAATGGTTCTCCTTAAGCTCACGCTTGGTAGCACATGCAAATGGGACCATTCTTTATAGTCACCATGTACTTTCTCAGAAACAGAAATAATTCAATTTTATCTCCTTCATTAGGACAAAGCAGCGGCCATTAAATTCATGGTGTTTAAGATCATCTTTGAACATTAAGTAAAATTTTATCTGGACCAAGGGTTGTGGCAGTATTGTAATATTATAAGGATAGACACATAGAGAGAACACTTTCATTGGTGTCATAAAAGCAAATTAATTTCATGGATAGCCAAATTGTGTGTAGCAATGTACTCATCTTTACATCTTTATTAGAGGGCACTGGTCTTGATTTGCTGATACTGCATACACAGCACAAGTTAGTTTAAAGGGGAATTTCACCTCAAATTTGGAATTTCACATGCTGGTCCCGTTCTTATATTCTTGCTCTGCTCCAGTTGCCACATCATTGAAGGCCAACCGGAAGAAGCTACATACAATTCCCAGTGAATAACTTGACATCCATAAGGTTTTGGTTCAAAGCCAGCCTTTACCCATTCATAGCACCAAAGATTCAGGGGACACTAAGGCTTAAAAACGACCTTATGAGAACCATCTTGCTCATATAAATATCACAACATGAGAATGTTCTTTTAAAATGCTGAAATTTGTGAGACACATTTTGATATTGAGAAGATAATAGAGAAATAAGTAGGAATATTCTTTATAGCATTCCATTGCAAACTGAAACAAAAATGTTACCTGATTATGTAAGAGGGTAAAAATCTTTTATATGAAATAAAGACTGTTGTATATGTTTATCTAATAGTTATTGTGCGTCTATTACCTAGCAATGACAATGTAATAACGAAGCATTAATTTCAGGTTGTCAAGAACGTGTTCAAATGAAAGAAAACAGATAACGAAATCTGCTATTGAATACGATTGACCACAGATTCATTAATAAATTAAAAGTATTTCAATTGATGCTTCAGTCCATGAATGTCATTATGCTGAAAGTTTGTAGAGGGGTATGCTTTGTATCATACCCATCTATCCATCTTTCATAAGCATGTTTCTAGTGTAGTGTGTCTTGGTGTTCCTGGATTCTATGCCAGGAACCACAGGGAATGAGGCGGGGTACCACCCCTGATAGGATGCCAGTCTGTCATATGGGCCGCTCCAGTCACACAAAGCAGGCGATTTAGAGACGTCAATTAATATAAGCAGCATGTCTCTGGAATATTGGAGGAAACCGGCTTAAATGGGAGAAGAACATACAAACTAAACACACAGGGGGTTCAACCCACAACCCAAAGGGCACCACATACTGCTACACTGTGTCTGTATAATGACATTATACATACTTCAGCATGAACATGTTTTTCAGCAGGTCCAGACCATTTACAGTGTGTAGCAGTTGGTTTTCACTCATATTGGGCTTTAATTGGTGTGATAAGTTCATCCAACATGAAAATCTGTTATAAAATGCAAACCAAATTGTATCCAGGAAATTAAATAACTAAACATAAGTGACTGCTAATAGTATATGACAAAACATACTACACTACAAAATATATCAAAAGCATGCCAAGATTCAATGCTTTTTTGTCATACACACAGTAAACAATGAGTTAATGAGCTGCACTATATAGTGAAAATTTCACTTTGAATTTCCGGCCACCAGTAAGAAGTAAGGTGCTTGTGTTTTGTGTTTAATTTGTGTTTAGCAGTGATATAAATATAAAAATATAAAACTGTTTATTCACAAAGCTGACATTGCTTTAGCAAACAGGTCATGTAATGTGTGAAAAATAAAGCCATTAATTTCCAATACAACCATGCTTTTTACCTGCATTTCTGTGTACAGTATTCATAAATATTATGCCCTGATTTATTAGACAAGTAAATAGTGACTAAATCAATTAGAAAACCTTTCTCCCTATACTACTTCCGAGACACAGTTAACATGTTCTATCATTAATATTTTCACAAGTGTTAGCTAATACTAATACTACTACAAATACATTTTATGCCAGCGAAAGGATGAGATCATATAACGAGACATACACATAGCAAACCAACCTGCCTTTTACTGAATTCTGATGAAAGATGCAAATTTCACTGCCCTTGACTTCTCTTTTGTGAAGTTGTCACTATGTGCTTAACAACTGACTGGTATTAGTGTAATACAGTTCAGAAGCATACATCCTTGCCTGTCCATGTCACACGCTCCCCTTAAGGCTCGTTTTGGATTATGAAGGCTTTAAATACAGAAAGTATGGTTTTAAACCTTTGAAAGTTTATTTCTGACATATTAGGTATTTAAGGTCATTTTCAGCTTAGGATCTAATAGTTTAATTCTTCCATTAATTCACACAGGGCTTGTTTGCGGTACACTGCATAATCTGTTCTGCCTGTTTCCTTCTGAGTATTTTTTCTTCATTATTATACAGCCCTTATACATTTAAATGTTAAGAATTGACCTGTGATGTGCCATTTTGTTGTTGTTGTAACATCTATTGAACAGTTTACATTTAAGAGGAATAATTGATACTTCATTGATCCCCATGGGGAAATTCTCTTTATGCCTCCCCCAACTTGCTCTCTGTAGGTGAGAGCAAGCTGGCCATGAAGGGCAACCACCTGCTGTGGCACCCGTGATTCTGGGGGTTAAAGTTCTGGCCTAAGGACCTGTAGATGTACCAAGGCTGGGCTTGAATCAGCAATCTTCTAACCACTGGCACAGAGGCACACTGAAGCACATAACATTTATGGAGCAACACTGCAATATTTGACCACCCAGTAACTTATCTGATTATCTGATGAACTCAACTTATCTGACTTGAAATCAAGAAAGTCATCTTTTCCAGCAGAATAACCAAACTCCAGCTCACAAGTACAAGGCAGTAGTGACCTATTAAACTATTTTTTCTTTTATATCCTAAGTGCATGCAGCAAACTCTCCAGATTCTATTCTGCACATGTTCTCCTGAAAACTTTGGGTATTTTTCAGGGTTGTCACAATGCACTAAAATGCCATGAGTGATTGTGAGGAGGCACTCGATCTACAGCAGATGTTCTTCAATATTTCATGATTTCAGCTACAGCTGCAAGGAATAGCTTAATATTTCAGGGGATTTCACTCCAAATTGGCCACGTCAGATGTACTGAACACCAGCCGCCATCATGCTGACACAAGATGAGATTACTCTTTTTATTTACCAAGGTTGTAGCCCTCAGTAAAGATGGCCGCAGCTCTGTTGACTTTATTGTATCTTCTCAAACATCAGGCTTTGTTTATAATTCCCATTACTGTCCCTAGGTGTGTACATGTGTGTTGATGTGTATGCATGTCCTGTAAATACATAAAAATCGTTATTTATCTTTCTGAACCATAATTATAATATTGTACCTATATTGTACTGTAATATTGCAACTAATTGTTCTATTACAAAACAACCTCTGGTTTGGCCATTTTATTAGGAAGGGATGCTACATCTGGAAAGGTAGCATGGTGGGTCAGTGGGTAGTACCATTACCTCCTATCTGTAGGGTTAGGGCTCAAATTTTGTCTCTGCTCTGAGTGCATGAGTGTGGACTCAGCATGTCCTCTCTCTGTTGTTTGACTAATGGGTGTCAATTGCCCATAGTCAGTGCTTAATCTGTAAATCAGAAGGTGCCGGAACATGGAGGGCATGTGAGTGTGGGGAGAGTGAGGCGGACACAGGTCCTGGAACGCATACAAAACACAGTGCTGAAAACATGCTGTGTATTTTTTTAAATAAATCTAAACTAATAGAGTACGAGAAATTGCATGAAAATTTGTCTATAAATTAAAATACATATTTATTTATTTTTTTATTTATTTAATGTTACTGTTTTTGTTTGTTTTTCACCAGATAGCAAGCAGATCCATGCAAATCGGTGCTGGAACGCAGACTCTCATAAACAGAGAGGTCCCAGAACGGCATAAATGAAGCAATGCCCAGAGTACATGCTGAGTGTGGGGGTGTGAACCCCGCCATGGACTGACATCCCATCCAGGGTGTAGCCTCGCCTTGTGCCCTAAGCTGTCTGGTTGGATGTGACATCTATAATTGTGCTTACTGTAGAGTTTGTGAACTACAGAAGAAAAGAAAGCATTTTCAAAGCCAGTAACTCTTTTAACAAAATTATATCAAACTGACAAAATGATGTTAAAAAGTAATGCGTAACAGCCATCTAGTTGCTTCTTTCCCCTACGAAAAGCAGAAAGTTAGATACGGTGGTCTTGAGGATAGCTATTTTCATGATGCAATTTTTCATCTTTATGTCCCCATATGGCAATATTTTTTAGCCCACTATGTGACAATGTCAAATAGAGTTTATCCATCCCCATTACCCTGGTTTTGACAATGAAGCATATCAACAGTGAGAAAAATCTATTTTCGTTATTACCTTGAAATTAATGCATTATCCCAAACTTAAATAAATGTCATCAGAACAATATATCTTCGAATGGAAATTGAATCAATGTGAAGGACACTGCTTCATTATTCATTAAAGTTATAGCGATGTAGGCAGATCAAATAGTTATTTCACTGCCATTACCTTCACGAACATTTTAAATAGCCAACGTCCTTCTTACACTGCACATTTATTTTAGGCTAAAGTAGGCAATCTCAACACCTCTCAAGCTGTTCTTGGATTTCGAGTCTTAGTTTTACAATTTACTTGGTGACGATATCGTTTCCTGGTTTCACATTTGAAGCTATTCAAAGACATATTAAATACAAACAGGGCATTGATATGAGTTAGTTATTCATTTACATCATATGGTTAAAGGTATATTACTGGGTAGCACTGTCTCCTGAAACCTGTATGGGTTAGGAGTTCAAATGCTGGCCCATTGTCTGTGGATCTTTCATGCGATTCCTGTGTTATCACAGGTTTTCCCACTACAAACAAAAAGCATGCAGATTAGAAGAATCTCAAAATGGCTATTGGTGCATAAGTATGTGACCGGAAACGCATTGGCATCCCGTACGGGGTGTCCCATTCTGCCCTGTGCTTCCAGGGATAGGCAACAAGCTCACTACAGCCCTGTACTAGATTAGCATGTATAGATGGATAGATTATATGGCTAAATGCTCATGTAGTGACTAGTTTTCTTTAGATTTATGTTGGACATAAGCAGATATTAACCATGATAGGAGCCCAAGTACCATAATATTACGCTTAAAATGTTATTGGAGTGAGGTGAAAATTGACAATGGGCTTTCAACTTAACATCACAGTCACAGGGTCATCACTTACGAATTTACTTTAGATGGGAAATTGATGTCATTGGAAAAATATTAGCTGTGGCACAGAAATTTATCCTCAGCGCTCTATTATACTGCAACCATTATTAATTTGACATATTTCATAGTAATACATATAGGCTCGGGGCTCACACCTTTACAGCTGGTGGTTCATATGTGGTTCCCAGTACACTGTGTCTGTCTGTGTCTGTGTGTGCATGTTCTCCACAAAATGTGGGCTTTTCCAAGTCACTGGTTTCTTACAAAATTGTGGGTGTATACCTTATCTGAAGGTGAACTTATCTCCTGTGCTGCTTGGAATAGACTCCAAGTTCCCTGACACTCTGACCAGGATAAGCAGCTGGAATATGGAGAGACGGACGGACGGATGGATATTTTTAGTACATTGCAGTTATATATATATATTTTTTTTTTTTTTGAGGCAACTACTACTTCTGTGCCAACCACACTGATGATTCCTCCAACAATGACTGCTCATTGTTTGCCGTGAGTACAATCAGTATATTAATATGGTCAGACAACCACATTGTTTTTATTGTTTATTTTTAACTCCTAGATGTGACAAAGACTTTCTGCATGTGCATCTCTAAACAGGAGGATGTGGTGCTTAGTCTGTAAAGCTATGTGATTTGCAGTGGCTTTTTCCAGTCTCTTGAAATGTGCTCTTTTATTTGACTGAATGCACTCGCGTCACTGTTTCCTCCTGGACATCCCGTTAATGTGGAAGTAGCATTAGTGGCTCCTTCCTGATCCGAGTTCTGTTTGTTTGCAAGCTGTACGGGATGACAGTCATGAGCACAGATGCCGAGCATCAACATTTCCACAAGACAGGGGTGTCAATAAATCAACCTTAGAGCAAAAATAGCGACCTTATTAAAGATTCTGGCCAACAAAAGATTAGACCTCAAATTTGAGGCCTTTTACCAGTTGAATAGCATAGGTGGGCATGTTGCCACTGTTGGCAGAGTGTAAGCGAGTATATTGGTAAAGCAAACTCTAAATGGTATGGCTCGTTATTGAGTCCCTCCCAGTGTAACAGGCGGTCCTGGGCCCCAATCTGGTGCCAAGTCCATCTGCCAGGATTCATTCTTCAAGGACTGAAAATCCTTTCTAAATCAAGATTAGGTATAGTGACATATCTATCTGGGTCAACAAATATGACTGTCTGATTATCACATCGGTCAGCTGCCGGTAGTCTTCACTGAACCTTCTTAAGTCCCTCTTCCTCAGAATCTGGACTACTGGGAACGCCAGTTGGAGAGCTCAGTCATTTCTCCAGGTCTTATCGACTTCCCTTTGGCAGCTTGATGGATATAGGGCATACAATAAGTACATCTGGTGGGCCAGGTTTACAAGCAGATTTATAATTTACTGTAATAAATAGTGTTAAACACAAAGTAATGGAATATCAGGAAACATTTACTATGTCAAATGTTTAAAACTAAAATGCTACAATAGGAATATTATTTTAAAACTATGCTGTAAAAAATTACATCCAGTGAAATTATGAATTACATGCAATAAAGTAATTTTCTGGTTTATAAATGTTTTTATAAATGAGTATTTAGCTAAAGGTCCTTTGTATAGCTTGAGTTATAATTTTAGAAATTATTTTACACATCTAGCATCAATGACCATTACTGATGGCTCCCACCTTCTCAGCCACCAGAAGCCACATCTCCTGGGGGAGGGCGACAATCTGCATTCAAGTATGAATGAAACTGGCAGTAGATAGCTGCTGAACAAAAAAGAACCAGACAACAATGTTTGCTATCGACAAACGTATGCAGTCATCACAAAACCAGGCAGTGGAACGAGTCCGGGGTGGGGGGGGTGGGGTCGGTGCTGGCATGCATTCACCTGTTCCAGCGATGTTTGCAAGAATGACAAACCTGAAACGAAAACCGCTGCTGGATGAGTCTTGTTGGCAAGAGTGAGGGTTCAGCATGAGGTAGGCCTGAGCTGTGGCCAAAACAGCGTCGTGTGCAGAAAGTATTGGTGGGGAGCTGAATGCATTTGGGCAGCTTTATATCAAAAGCTAAGGCATTTTTACCACACCAACAAGAAAGCTTGAAATTATTGGCAATCAATTGCTTCCCATTCTAGTACATAAAGATCCATTAATCCCTAATATCTAAAAAGATACTGTAATTTTTTTTAACCATAACCTTCGTATGACTTTGATTCTAACCTTTCTGTCCTGAAGGGGTCAGTAGTTAGTAATGTGACCTAGAAGTCAGTTCAGTAAAGTGTGGCCATAATTAGCAGCAGGACCTAGAACTGCAAGACTGAATATGGCATGCAAAGCAGACAGTTAATTACAGTCTCATCTTCAGAAGGAGACTTAATGAATTTCAAATTGCATCAATTACAAGCTAATTCGGTTACATGCCTGGATCTGGGAAGTGGCTGTTGAAGGGTAGCGAGACATCCAGTGATAGTAACACTTTGCCACCCTTCCTTGATTAATAATGCCTTCTTGTTAATGTTGCTCAGGATATCCCACATTGTTCATTTTATTATTATTACTACTATACTTGAAAGAACAAGGCAATCCATATCAAAAATGCTTATATGCACATATATTCTCTCACACTTTTTTCCATTACTCAACATATGAAAAGATGTTCTTATTTCTTTATTTAAACAATTTTATAAAATCCAAGTGTAAATGCAACACAAATTCTGCACAAAATCTCAGATATTTTTCTTTGGATTATTAAGTCTTCAACAATTCCTTTATCTGCCAAAAGGACATACTCAGGAAATTAGTAAATTTACACATATTATATGTCCTAAATCTATACATCAAAATCTATTAATTATGTAAAGGACACATAAATATCACATTAGGAAGAGTGAAACAAAATATGCCAGTGTCCAAAAGGAATATTCCACTTCAACTACAGCATAAAATTCAAAAGCATTACATTTGATAAATTGGTAGAAGATTTCTGCATTGTAAAATGAATTGATCTGCAAAAGCATATGGATTTTCAAGGAATATTAAACTTGCAAAAAGTCCCAACTGTGTGAAATGTTCAACTGAGCAAAGTAATAGACTTATTAGGTAATGCCGTTGATTCAGCCAGATAATGTGTGAAAGATTGTGGATACCATAGAGACCATAAAGAACAACTAAACAAAAACCAACACAACCATCTGGCATATTCTGAAAGATGCTTTTATTTTTCTAACATTGCATGATTGATAGTAAGCAATACCAAAAATACAAAACAGTGTAAATGGTAAGGAATAAAAGCATTTTTAAAAGCTCATAAGGCACTAAAGTCACAGTGAAACCAAAACACCGTCTGTACTTGTATGACTCAGACATTTGAAAATTCTGTATGTTGCAATATAATTTCAGCACCACTGCCTTGTTCAACCAGCAATATGGTCGGTAATGCTACACAGGGTGCACTCATTAAATCCCAGGACCTCACTCATTCTGGAAAGCTTACTGCTTCTGAAGCTCATCTGTTGGCCCCAAAAAGGATTCTTGGATAGATCATGCCAAGAAATAACTTTCTTGGGTTAAATACATCATACAGGATGTGATCCATCTGCTCAAGGCATGCAGACAATGACAAAACAGTAGATGCACAATTACTTTTAAGAACGGAAAGCTAAGAATTAACAGAAAATTATTCGGTCCACATGTTCAGCACTACACCTCGATATGGAATCTTTCCGAACATATCAAACACTCAATGTTTAACAAACAAACATAGAAGAAGCAAATACACTAATAAACAATGTTGGCCTAACAATGTCAAATTGACGCAGAAAAAGAAGAATGGAATTTTCAAAATGTGTGCAAGAGTTTACCATGTTTAGGTCAGCAATGAAGTGAAAAGCAAACTTCAGTGTGCACTTCTTGGCCCCATCCAAATGTGTTCAAACTTCACAAACGGCAGTATTAAAAAAAAAAAAATTAAAAATTATATGAGATGTGACTAAGCATAACCATTTGTAGTAATATAAAGCTATAAAACCATAAACAGTGTATAAAAAAGCTGTGTGAAACAAAATTTAAATACCTGGCTTAATGCTGTAAAAACAAATCTGAAGTTCTGAAAAAAGAAGTCATTTAATTATGGATAACATTTTAAAGATTGTCTATTTTTGTTTTTCCATTCACAAGGTAGAAAAACACAAAGCACGGTCAGATATATAAATATTTGTGCAAATACTATGATAGATTAGTTTTCACGTTACTTTTCATATAGGGATTTTAACACTGCTGTTGACTTGGCCCATTACAGTTACCAATAGTTCTGTAGCTCACGAGCAATAAACCTTACTTCAGAATCACATAATTTACAGTGCAAGGAATTTAGTGTTTTCATTGAGCTCGCAAAAAATCTATCATGTCTCAATTTAATCTAATTTTCCCCCAATCCTGAGCATGTTTGTCCAGTTACATGCAATTATTTTTTACTTATTTAGAAAACAAGCAATAACCAGCAAAATTTTTCCTATCAATATATAGTCAATATTTTTGTTGTTGACAAAGTCTCATAGACAGTAACAGGTCACCCTATGAGAAAAGGCCAGGAAAAACTAAGGATCTTCACAGGCTACTGCTTATTGAAGTCATTAATTACATCAATTAACCTGAAATTCTCATGAGCCAGGAGTGGATGACTACAACAGACAGGAATCTGTACAGACAAAATATCCTTATGAAAATTCCATATTAAGGCATCTGGAAACACTTAGTCAGGTCTATCTAGAGATTACCATACTTCCCAATAATAAAAGTACAGGACACAAAACCAGACACACAAGAAGTCATCAGGAAAATAAGCATTCTGGCCTCTTTGGCATCTGTAACATTATTTCAAAATATTTTTTCTCCTCCTGAATTGCATCAATGTTTTACTGTGCTAGAAGATAATTGAAAACATAATCCTATGAGGAAAAGGTGCAAATCAACTTGTGTATCTTTAATTGATGGCACCATGAGCACTTCCTACAGGTGTACTGGGTGACTGCAGGATTCCCAAAGCCTTAAGCCTCATATCCACCTTTATGATATTTTGATGCTACTTTTCAATAAACAAGGCCTCAATGAAAGTTAATACATTTCAAAGAATAATACATTAAGGCATAAGTGCTTAAGAGGAAGACCAACTATGAGGCACGAACACATTACATTAAATTTCAATTTTCTTCAAATTGTACAGCAAAAGAAAAAAAAATCCTCCTCAAATGAACCGAGATATAGAGATCAAAAGCTTAAAATATTTCATTATGGAAAACATACTCTACATTACTGGGTAAGGTGGGAAACTTACATGTATATAAATTATGAATTGAACACAAGATGATAGTGGTTGTGGGTTTCAGCTGTGGTCCTCGAGGGTTGCCTTTCTTCCTTTGTCCTCAGTAGGTAGTTCCCTGTGCATTTCAAAGGCCATCCTGATTTCAGTCTAATAGGTTTGGACTCTATTAAAATTAATACAGCGACCCTGAAAGACAAAAATCAACAGATATTGATGCAACGCTGGATGCTGAAGAACAGGGTAGAACACATTAGGCATGTTAGAGATTCTCAGGCTTCTAATACTCAGGCTGTAAGGCTTTTGAGCTCAAACCCGATTATTTTTTGTGAAACTTCAGAGCCATGCATTTAAGTCTAAATACAAGGACTTCTGTAGGTAGAAACTCAACCAGCAGTAGCGCCTTTACAGCAACCAGAGTTTACAAGTTCATTAATTAACCATGCAGCATCCCATCCAGGGTGATTCCTTGCCTTGTGTCCTCTAATTCCTGGGATAGACACCAGGCTCTCCACAACCCTGTACTGGATGGATGGATGGCAGGTATAGATTCAAGAAGAAGTCAAGTTCATATTGAGTTAATCTAATAGTTCAGATGACAGAAACCATTCAAGAAACTCCTGACTTATAATGAATAAAAGTGCAGTTTTCAAATTCAACATGTAATATTTTTTCTAATTAGAGTACCAATCTGTGTAATCAAATACCAAGGTGCAAAATGCTTATTTCAGTGCCCATTATGGGCCAACAAAAATACATCAATGACTGTAGGAAAAATGCAACAAAACTGAAACATTAAATGGTTAACTTTTGTAGGTACCAAGCAGCAAAAAAAAAAAAAAAAAATTTAAATTGTGGTTTCTGCCTAACATGCTAAAAGGATGCCACACTAAAGATATGAGCCAGAGTGAAGAGACCACAGAAGATTATCAGTGATCAACAGCACACGGTTCACAAGCTGTGAGGCATGGACATTTAATCTGGCTGTCTGTATCATCCAGTCTTCCATTTCTATCTAGCATGACATACATTTGGCTGCACTTGCTGACCATTCAACAGTGTCTTATTTTGACCAGATCTAAAATAAATAAATAAATAATACCAAGGTGCATTGCAGCACCAGCAGGATCATGAGGTGTGCACGGGGTAAGATGTGCGCGGGGTAAGATATGACAATGTATATCTGTTAAGACGCAAGACAAGCTTTTCTAATTTAACGCACAGAAATTAGAAACTAGGCTTTATAGCTTTTTCCCCAACGATCTGACAGCTTACATTCGCTATAATACATTTCTTTTCCCATATTACCTATATCCTTTTACAAAGCTTTAATGAAAAGTAATTTGATAAAGCTGGAAATAAAGAATACTGCAACTAATTTATGACCACATCAAAGTGAGAACAGAACCCAAGGATAATCAAGCCATTATAAACTTGTCTTACAACCAATGGCATATGCAGTCATGTCTCTGCTTAGCCCCTTAGGCATGCTGACCAAATTAAAAGTTCTAACTAATCAGGGAAAGAAAAAAAAATGACAACTCTAGCTAAACATGCAGAAAATGTCAACATGTGTTTGCAAGCAGGTCTATACTTATGCACAAGCAATTCGTACCCGCAGTCCACAGCCTGCATATGACCAACACACCCCAGCCATCTGTTTTGCTTGACAGCAAAATCAGTGTCTGCAAACCCAACTGATAGGCTGGAGCATGTATTCTCCAAAAGGGGGTCAGCGGATCACATTCATGAAAAGTAGTATGCATTATTGGAGACTGTAGAAAATGCAGAGTATTCAAGAAACGAAAACCTCTGAAGCATTTCTCAGCACTAATGATATTACAAAATTCTGAAATCAAATCCCAATGTGGTGACTGGCACAGTGTTTAAGAAACTTGGAACTAGAACTAGGCATTCAGGAATCAAAATGCCACAGCTAATAACTTGGTTTAAGATGTCAAACATTATATATTGTGCCTCAGATTTGTAGCACAGACTGAAATTCTGGTCCGTATGGAATTATCTTCTGTGCACATAGAAAAATCATCACAGTACCAAGACAGAACCTGTCTGGGGATGAACAAACAGCACCTCCATACGTCAGATAATAATTATTTTCTCATTTTACATGTCACCAAAAGAAACCTTATGTCCTACAGAATATGGGAAGGCCTTCGGACGAAAAATTAGTATTTTCTTCTGTGCATTCGGGAGACTCCTCCTCAGACAGACAGACAGACAGACAGACAAACACACACACTGATTTAGCCATCGTTTATTTGTGACACATGGGCTAAAAATATGCATGGGCTGCCAACAGCTCGGCGCAGATGTATACAGCCGCAGCTGCTTCCCGCAGAGCACCCCGCATGTCCCCCAACCCCCCCACCCCCCTCCCCAGTTTTGTCAAAGCGAGTCCACATCAATTCCAGCTAAGAGCTCCGGGCACCATCCATGGCCATTCCGGAAAGGAAAATGCCAGCCGCCCTGGCGGCGGCCAGCTCACAGACGGCAACAGGGACGGCGCAGATGGCGGCGAAGGCTCGGGAGGAATCCTGGAGAGGGCCGGAGCGCAGACACAAAAGGCCAGCTTCCAAATAACGGCAGAGCATCCAGTCCGGCTCATCCAGTAATACCAAAGTTAATATTTCCATGCTGGAGCATGGCGGATTTTAAGTCGGAGGAAATTATATACATGCAGCAGAGAGGAGAGCACTGCCGGAAAGGGAAGGCAGCTGTAGCTGGGCGGAGGGGCAAGCACTCCTTTGGCGGATAGGAGAGCAACCATCCGCTCAACTATGAAGAGCACGTTTAGCGGTGATTCATTTTTGGTGGTTGGCTCCCTGCCACATCTAAACACAGGAGAAGGGAATCTGGTATCGAGCCAATGTACCATAGCCACTATGGCTAACTGCTTACTCAGTGTTTATGAGAAGATAAAAAGTAAATGAGGAATAAACAGCAGCCCCATAGGCCCAATGAGCAGCGCCGGCTTCAGATGCTCAACATCAGCAGACCTCTGCCATATGTTAGTGCTCTTTGCCTTCTGTTTGATGGATGCTTCACTTAAAGGCAGCAGAATTAAGCAGCCCTTGGGTGGCATCACATTTTTTTGAGCGCATGCTTCAGACTTCCTCATAAATGTAAATCCTCGCCTTCCTGTGCAACTGTTTACATTCGCTTGGATCCTCTTACGGAAACCATGCTCAAAGCTGACAGCTGATATCATAGTATGGATGCACACAAGGAGCAAGGGATAGTTGATCGACTGAAAAAAAATGACAAAAATAAAGTATACACCAGTACAGAATATGTTTTTAGAAGATGGCATTTCTGAGACTTCACTTTGAAGTAGTTTTTTTAGGTAGAAAGTCTTACACACAAACAAAAATCCATGCATTAGGCCTGCATTCAAGCTTCATTACTCTACCGGTACTCTATTACTCCACCTTCAGTTGACACACAACTTAAAGCGCCGCTGCAGACAGGCAGGCACACAGCCCTCCACTGAGTAGCAGCTGAAAAAATGAACACTCACTGACGTGGTGGCAACGAAGTAGAGTAGCACCCGGGTCTTTGAGGAATTGAGAGGTCAGTATTGCTTCTGTTTCAATAACAATGAAGTATTAAACAGGTATCTTTGGGCACTCTTCCACCGAACCAAGTATGGTACTTCTGCTTTTCCATTGACTTCCAGTCGAGTACCAGTACCAAAAGTGCCAAACCAATTGGGGTATTTCTTTGGTACTTTGCGATGGGATCTGAAATGCTTTCTTTGTCAATTGGTTATGCTAATATCCTGCCACTGAAATACAATACAAACGCCACCTTGAAAACAGTTATGAACTTGGAAAACAACGATAAACAAAGAAAAAAAAAAAATGTATTGCGATCTGATCAGAACAACAGATACAACAAAAAGGTCAGAATTGCATGACAAGAAATTTTAAAAGGTATTTTGTTTAATATACTACGACAGCACGCATATTGCATATAGCATGCTGTCCTGCCGATGTGATTTTGTTGTAACAAATATTGCAGTATTTATAAAGCAAAAAGGAAGTTTCTCACAAACCTGTCTAGGAGTGCTTTAAACAGCAAGAAACAGCGAAAATGATTACGATTGTCTCGGAGAACGCATGCAGCATTCATGCAGAAGCAACGGAGGTTAACTTTAAACATATAAGAATCTATTTAAGGAATAATAATTAAAACTGCAAAGCTTGCTAAGTTTTTTTTGAAAGAGTAACAGAGTAAAAATATTTTAGCAAAACTAACCCCCTGTGCTATAATGATCATACAAAATTGAAAGTAAGAAAAAGCCTTATTTTAATATAGCCGATTAGCAATGTAAGAAGTGGATGTGCTTAACATACGATGTTGGTATTAACATTGCACATCGCCAAGCCCTATAATATACTACAGCCATTTTTCGAATTCAGTACAAAATACACCGCCTCGCGTTGTGATGTCATTCAGTACCAGTACCAGCTTTTACGCCAGTGGAAAATCAACACCTTGAAGTACCATTTCTCAAAGTACCAAAAGCACGGTGCCTAGTGCAGTGGAAAAGTGCCCATAAATGTTAACCTGGCCAGCGCACACGTTAACATCAGCCTTTTAACAAATTGGCTGATAGCCACATTAACCATCTGTTAAGTTATCAATGAGATTGTGGCTATGGCTAATAATAAAATGACAACCTAAAGTAACTGTTGCTTCTTGATATTTGTTTTTTGAGGGATTTTTAATTTTTTTTTGGCAAATGAAAGGGTTTCATTTACTCTTAATGCGATGCTTAACTCCTTACCCCTTGATTTTAGAGCTCTTTTTTC
>JAODKC010000117.1:12694216-12705446 GCA_026777985.1 Mormyrops attenuatus | reverse complement strand
TATACACATACATATATACACACACACATATATATATATATATACACACATATATTATATATATATGTGTGTATAGACACACACACACACACACACACACACACACACACACACACACACACATATATATATATATTTTATGCCTCCTAATTGTTTCAAATTGTTACAAAGTTACAGAAACAGTATTAACACAGTGACAAAAATATGCCTACTAAATACACCAGACGACTCAAGGAAGGGTAAATGCAATTTATAAAAACAATAACGATTAATTAAAAATAAAATCTGTCTGCCAAAAAATGTTCTCGGAAATATCTATATAAAAAAGAGCTCTCTTTCCGAATTTCTTGTTAGATTATTTAATGACAGGTTTATAGAAAACTAATTTCTGGTTGCAGGAACATATTCACCTCCAATCTAAACCAATCATTCATTTTGCAATTTGTAAATATTTGATTAATTGATATTTCTCATTGCATATATAAACAAGTGTATACACCTGCATATATTTAGCCAGCTTAATTAAAAATAAGCCCATGTATTAATGCCTTGTTAAAATCCTAAGACTCTTGTCCAAAAAAAAAAAAATCCATAATGACATCAACATATGACATAGACATATGACATCAAGTTGGTAGTAAAGTAAAACGGGCTTCGTTCTTCCACAGCCTTTGTTGTGCCTCTTCAGCATGTACACGCCAGCCTTCCTTCCCATCCGCCCCTGAGACGGCGTCAAAGCGGCCCCAGCAACAGACACCCGCTCCGCTGAGAGCATGGCATGAGCGGGCACACTGTTTTTACGCCCTAGCCAGTGGTTTTCTCTGAGAGGCCCAGCCTATGAAATGGGAGCTGACAGGGAGTAATTATTCTAATGCGATACATCCTAAACTAAATGGGAGTGGCTGTGATGAGGTGTCAAACGCAAGTAATTTGTGTTGACAAGGGCTAGATGTAGCCTGGGCAGCTGGTCCACCCCCCCCTTACCCAAACCCCTGTGAATCACTGGGTGCTGGCAAAGCCTGTTTGGCCCCAGTTCTCCCAGTTCCCGCAGCTCGACAGGCTTTTGTCAGATTATAAGGGCCGCAGTCTTAAAACCTCTCAATTAACATAAATGGTGTGCTGCTTTGACTTATTTATAAAAGAAACTGGGGAAAACTGACAATTAATATCACAGGTGAATTAATGTTAGGTCACTTCATATTAAGATTTTTGAACAATATGTTACAATTACCCAAACCTCTTTATTATATCAACAAAATGATTTGCATGTCTTATTATAACTATACTAACTGAACAGCTCAATTTCCTCCATGTCTGCATGTCCAGGAGGGTGTGTAAAATAGAAAAGCATTTCATGCATATTATAACATGACCTGCAAGTTAAGGGAAGTCAGTGGTCAGTTAAAAACCTAGAGATCAAATGAGTCCCATAATACTTCCATAAGCCATGAAGCAGCCCATCTTGTGCAACAATTCTACCACAACTAAATTTCTTTTTGTTACATTTTTAATTAATTATCCCCCTACCACCACCACATGATGCAATAAAATATGTGATGGGAAAATGTCATGTTATTGGCCACCAGGTGAACAGCACAGTGCTCTTGGCGGTAGAGTGGCAAACTTCCAAACCACGTGAATCACTCAATCTAGACACATAGGCTATGCTGAGTGTTTGCATCACTCGTCTCTCAACCTCAAACACTAATTTTATTCTTTACCGCCATTTGTGGGATCGACAGTTTGACTCTGAGAAACCTGCTGCTCCCAACTGAATGTCTTAATTAGCATCACTGCTGGGAGGAGACCCTCATGCGTACAAGAAGGCACAGGCAGAAAGGGAGATGCCAGCACATTTAGTACTACTGTTAATTCTGTATTAGTGTTGGTAATTGCCACCCTATAGCAGTATTGTTAGTTCTGTAGTTGCATTAATTCCCACCCTAGTAGTCCTACCCTAGTAAGTAGTATTGTTAATTCTGTAGTGTTAATTTCTCACCCCATCGTAGTATTCATTCTGTAGTTGCGTCATTAATTCCCACCCTACAGTAGAATTCTGTAGTAGTGTTGCTAACGATACTATTATAGGGCAGGAATTAATTTTGTAGTTGCATTGATTCTCGCCCTACAGAAATATTGTAAATTCTGTGTTAGTGTTAATTCCTGCCCTATAATAGTACTGTTAATTCCCACCATATAGTAGTACTGTTAATTATGCAGTAATGTAGTTCATTCCAGCCCTATAGCAGTATTGTTAATACATTTGTGGTATGCATAACTCAAACTCTTCTATAACACTGTTAATTTGTTTGGGTTTTGCTAATTATGGTCCTTTAGCAGTATTTGTGCTGTCAATTCATTAATAACCCACATTTAAAATTTCTTGACTGCACTAAAAAGAAGACCAACACTAACGAGGTGTTCATGAAAACATATATTCATTTCCAGCTATTACTGGCCTTACCTGCATCTGCTCCATATACAGGCAGATCACAATGACATCTAGGCAATTTTCATTTCTTTTTCAGGTCTAACCTAAAGGCAACCTGTAAATGTTACTGCAAACTCATTTTTTTCTTTTAAACATGCATATAATTTTTTAGGTCAAGATGCTTTATATCTAAGATACCATACACAAGCTCATAGACACCAGAAGGAAAAACACATCCTCTGTATATGTATCCATCTTCATAATTAACAGAAGTTAAGTGTGGCTCTCCTATTAGCTGCCGAGGACCCACAAATATGTTCTATTTAAGTGGGGTGATAAATGCCAGCCTCTCTCTCTCAAAAAAAAAAAAAAAAAAAAAAAAAAAAAAAAAAAAAAAAAAACACACACACACAATCCTTGACAAGTAATAGGAATATGTTATAAATGTTCTGACACTTTTTTGTAGCATCATCATTTAAAGACATTTGAATAAGCAACATTACTATCATGATTTAAATTTTAACGGCATTTGAATGAGTGATATTGCTATCATAACTTAAAATGATTTAAATGTAGGTTTTTGTACATAAATATGCATCATATGACAATTCAGGGTACATATCACTTTTTTACTGTAAACAGTGTTTTGTACTGAAATTATCACACTTTCAATTATCAATCTCTTACTGGAGAAAACGGCAAAAGGGAATTTCACACATTTTACACATATTATGCATATATAAACTTTCAGTGATACCTGGAAAAATCCTATTGATAATGCTCCACAAAGTGGACATGAAATACAATTAAACCAAATCAGTACCCACTTTCAGTGCAAAGGATTCTCATATCAGTACCTGACGAATACACAAAAGACACAGACAGTCCAATAACAAGCCGTTAGATGAACACCAAGCATGATTCAATCAGTAACTAAGGAACAGAGAAAAACTGCATTGCAAATGGCCAGAGTCACAGTGCAGGTACCAGACTTCCTGAGCAACAGCAGGAAAATGGGACATGGCTAAAACATTAAATGTCAGGTTTACTGGAACAGAAGTAACAACCGAAGGCTGATGCAATGAAACCAAAAAAATGAATAAAACTACTATACGTACAAAAAAATGTGTCATTGTGAGAGCGGAAAGGAGCAACTTCCTTCACGAAAACCTTTTTCCATTTCATAATTTAAATCACTGAAAGACACACACGAATTACGCATTTTCCATAAACACAACATACACTGACATATACTGTAGAAAATTACAGTATATAATATAATCACTTGTCAATCCAACAAGAAAAACGGTGTTGGGTGTTTAAGGGAAAATGGACATTATGGCTCTGCCGCTGTTCTCCCCTGCCTTCCATAACCACGCCACCATGTCCTGACTACTGAAAGACTAGAGGGTCTTGAAAAAAGAAATCCTGTTAAGCGGGCCTGGCTGCTCAAGGATCCTCCCAGATAAACATGGCAGACATTAGAGAATTTACAACCAGTCGCACGGACATCTGCCCCACTTTCCGCGGTTATTGTAAAAGGAGCTAATCTGGTTAAGAGAGTGGGGGCCGTTTCATAAATCCACGCACAAGCAACTGCAGAAACCACCGGGTCTCTTCTGGGGAGCGCTGGCCGAATTGAACTGTAAGCCTTCTTCTTACGGCTTGTTAGGCGTAACAGGCATGTCTGCCGATATCGCTAATGAGGTATAAGGGGTCACGGAAAAGCCCCATGGAGAGACGCTGATTTAGACCCGACCTGCTGATTTCTAGCATACCCCCCCCATCTGCCCTCAATTTGCCCCTTTTTGTCAAAACAGGTGGACCATCATGTGACACCAAGGTAAATTCTAGCTACATCCATTCAACAGCTCCCATCAACGCTAAAAGAGCTACTGTGAAAGATCAAGTCATCGATTTTCCTACTTCCATTTATAATAAAATGCCTGTTGCCACTAAAAATGCAACCATCTTCAATCAAACTTTAGTTTCTAGTTTACAAAACTGTTTAATTACTCAGTTGTGAAGAGTTCATGTAAGCTTCATTTCCCACCAGTTACTGTCAGCTACAGAATAAAAATAATAAAAAAATGCCATGCAGTTTTAAACCATAAAATCAACTGATATGACATCGATTTATTTCATGGCAACTTTATTGTGTAAAATAGAACAGCAACTGCCCAAGTCAGTGAACTGAGGAGCAGCTTGCATCTGGCCTGACAACATATTTATCAAGAAGAGGTCAGGAAACGATGACAAGTCCTTTCCTGTGCAGTATGCATTCCGCATCATTCAATAAATAACAAAAAAATAATTTGGCAGTTGATGCGTATTTCTGTGCATGGACGAAGCAAGATAATGTAGCCCTCCCATTGTACACAGCGACAGCAAAGGACCATGAAACACAGCGTGTAGTGCTTGAGGTATTCCACCTCTCATTTCCCATCGGAAGACACTCAGGAAATGAGTTGATGAAATGACAAACGATTAAATTTGAGGCTGGGGAGGGACAACGGTTGAGTGCCTCTGGGTGGCATCACAGGAAACCCAGAACACAACAGAAAATTTCAGTTTCCGCCACATTTGCTCAGAAGTGAGCCCTGCTCCCGTCATTGAGTTCCCTTTCATTTATTGCACATGTGCAAGATAGCCTTGTGCAAGAGGGCCGGCATCACCAGTTCACTGAGGTTCTGGCATAGAACTGGGGGCACGCAGCATTCCTCCAGGGAAGTTTGCCCTCTTCCCAGCTTATCGTGACCCAGCCCTAGGCACAAGCAATATGATCTGGCTTCCTGAGGTCACAAGGCTGTCATGGAAGGGGTCTGCCACCTTCCCTCCCCAATAAATAAATTAAAAAAATATTCTAGCCATAAAATTCAGACACCCCCGCTCACTGCTACCAGTGGACTTCCTTGCAATGTCGTTATTTAAGAGAAAATTAATGAACAGGCCCCATCTGGTTAAGTCCCTCTACAGCACTGGCACTGTATGCAGAAACAGCAAATTTACAAAGTACAAATAATCTTGGGGGACAATCTCAAGATAGTTTGTTTTTAAAGGTCTTGGGTATGGAGTTTTCACTATTTACAAGTATATTCATACATCACAAGGGTGCCCTAATTCAGAACTAATTTACATGGAGTTATAAAATGAATATGGCTTCTAATAATGTTCAATAAAAAAATCTGCCCAATCAGGACCTACCACATGATCTACCAAATTTCAAGCTGTGCGCATAAGGTCAACTCTGATATATCTGATATTCTCCATAGGTATGTTTAACCGCACAGATCTGTCATTTAAAGCTCGACTCCTGCCTTGTATACATGAACATGCCCTGCTCTGCCATACACAAATGGCTCCCGAGAGAAACCACACACGGAGCCACACACCACCAAGCTCCTCCATCCAGTTTGCGCTGCCATGCATGCAGAAATGAGGCTCCAGCATCAATGGCAGAGGGATAGTGTGGGATCACGGCAGTGACATGCAGACATGGACGCCAGGCGCGGGAAGGCCTCGCATGAAGCCACCTGTGTGCTGGTAATGGTGCTAATGTGCTGCTTTTTCTCATTCCACCTCTGTCTACACACCCTGACGACTCAGCGCCTGCTAATTATGCTAATTTATGTGCCACTTATAAATGAGCTTTTTAGTACACTTTGCAGCCTGCTGCTTTGTAACAAAATACACAAATCCTGCTGAGCGCATCTCTGGGTTGCAATGAGGGGCCATTCAAAAGAGCTCCAGCCCCTTTAATAAGGCCTGTCAACTTGCCGCCACCTTCCCTACCTGCTGTCCCCCGGCGCTCCGCAGAAACTCGGTGGCAGATGTTGCTCCGCTAAGTTGGCTCTGAAGTGCCTCTGTTGCTCCCCCGTCTCCCCAACAACACAGCCGGGCTACTTTGGATCTCTGTATTTGTGCCTCAGGCAAGTTTAGGAGTGCAGCTGTGTCCACCCCCACGCTACCTTTGGTGTCAGAGCCCCCTCGGGCGAAAAAGGGGGAGAGTGGGGGCCGCCATGCTCCCCTAGACTGCATCTTCTGACGATCCGGCAGTGTGGCGAGCCGGCCGATGGGGACGGCGGGCCCCTCGCGAGGAACAGATGTCCGTGACAACCTGCCTCTCTGCACCTGTACGAGTCCTCGCTGTGCCGCGGCTGCCGTAGCTGAAAAATTCATGACCCCGGAGGGTTTCCACCCGACATCAAAGGCCGCGCGTGTGCGTATGTGTGTGCTACTCCTGCCCCGTGCGTGGCTTACAGGCAACGGGAAGCCGTGCAGCCGGCCTTGCCAACACTTCAGGTGAGCATCAAGTAGGCTTCATTTAATATCCGCATGTCCTTTTCAATTTTTCTTTGAATGCGTTAAAGGTAATATATATAATAGACATAGCGCACCATATTTAGCTAATGAGGCAAACCACAAAAACAATCAAAGGCTACCATTTAATTTACACAAGTGCGGATTCTTTGTTGTCTCTTCGGGCACTGATAAGACAAAGGACCGGAGTTGAATTTTAACTTCCATTTTAGGCCTTGTCGCATCCTGTTTGCAAAGCTCTGCCACTAACCACAGGGAACGGAAATGAGAGTTCACAGCAGCTATCGAACGCGCGTTACAAAAACATACCACACTCTTCGTAAATCGCACTGTTACAGAATAAAATGCCTGCCATCCTAGAGCACTTCTTTAGCTTGAGATTGAGAGAGGCCTTTGTCTGCAGATCTCAGTAAATATCAGCAGTGGGCTTGTGCTCAGTTACTAGTTCAGTTGGTGTGATTTGGGTCTGGGAGGAAGCTTGGTTTGCCGCCTGTGGCTTACCTTGTCTTCTCCCGTTGGTCTCATTAGAGAAACTCGGTCATATTGCCTCCGCAGCAGAGCCCACAGGGCATCTAGGCGCCCCTGGAAAAAAAGAAAGAAAGAAAAAAAAAAAAACAATTGTGAAGTAACCACAAGACTACAAAAAGAGGAAGGCCTAAGGCAGAACTTTGGCACTTGACACCCAGTGAAATATAAGAGACGAGATGTTTAACATGACTGCCAAATGGCAGACTCAGACCTTAATAGGGGTGTACCACTTAGATTCGTGGTGCTGGTAGGTGGTGGCGGGTCTCGGGGGGTGGTTTCTTATCACTGGTTCTTCGACTTCCTCTGAGATGGACACCACAGCATTTTTGGCTTTCTCGAGTCTTGCCCCCTCTTCTGTGGAGCCCTTCTCCCCCCAACGAACCTGCAGTAGTCACAACGGGCTACTGAGTTCAGAAGTCTAAGATTCATTATGCTATTTTTTTTACTTGTTTATTCAAAAGGTGCCTTTAATCAGCATGCATAGTTTTACTTATACTTCTCATACATGCACACATGTACATTTTTATAAAAATAAACATGTACTCTGAACATAAAATGAAGAAAAAGAACAGCATATTACACTGTTTATAATTACACTGCAACTGGGAAAACAATGAAGCTCTGTATCCTAGAATAAACATGCTGACATAACATTCATTAGGACACCGAACTTCAGTAGATCACTAGAGTGAAGGACATGAAGATAACGTTTAAACACAGTTAATTATTTCACTACTGGCAACCATCAGATAAGGACAAAACTTTCGAACCTAGAAACTGCACAGTTCTGTGTTTAACCACTGTAACCTCAACGCCTAAACTGCTGTGCTACAGCCCTACAACCTTCCAAAGCAAGACTGCATTTCACAGTACAATGTATCTTATGCAGCCTGACTGACATACCCTCAGTATAATGCCTTTTTGGTAGCTCATTTATGCATAACCTAACTATACAGTAGATTGAGCTAACATTCTGGCTTTTCTGTCAAGTTTCTAGCAATATCTTATTTGCACACAATTTGACAAACTGAAACCTGTTACAAACTCAAACCCAGAAAATCTAATTTAAATATCTGGCAAGACATATGACAACTTCATGGCAAATAGAATGTACATACATTTACATGCTGCTAATTTTTATTTTTCTGCAAGTAGCTGTTAGTTTAAGGAACTGCCGCATGGCCTGCTGACCTCCATGCGTTTGATTCCTCCGGCTCCTCTTCCCCCATAGTAAGACGCATCTACGGTGGGCCATTTTTTCTTAGGAAGTGGATCTGGCTCAGGCTCCTAGTGGGATGAATGCAAACAGAATTACGTGTCATTTTCAAACCAGTACCTTCATTAGCTGGGTATAACTGCACTTGTTTCCTTCTATTCAGGTGCACTACAGGAAAACGATAAAAATGTACAGGTCTAATATGGGAATCTGCATTTCAGAGAATGGGGGTAAACTAGATCTCCAACACCATATGTCTCATCAGAATTTGTTCTAAAGACTAAAAATAAAGCCTGACCTGAGAAACAAATTATTGCCTGTCCTCAGCAACAAATGTAAATGATCTACGATGCTTTTCTGATTAAGAGATTCCTACAGTGTCTCTCCCAAAACAAAGCAGGACAACAAAGATTTTGTGTTGTGTTTGAAGATTAGGGCTATAATCTACTCACAGGTTTTGGGGCAGGTGGGGGCGGTGGAGGAGGGTCCCTGATGACCTATAATAAAAAATAGCCACACACACACACACACTTATTATAAATGACAAATGATCCCGAGACACCAACTACTAATAAGGGATAGTTTCATGACATATAGCCTAAACTTTTTAAACTACCATATTTTTTAAAATAAACCTGATAATGACAGAGGATGGCAATAAAAATAAAATAATTTCCTAAATTACAAATGTATTCTGCCTGTGCTTCCCTGAATTGGCACCACAATCTTATCAGGAAAAACTAGTTTGCTATAAACTAATGAACATGACAAGCATCCACTGTGTATGTTCTTAAACATAAGTTTTACCACTATAAAGACTAAGATCTGAGAACTTCTTTTCTTTTAACACAACTGGTCCTACAGTCGGCAGGTTCAACAAACATCGGATGGAAAATATAAAAATGAAAAAATCCTACAAGTTGGAAAAAACAGAACTAGAACTTGCTGCACGCCAAACACTACGCTGAATCCACGTGAATTACGTGAGTGAGAATGATTTTTTTTTCCTGCACTGAACATATACTGCATTATATATGCATGTACAACAACTATTTACGTGGCATTTACATTGTATTACGAATCATAAGTAATCTAGAGATTATTTAAAGTATACAGGCGCATGCACATAGGTTATACGCAAATATTGTGCCATTGTATATAAGGGACTTGAACATCTGTGGATTTTGCTATCCACAGGGGGTCCTGGAACCAATCCCCGTGGATACTGAGAGCCGACCGCATACATCACTACAAACCCACCGCTGGTTAATTCCCTGTTTGAAAGGGAACCGGGGGAATTAATGTTCACCGAGACACAAACCCAACAGGAAACATCCCTCCATCATCCCATCAACCCCCCCCCCCTTATGTATTTTAGGATCCTGAGGTGGAGAAATCAAATTTGTCCTGGGGAGGGGAAATCAAATATATTGTACCTCCAGGAAGATATAGTATTTAAAATTATACAGTTACCTCAGGAATAAACCTGCCCTCATTACAATATTCAGGGGTAGCACTTGGTAATGAAACAGGAGTTGTTAAATAAAGAAAACAAACAAATAAAGAGATGGATGTGTGACAATTCAGGCACAGAGAGATCCTGCAGGGAATTTACTTTTTCCTGGTTTTTTGGGTTTCAAAATACAGGTTTTTCCATTTACCAATTTAGCTTCGGAAGAAAAAAAAATTGGTTGAAAAGCTATTTTGTTAATTGCTGTCACATGTTAGATTTATCAAAGACATTATTGCAATGTAAAAACCAAGGAATTATTCTGCCCTTTTGAGTCAGTGTGAATCTGTATATGTATGGCATAATTTAACTACAAATCTTCCAGACATATTGGGTGACATGTAAATTATTACAAAAATTAAGTGACTGTTAGTATAGATTCTGACACGCAGTAATAGGACATAACGGCCTAATTGCCCTCTAGACTATCACTCTTGAACAGAAAAAAATTAAACAGTTCTATTTTCTTTTGTGCATCATTTCATACATCAGGTTCTTGGTATATATGGAAATATTGTATTTTAGAAATAACATTAGTATTAATATATTGTTGTTTTGCTATTATTTGAGACACTTCTGCGGCACAATGGCAGCATTTAACTGCCAAAATCGTCCACCTATGCTATGAATGTTGATTTTCATGCATGTTAACATTTCATTTTAAACTTTTTATTGCTCTATAAAAGACTAACTTATGCATGTGGTTACCCTGGCAGATATCACTTTTTCTCCCAGATTATTCGGACTCATGAACACACTTCATTTGATCTTTAATTAAATATCTGTCATAGGAAATGTATTTTGCAGATTCAGCAGGCAATACATGTATGTTTGTTTAACTGCACATAACACAGCTGGGCCTAACATCTGCACTATGACACCATGTAAACCAAACCAAACTGAAACAATGACATCACCTTCTTTATTTCCTTGTTCTAAATAAAGCTCTCGCACTAGGAAACAAACATGTTTGTTGCACTATTGAACTCTATGCCCTATGAGGACAGCTTCGATCGTGCACACAGGCAGTTAATTTTACACTACATTAAAGCTTGCTGCTATTTTGTCATGTTTCTGTTTACATTTTCAGAATAGTAGAAAGACAATAACAACTATGTTAAAATAAATAGTATCCTGTAGGGCTGTGCGATGACCAAAATCTCATATCCCGATAAAAGAAAAGAAAAAAAAAAAAAAGAAAAAAAAAATTTATATATATATACAT
>JAODKC010000117.1:12661717-12687588 GCA_026777985.1 Mormyrops attenuatus | reverse complement strand
ACTGTCTGTGTGTGTATATGTGTGTGTATATATATATATATATATATATACATACATACACACACACATACACACACACACACACACACACACACAGTATATCTATATATAGATACATATGTGTGTGAGAGAGAAAAAAAAAAAAAGAGAAACACACTTCAAAAAAAAAATCAAATGTGTGTCCAGAAAACAAACTTTCTAATAATAATGTAATATAAATCTAATAAAAATGTAGTTCATAGTGGGTCAGTGATCGACAGTGAAATAAAACAGGAAAATCATCCAAAGCAAATCAGTCACCATTAGCCTTTCAGTCCCACTCTCCTACTATTAGGTCACAAACAAAAGAATCTTGAATAATACTGATTTCAAAAGGACAGCCTTTAAGTGGGTCAGCTTCAAAATAATTGTCTTTTTGGCAAGGATTTCCAAGCTTAGGGAAATACATGCTATGCAAACAGCTATGCTGCAGACTGAGAGGATCACAGGGAAGGCTTCTAAATAAAATCTCTATAGCCTTCCATCTTTCACTGTTGAATCGGTGCCACTTTAAAAAGATGAGCATGAAAGGGCAACTTTATTCCACTACTGTGACAGATTCCGGATGCTGTGTATCTGGTGAACATGAAATAAAATTGAAATAAAAACAAAACCCACGTGTTTCTGAGGATGGGAAAAAAATGAAAAAAAGGGGGATTTCTGGAACATTTGAGCACAACTAGTTTCTGTCGCTCAAGATTCAGGCCCGGAAGCTGAACACATGGAAAGCAAAGAAAGCAGCCAGATGACACCGTGGGACCTTGCTGAACCACGGCCCCCATAAGCGCCGAGACAAGCATGTTCGGATAAAAGCTCATAAAGCTCTCATTGGATACTTACTCTCCGACTTCGTGCAGCTTGTGTGTGGGACAAAGGATATAATAGTCGTACGCTTCGGTTGGCTTCTCATCTGGAAAATGAGACACTGCGTGAGCTCCCCCCTATAACTGCCTGCTTGGTGAACTGGTGAGCCCTATCTATTTTTGGGCATCGGGAGTGTGCAGGCCGCTCGCTGGCAAAATCACAGCCCGGTTCAACAGCAGTATTGGGTCCAAGGTCCAGAACACGGTGGTTCGGCGTGTTTTAGGGAAGTACATGCAGACTCCAATCTCCACAATGTCCTGGGAAGCCATGTCACCTAATGGCTCCGAGGAGCCCTGTAAAGGCATGTGTCACCCATCTGTGAAGATGTTTTAAAGCCGTGATTATGGGCATCCACAATTACACGATGCCCTCTCTCTCTCAGAGGCACAGGGCGGAAGTTTTTGCCCCATCTGGCACAACCAGGAAACAGCATTATGGACAGACATCCAAGTCCTTATACTTCAAAACACAGGAACCAAAATTGGTAAATATATCCAGGCCACAGTCTCACATGAAACTTATTTTAGTTCTAAATATTACACTCTGTAAATATATGGGGCAAGTTTCTGCAGTAAATGAGATCAAATCAAAGGATTTCTCAAAACCAGTAGTCCAAGATTTCTTACATCCCATAACTGGTACCTGGCAGGAAAATCCACATTAAAGTTGGAAATGTTTATATTTCCATATATGCATCAACATCTGCAAATTAATTTAAAACATGAAGTTAATGGCCCAGAACATAAAGTATTACCTGATTAAAATCATTAACCATAGATATTTGCCCAGTTTAGTTCCCAAAAAGTAGATGTTTGCCCAACAGCATTTCAGCATAAGCAAACCATCAGCACTGACACCACAAGAACAGCATTAATCCTGTTACGTGTTATAAGATACCACTATTAGGTCAAATTACCTACAATTTCCCTAAATCTGTCCACATTTCTCATCTGCACATAAACAGAAACAGTACCATGTCTTTAAAGCTATGACCACATTACAACTTCTAAGGGCATTCTACATCCCAGAATTGTAGCGCAATAGTATAATCTATAATTATTTGTGACATCAAAGGTAACAGGGCTATATAATACTAACTATTTATTTAGACAAACTGCAGTTCATATAACTTGTACTACACAGTTCTTGTATCCGGCATGGTTGGGACTGAGGCACTTCCAGGTAGTTGCCATATAATTTTCCCAGATATTTAAATTGTACAGAATTGTAAAATTTCTTGCCTTCAATATTTTTTCTTCCACAATTTTTACATGATTATTGTACTGTTAACATGTTGCAATGACCCTTCCTTAATCTGACTACTAAAAAAGCATGCCGCTCTGTAGCTATGTGCAAGAATTTATATTGGTACTGCACATTTTAATGCACATTTTTAATAGTGCTACTATTTATTACTATGATTTTTTCATTTTCGTACTGGTATTTTAGAATTTTGTGACAGGTACTTGTGCGAGCTGGTTATTTGAATGACTTAATCATAGTTTCTTGTGTCATTCTTCAATGTGTCCCACAGTGTATATCACCTCACAACTTCCCGTCTTGCGCTGCGAAATGCTCACCATAGATCTGGCCGTTGATTGTGTATCTGCAGAGTGCTCCTTCCGTGCCTTTTCCCAGCCCAAATCCATTTCCTCTCACCACAACAGTGAAGGATTCTATAGGATGTGAAACACAGGACAGTGAGCAGAGGCCTGGCATGGACAGGAATGCCCTGAGCAGAAACGCAGGGCAGCTTTACTGCGCACCATTCACGCAGACGCTGGTTGGTTCCACTGAAAGCACCTCTATACAGGACCGCTTCAAAATCTGCAAAAAAATAAAATCAGAAATCAGTCAACTGTAATTGGAGCGAGAATGCTGTTTGCCACGGAAAAATGTAAGGGGTGGCCAGAGGTGTCTACAGTCATACCCAGTAAATACGTGGCACCACTGCTCTTTGCAGTGCACACACACACTAAATACCTGTGCGCACACACACACACACACACAAACACACACACCAGGAACCAGTAATAAAGTACCGAGTTGAGCATCTATTGATACTCACAATGATGAGGAAACTGATCTTTCTGTTAACTGACCTTACTGATCTTAACGCTAATTGTAGTCTGTTGTTTACATGTGTTGGATGCTGCAACCCTCATTTGATTTGCACCTACTGGATCGTGCACTGAGGCGGCACTTACCCAGAAATCAGAGAAAATACTACAGGTCTAATGTAAATATTCTTCATTCTTGATTGTGAAAAAGAAGCAATGTTCTATTTTACCATTTATCTAAGCAAAAGTGCAAAAAAATTGTCTGTTTTTACTGAACACTATTTCTAAGCTAAAAAAAAATAAAAAATTACAAAATCATACATCACAAATAAAAAATAACAGGATAATATCATCTAATAAAAGCCACCTCCTATATTGAAATTTAAAGCCCATCCACTCTGCAGAGACGACAAGCTTTGTCCTAAGAATTTTAACAAAGGGCTACAGAAAAAAGGGGGAAAAAAGACCCTAGAGGGTTTGCGAATTTGCTTCTCAAAGTCTCCATAGCCAACTCCCAATAAACAACCCCTGTCTCTTTCAGGACTCCGACTGCTGATGTCCGAGGCCGGCAATGACTTCATTGTCAGCCTGCCAAGGCACGGACAAGACAGCGGAGCTGCTTTAAGACGACGGAACGTGAAAGGGAAAGGCTCTCCACAGGGCCAATTCATAAAAACACACATATCTGCTCAGCTTGGCCTTTTTTTTTTTCGTCATTGTTGGACAAAAACATAGCCGTCAGGTACACATAAAATGGGCATGTCAAAATCTTTTGAAAGCAGTTCAGAAAATGGAAAGGATCACATCCAGGACTGGAAAGAGTTTCTTTTTTTTGACTGCTCTGGCAAGTCATGTATAAACAATACCGGGCCTTAATCCTTCCATCCCAAACGCTGCTGCAGAGGCTTCCCTACAGCCCTAAATGGTGATCCTGAGTTACTCCCAATGTCAAACCCTATGCAAGTTGAAGGTCTCTCTTTTAATGGAAGAGGAAATGAGAAATAGTCACGACGACGCCAACCCTTTGAGCAGCTGGCAGAGTAATGGCTTCTTCCTGAATGAAGCCAGTCAGAAGGCTCATCTAAATATGTTACTTCTCCTTCCATCTTCATTCCTTCCCTAAACAACTACTTAATGTTGGTTTTTCATACATCTGACCAACATTTACATTTTTATATTCAAACTGTTTGAAACTTCATATGGTATCGAGATACAGGGCTAAATGCATGAAGCCCCCATATGCAAAATTTGACAGTCTAACATCAAAGTTGCAAAAAAACAAATGATGAGACAATCGGCAGAAACATTTAATGCCAATCATAAAACTCCATGCTACATGCTTTTCATTTCATTTTTGTCATAAAATATATATTGGCTGTGCTTGACATACCACGTCTTACTTGCATGTCAAACCCCACGCCAATACATTTTCTGTTTTATATCCATTACCCAGTCATTAGTTGTTCATACTTAAGATGTTAGGTCATTTTAAGGCAAGACCTCATTAAAAGAAATAAAACACCAAGAGTGATGCAATGTTATGATATGCTACAAGACGACTGCAAAGATCTGAGTTTTAGCTAAAAACACCGCTGTGGGGGGGGGGAAAAAAAAAAAAAAAAAAAGAGAACCCACGCATTTAGGGAATTAAATTTAACCATTTCTTATGCATTAGAAAATAAAGCTACACAGCCCAGGTTTGAGTTTTCATGTAACTGATGGAAGAAGGGAAACCACATCATAATCTGAGCTGATATTTTGACTCTGTGTACAGCTACAGTTAAGGGACTTTCAGATCGACAATGGCTGGTGACTGAAATATGAGAAGGGATGTACATTCAAACAGCACACATCTGATGGAGAAACATAACGGTACTTACCGAATTCACAATGCCTTTGAGTGCCTGAAAGCCATCTCTAACAGGGAAAACCTGTTCTTTCGAGTCAGCCACATCTACAAGCTATTGGGAAGTAAAAACAACAGCAACATGCTTTTTGTAGGTCAGTCATCCAGCAATTTCAAGTGTACTTTCCCTCCGATTTATTCTGAAATGTCTGTGACCAGAACTGGAACCATAAAAAGAATATAAAAAAACAACATGACATGCATTCGGTACTATAAAGGCTTAGCTGCAGAGCATGCTTACTTAAAGATCATGCTTCCAGCTTTGCAGTGCAGCGTGATGTGAGATTGTTAGAGATGTTAACGTCACAGGAATCCTTCTTTTAATCTCATTATACTATGTAAACCCAGAAAGATATAAATAAACAGCAATCAAATATAAAGTATCACATCCTATTTTGTCTTATCCTTGGCTGGCATGAAAATTGTATTTATCAGAAAGAATGAATATTACAAAAGTCACTGCTTTTCAGTGAAATTAGATTAGTATTTAAAATGACCACCCCACTGCTGGACGGACACACACACACAATTTTAAGATTCCTATTCACCCAGCTGCATCTCTTTGGACTGCAGGAGAAACCTAGATGCTTATAAATAAATAAATAGTTAAGGGTCCAAAGCACGAAGTGCAATGGACCCTTCTTATTATTATTTTTTTTTAATTAGTGGATCCTTCACCCTCACCTGATTCTCATCGAAATCCTTCACGCCAACACAGTAAACTCTCGCACCATAGTCTCGTGCAATATTTGCCTGTGGTATCCAAAAGAGAAATTGTATCAAAAAGTAATTTACTAAGAGACTACAGATATTATACACACACAGACAACATTCAATATTAATTTTGAACAGCAATAGTACTGATCTAAATTTTACTGGCACATGATCGCACCTCTTTCACTGTCATTTTGTGGAGAAAGCCATCCAGCTTCCCATCAGTTAAGCCAATAATAATGCTGGAAGACTTTGATTTCTGATCCTTCATCTGTTCTGTCACCTAGGCAAAAAAGCACAATTTACATTAAGATACACATTTTAATTATAGAGCATCTTTTGCATACTGCTATGTTGACTGCTGCACAATTCCATAAGATACAAGATTTTTCCTGTAATAACACGTCATCATGTTATACTGGGGCCAGATCCTAAACTAAACTATTAGACAGTGACTCCGCTGGGCACATTCCAGAAAATGCAGTTTACGGTGATGAGACTGAACTTCTCAAAAGGATGGCCGTGGATAAAACTGCCCTATGTGGGGAATAAAATAATGTTTCCCCACAAGTAGCGGAGAGTGCACGACAAGTCATACGACAAAGAGAACAAGATACCTGCCATTGAGATGCATGCAACATATAAGTGCAGCACAATCACACTAAATGTGGCAAAAATCACAGATACAAAAAGTGGTCAAAAATCTAAGCAGTTTATAGCACATTTGTGAAACTCAAATTCTGGTTACCCACCTTCTGAAATCCTTCATGCATGTATGTTTCACCTGACGGTTTCACTTTACTTAATCGCAGTAGGCCTTGTTCTATTTCATAGCTAAAAATAAAACAGTAACATTTGTTCACTGCAAAAGCTGTTCCTGTTATTACATACAATAGTGTATATCATTCAGAGCTAGCCATATATCCAACATGCACAAATCACATCTATTATTGTAAAGTACTTTATTGCTATAAATAATAATAATAATAATAATAAAAGCACCTGTTTCCAGTGAGTGGCAACATTACTTCAGCCTTAGAGGAGAACACTATGAAAGACACTCTTGTCCTTGGGCTGAATTAAAAAAAAAAAATTTGAATTAAAATATCGGTATCCCCAAGAACAAAAACACAGTGTAAGTCTAGTGGAGCAATTCAACCTTTGTGGTTGTTAAATTATTATCCCTGATTAATAGAAACATGATTATAATTAATATTAATAATAATCACATATTAATGTTGTAATTTCGTAATCAATATAGTTACCTATATTGTCAAAGGCACCATTTTCAAATTTAAGTTTTTAATAAATAGAAGCCGGGCTCTTCCACCAGCCTTTGCGAGACTGACCTCAAGCATTCTGCATTGCAGCATAAGGTACTGTTTATCTTCACATCACAAAAGTGCCATTTATCGTCACCCACAAGACACATGGCACCTTCGCCCACAACATTAGCACTCCAAAGTACCAAAGGCAGGTTTTGCATAGGACTAAATAGGCTTTGTTATATCAAAGTACTTTCTGCGATTTCCAGGCATCTACACATCTCTTTTTAATGAATGTCACTAATGTCCAAACAGATATTTTTTTTCAGTTGCAACTTCACCATTACATCACACATTAAGAATTTAAGTTTGTAGCAAGGACACCCTGCCAGAACACACTTAATCAGAAAATGTGCTTGCAGGTGACAAATCAACCACATAGTTCATTGCTTCATGGATTCTTAGTCTGACAGCTGAGAGAACAGAATACAAAGAGACTCCCGACAACAGAACTGATTAACAATGGTGGCACAATCAACCCTTTTGAAATGAAAGGGTGTAGAACTGAGCCGAGAACCTGATTATTCAGTATTTGGCTTCGCAAATCTGTTGCTAACATTACTTGTCCATCACCAATAGCTAGAATATGTGTGGTACTGGATCCATCAGTCCAAATGGCCATCCTCACAGTCCAGAAGTCTAATCCTCTGCCACCCACTCCCACCTGGCCCCTTGGCTAATTTCAACAGTAAATCATTTTATTTTGAATTGGCCATCGTCATCAGTAATTCCCATAAACTGAGGTAACACTGCATAAGTTAACGTCAATCACAAATATGAAAACAGATGACTTTTTAATGAAGAGGCTGTTTTGACATTTCTCAGAAGAATGTGTTAATTCTACTTTATTTATTTCCTTCATTTAATATACGCTATTGTCCAAAGTGATATTAAGTAGGCAGGCCCACTTTAAGTTTCATTGGCTTCATTAAAGAAAGCCAAAAATCTGCTTTTGGATATAAAGCGAGCTAAAATAGCTGTACTAAACAATTAGACTTCAGAGACATGGGTCTTTGTTGACAGATTTAGGATTCTTTTAGCTTCAGAAACCTCTACTTTGGCAGGTCTAAATGTCAGGAATCATTTGTAATACTCCAATGTATTCATTCACCACAATTGTAAAACAATACCTACCTTACAAATCTATGGGTGAGTTGCTCAACAAATCCATAAATCTCATGCCAGTTATGTGCCACACTTCCAGACCTAGAAGAGGAGGGTGAAAACCATAATTATGTGCATTTAATACCTGTAAATACAGAGTGCTGTATATAGTTACATACAAACACTTTTTGATGTAAAACTAGTTTAATCTGGTATGATTCAACCCAAATCAGTAATTGTATTGCAGGTAATATTTCACAGTGTTTGCAACCACTTCCTGAGAGATGGTTAATCAACAATGACAATGTTACTTGAAAAATGGCATGCATAATTGAATAGTAAAGTAAGGGAAACACAAAGAAACAAAACACTAAGCACTGTTTAGGTCTGTTAGTAAAAACCCCCTTAAAATACAACATATTAATTTTTATTACACTGCACATTGCTGGTGCTTACATCCAAAGCAACTCGCAGTTTTGACAAATGTTTTGTTCTCTGGGATCAATTCAGGTTTCAGCTAACCACAAGGTTATTGTGGCACTACCCCTCCAGGACAACCTTCACCTTGCCAATCCATGCTCTTAACAGATACTTCCTTTTCTGTAGCATTTGTATTAATGCAATAGTTTTCATGAGAAAGGATAAATATATTCAATGACAGGATGTTTCCAGGCACAAGAAGTAAATCATCATATTATAATTGGCAAGACCGATGACAGACTAAAAATGACATGAGCGAAGATAACACTGGAATGTCCCCACTGAAGGCTAACAATAGATTTGGCATACTCAAAACTCAATTAGTTACTGCAGGCCTACATTGTGTGTACAATATGACCTTCAGGTAATGACTACAGTAAGTACTTAATTAAATTAATAATTATGGCTCAATGTATATGCAGAGAACATAAAAGTGTACTAACTAGACAATATTTCTTCTGTTCTCATTCTCTCTCCCCTTCTGGTCATGAAATGAAAATCAAGACCTGATTTGTGAGTATCGAGAGGTGACATCAAAGCGCATGCAGGAACTCAGTCTGTCTGACATGTTCTCTATAGCAGGCAGAAGATTTGGCACCTCCCATGCATATCTGGAAGTTGCCACCGCAAATAACTGCCTAGCATTTCTCAGCCATCAGTCAAAATGTACTCCAGATAGTCAAGGTTACAAGAGTACAGAGTAGTCACAGTATTTGTTTATGCAGACTGAGCAATGTGACCAGTCACTATACATCCTGGGACAAATACTATTTAACAATTCAATAAACATTTTTTTACTGGTGGCAATATTTTAACTTTTTTTGTCCCAACACCCAACTGGATTCAAACTCTGTGGCATTCCACAATACACAGTTGAACAAGGAAAAAAGGGGGCAAGTCAAAGACTAAAAACAGCTCAATTGTAAAATCAGTTTAATATTAAAACAACAAAAAAAATCTCTACATGATATTAAATAATTATGGTATGTAAAGTCGCGAGGAAGATAGACATTACTAACGATGCTGAACGTTACCCCTGACTTATTACACATAAACATAATAGGTTCAAAGACATCACTGACATTGAGTATGCAACGAAATGCTTGTTGCTGTAAAGCTCGTAAGAAATATAAATGTGTTTCAAGCAATTTTACATAAAACGTTGTTTTAGCCAGTCTCAAAATGTATATTATTAAATTAGCATATTTCTTTTTTGCATGATGTTTATGAATACATATAGGTGAATTAACAAGAATTGTTGAACAAATCAGCAGCTTACTGTGCTATCTGGACCTTCTCGCAGTCGTTGATAACACACAGATGAAAATAATACACTGATACCGTGCTACACCCATTTCGATATGGCGAAGACACACTGTATACTCACCTATCTAACACGAAGTAGAGATCAAAAACGCCGCTACAGGACGCCTCCTCGGCGTTACACACCGAGCCGCATGAGATTAGAAGCAGTAACACTGCAGTCGTTGAAATAAAACCACTCTCTATGCTTTTTTCTTTCCCGTCCATGACGGTCGTTAACGTCCACTTTCAGATCCGTGTAGCAGCAACAGCAGCAACGCGTAATTCAATTAACTAAACAATACAAAAAACACGACCCGAGGCCTTTAAAAGCTGCAAAACTACAAGGAGCGTCTTGGGACAGACCGCCTACGTCCTGGTTTCGTACATTTCAATGTTGTACTGACAACTCAAAAAAAGTAATTTCGGAGCGGTTTTGAAATAAAGACTTGGCGTCGGCGCAACGATTACTTCACCGACCGTGTTTGCATAAAGTCGGCGTCCTGTAGGGGGGCACAGATGCGGCGCTGTTAGCTTAGCTAGCTAGCTGCTCTTTCCGCGTAGCGTGGACTTCAAACCCTTTGCGTAAGGCGATTGGCCCAACGGCAAACAGATGTGCAGCTGCGGGGAGTGTCGCTGCGGATTTCGTGGCATACGCATAAATCCTCATTTCCTCAACAAAAATTACATATACTACTTATTACAGCTTATAGCATGGAAGAGAAACTTAAAACCGGACATTTTTCTAATATCCCTAGCATGTTTTAAATACTTTCCATCGACTTGGGAAACACATAAGCAAAAAAAGTCTGAAGTATACTCCCAGAAATGTAAATAATTTTTCTCAAAGTGTAAATAAACAAAAAAATAAAAACAACACCATTAAACAAACTGCATCCAAACTCATACCACAAGGTATCAAAACAATGTCTATAATCCTATATCAATAATATTATGTTGGTTGTATGTCTATCACAGCAAATAAGTCTGAAATGGACAGTCATATTATATCTTGAAATAGATCACAGGAGAATTACTTAAAGAATGATTCTTCAGGACTCCAGTCGTGTAGTCCTTATTAAACATAGAGCCTGTGCATGCCTAAATGGTTTTCTATAGTATTTACAATTCACAGTTTTGAAGCACATTTGAGCCATTTAACGTATTCAAGATTTTGATTTTGCGCCAAATGGCAGCTTTAGGTATTTAATCAACACTGCCATAAAATAATAGCATAATGTTTACACTAGTCATATTGTCAGAAGCAAGATATAGACCTATGTCTGGCAATCAAGTAGGTGGGTAGGTAGACCAGTAGCGAGGTTTTTCCATGTGCCCTCCAATTCTGAAAGCGATTCACTGTAAGGCCTTAAGGAGTGTGGAGACTTTGCAAAGGAAGTGGATGATGTAAAAATCATAGTAGTGACTCTTTAAAACATGTTGCTGCCTCAAAAAGACAAGGAAATCAAAGTCAATCTTCTGTTTACGTATATGTTACATGTTTCTGAATCTCTTGAGATCCCCTTAATGAAACCCCTACTCTAAAAGCCTCCCTTTCATTCTGGGCAGCAACAGGCCTGTCTCAATCTTTCCAAAGTTTTTGAGAAACATGTTGCCTAGTAGCCGCCCAATAACTATGATATATACAAATACCATAGCACTGAAATGGCTTTTGTGAAAGGACTGAATAACTTCTCTGCAGAGAGTGTAAAAGTGTCTCTCTCTTTCCGCTTTTCTGAGCACCACTTGTGACATTGTGCATCCTGATTAAGGTCAAGAACTTTTGACTGAACCAAGTATTCAGTGCTATCACCCAAACATCACATGAGATCACCAGTATTAGCAGTGCTGCGCTACAAATTAGCACTGACTAGGGCTTGCTTTCAGTTCCCTTGCACACGGTCATTTGTACCTCTATATCATCCAGGCTATTTAAAAGTGAAATTGTTAAGCATTCTTTTTGTTCTTTTTTTCACTTCCCATCAAAATATATTGCCAAAAGCAAGATCCTGATGCTTCGATATCATTCTGCCAACTAACAGGCATGTGCATGAAACTTAGCGCTTAGTGTTTCCAGCAATCAGATCACATGACCCTTATCATTATGAAGACATTCACATGATCTTTTCTATTGTATGTGTAGGGCTGCATCTGTATATATTTAGATATTATTTTCCAGTACTAACACTTGATTTGCATGTTTCTAGGGCATCAGGGAATAATTTTATTCCTCTAGAAAATGTACGGTAAAGCATTTTTTACTTTCAACTTAATGTGGAAACAAGCTATTACATACAAATCAAGTAAATTTGACTGACATCACTTGAAATAGGTTCTGTCATGGGCATTGCCGATACAGAGAGCTCACTGAGATTAAGTAGGAAAAAACATTCAAACACAATTGTTTGTCAAGTGAGTCAGTCTACAAATGCCACTGGGTTGATCTGGTAGGACAATAGTCTCAGAAAACAATTGTTATCAGGTTTTATTTTCATTCTAAATTACATTGAGTAAAAATGTAAATTTGCATTTATACATTTCCTGAGAAGTGATGTCAAACTAACGTGCTTCACTGGGTGGCTTTATGATTCACATGACATACTCACATCCTGCTGATTGCACTTTCTGGAAAGTCCCACCAATGTTTGTATTGATGAGTGTCTTAGTCATTGAAGTTGTTTCATATCCTTTGATATTGCACAAGCACTAGGTAGACACTCAATAGGTGTCTTTCATTTTATATTAATTATATACTTCAAAAAGAACATACATGCACAAAAATACATATAACGAATAAATGAATATCAGAGCATTAAACCAAATAGTTGTCATGTTTTTGTTAAAATGACATTTATTTCATTGCAAATAATTTATGCTAATTATCTATAAGCTATTCAATAAAATAAGCATAACATCACAAGATGTGATTTTCTATTTTATAGTTATAGAAGAACAAAAAAAAAGTCAGCAAGAAAAAAAATTAAATGAAAAAGTATCACTGTGGCACATGACAAGTTTGTTCTATGACCATATCAAATATCATGTTAACATTATGCCCATGAAGGTTATTAACAAGAAATTTAAATGAATGTGAAAACCAAAATATATATGTATATTCATAGGTGAAATACTTCAGTAGTTCAGAAAATAACAAAATTTAAATTAAAGAGCAAGACTAATGTTATTGTCTTGGTGAACCACTTCATAACCATTTATATTAAGTTGTGTATTTCCTAGGGCAACAGTGTAGTTAGCTTGAACAGTTTACATTTAAATAATGGATTATGGGAATATATTTGAATATGCAGTAGATTGCAAATAAGTTTCATTTAGCTAATTTGCACACAGATGACTAATAGTGTTAATTAAAAGTGACAATTGAAACAACAAAGCTAATTGTAAAAGACACTTGGGTGATAACAGTGTACAGATTAGACATTAAATAACCTCATCTTTTGTTTCAGTCAATAACCAAGTGATAATGGCAGTAAAAACCTCTAAACAGCTTGAAATTTTTAATTTTTTGGTTCCTTGTCTAATTTGTTGACTCTGTAGACATAACTACATTTGGGAATTTTTGCAATATTTATATATCTATCTATCCATCCATCCATCTATTCGTACATCCATCCATCTTCTAAACACTTGTCTTGTCGGCGCCAATCCAAACCTATTTCATGGATCGGGTATCGGCCATACGTGACCGATCCAGGTCCGATACTTAGTGTAGCGTGTTTAGGAATTGCGTTACAGATGTTGCTGGGGGGGGGGTTATTTTCTGTTGAGCATGCACCTATCCGGGGGACAGCAGGAAGGTTGGAGGGAAGGGGGAGTGAACTATCGGGAAAAGAGGGGTGTAGTGTCAGGACTGTTCTACGATTATTTTGTTGAAATATAAAGGTGTGTGTACGGCGTGGCTGTGGCTCACAACAGCCAAATAAAGTTAGTTTTGGCCACTTGACTCTTCATTCCCATAACGGGGAACTTTACAGTGGTGTCAGAAGTAAAACTTCCATTGCGAGCAAACCGGGTTTCGCTGCTGTAAGGAGATGGATCCTGCAATCCATATTAAGAAGGAAGGCCACATGTATGCCTACGCTGCTACGGCATGCCCGTCCACAGCAGTGAAGAGGGAACCATGTTGGCCCTGAAGTTAGCCACCATTTCGTGCCTTGTCCGGGGGACATGTCACCAGCCGGAGGGGAGGTTCAACGCACCGGCGAGGACGCAAATAATGATGCTTGTGCCCGTGGACTGCATAAGGTAGTCCAGTAAATCAGACTGGGAAGCTTTCCACGCGCAGTCCGAACTGTTAGCCCAGGCGAGCGGCTGGTCACTGGAACACAAAGCTCTCCAGCTCGCCTTTTGTTTAAGCGATGATGCGCTGTCCTGCTTGCTGTTGCTGGACCAGAACGAGAGGGCTAATTACGACACATTGGTCGGCACACTAAGGCGTTTCGGGCAGTGCTACCGGTCGGAGCTCCTTCGGTGTGAGCTGCTTAGCCATTCGAAACTCACAGGGGAATTTCTGCGATCCCTGGTTAATGACGTTGAAAGATTAGCCAGACGAGCTTACACACACATGCCGGCAGATGTGCAGAGTGAGCTAGCCCACGACCAGTTTGTCAGGGCCCTCTCTCTGGCGGATCTTCATGTCCACACGCAGCTGGCTCGCCCACGAACCCTGTCTGATGCCCTGGAGTTAGCAATGGAGAGGGAGATGGCGGTGGGGGCGACACTGCAGGGTACTGATTCGCCACCTGTAGTTAGGGAAGCCGGGAAGTGCGGAGGGGTGGTACAGAAGCCTGCATGGGTGGAGGAGATCACAGAAATAATACAGGGGTTGACCCTGCCTCCAGCCATGCAATAGCAGGCATCGGTCCATCTTTGCTGGGGATGTGGCCAGCCAGGGCACTAGATCAGCTCTTGCCCAGCACGAGCTAAACCAGTGGGAAACGGCGCGGGGTCGAAGTAGGCGGGATGCTGCAGGCCCCCACACCCGTGTCCCGCTTGTCACCTACGTGGGCTGACCTGCCCAATTGGACCAACAGGGGAGGCGAGCATGGAGTAGTTGTGGTGGGGCGGACTTTGGTGTCAGACTTCTGCCACATCCCAGTCTGCATCGAAGGGGTTCCGTGCACTGCCCTGGGGTCTACAGTCACGGTGGTCCGGCCAGAGGTGGTACCAGAAGGGATACAGCTAGAGGGCACATCAGTCCAGCTCCGCACAGTGACTGGTGAGTTAGCGCCGACGAAGGGGAGGGGACTGCTGAGGTTAGCAGTTGGGGGCAAGAACGTGCAGCAACTGGTTTGGGTAGCTGATGTGCAGGACGCATGCATTCTGGGTCTAGACTTTTTGAGGGATGAGGGTTGTCAGTTGGACCTGGTGAATGCCACATTGGGTTTCAACAGTGGCCATGTTGTGAAGATGAGGCCGCCAGGTGGCCAGCGAGCCGGTGAAGTGGCAGGGGGTCCCCAGGCAGGCAGCCCAGAGGCATGTAAGCAATCATGCCAAACCAGCCCACATGGTGCACCTCAGCATGAGCCCCTGGCATACCCCACACAACCTACCTGTTGTCTGGAGGCTGGGAACCCAGAGGGGACCTGGTATAGCCACATACAGGGGCCCATACCTATTTTCTGAGGCTCCTACTACCCAAGTGTGCATTCCAAGCCAGGTACTGGGGGGACAGGGCAGACTGGGCGCTTTGCTAGACAGAGAGGGTAGGAAAATGGTGGCTCCGTGGGAGATCCAGCACAGGAGTTCCAGCGACCTGGATGAGTAGCAGCAGGAACAACTGTGGCCTGGAATTCCAGGACTGCTTTGCATGTGATGACGACAAGTTGGGGCAGACTTCTCTGATGCAGCACAGTATCGACACAGGGGATGCTGCACCCATATGGCAGCGTCCACACTGCCTCCTGCTGGGCTGTCAGGAAGCTGCAGAGCAGGCTATATTGAAGATTACGTGCTGGCATAATTGGGCCTTCTGAGAGCCCCTGGGTGTCCCCAGCGGTCATGGTCAGTAAGAAGGGGGGAGAGTAGCGCTTCTGTGTTGATTACTGGAAGCTCAATGGGATAACAAAGAAAGACTCTTACCCCCTCCCACATGTGGATGAATGCCTTGACCTGGTAGCTGGCTCTTCTTGGTTTTCGTCCCTGGACCTGAAGATCGGCTACTGGCAGGTCCCTCTGTCCCCTGAAGCTCGACCTAAGACTGCATTCTGCACTAGCAAGGGGTTGTGACAGTTCAGGGTTCTTTGCTTTGGCCTATGCAATGCACCGGCCACCTTTGAGCATTTGATGGAACGAATGTTGGAAGGGGCTCTGCATCATGCATGTCTCGTCTTCCTGGATGACATACTGGTGCATGGAAACTCCTTCTCATCAGCAGTCATTGCTTTGCGGCAGGTGCTGGAGAGGATCAGGCAGCAGGGCTGAAGCTATACCCTGCCAAGTGCAGGCTCCTGAACAGGGAACTGACCTTCCTGGGGCATAGGATAAGCTGTGAGTGGGTGGGCACTGTAGAGGACAAGGTGCGCGCCATCGGCGAGTGGCCCACACCTGTAGATCATAGAGGGCTAAAAAGTTTTTTAAGCTTAGCAACCTACTATAAGAAGTTTGTACGAGGGTTTTCCTGCATTGCAGCCCCCTAGTATAAGCTGCTGCTGCAAAACTTTGTCTGGACAGAGAATTTCCAGGCAGCTTTTCAAGCTCTACAGGATGCCCTGACTAGCTCACCCATGCTGGCACCCCCTGACCCTGACTTGCCTTTCCTCCTGCAGGCATACAGAAAACTGCAGCGGGTGGGGGTTGCTGAGTGGGTTGAGAAGCAGAGATGTGATATGCTATTGATGGGCACACAATAGCAGCCATCATGGGAAGAGGTGGCAGCCCTCTACCCGGTCATCAAGGGTGTATGGGCAAAGTTCAACACACTACGCCTGCTGTATGGGGTCCTGCAGCGGGCCTGGGTGGAGCCAGCAACAGGGGAGGAGAGATGGCAGGTCGTGGTGCCTGAAGGGATGCAGGAGGAGGTGCTGAAGGCTCTGCAAGGCTCTACATGGCTCTGCGGGGTCTGGGCACTTTGGCGTGACAAAAACCCTTCGATGTGTGCGTCAGGGCTTTTACTGGGGGCGGCTGAGGAGTGATGTGGAGGACTTTTGCAGGCGTGGTGACCTCTGTGTGGCACGTAAAGGACCTCAGGGGACGTCCAGGGCCCAGTTCCAGCAGTTCCTGTTCGGGGAACCCATGCAGAGGGTGGGGGTTGATGTGATGGGGCCGTTCTCACGCACAACACAGGGGAACTGCTTTATACTGGCAGCCATGGACTACTTTACCAAATGGCCGGAGGCTTATGTTTTGCTGGACCAGGGGGCTGAGACTGTAGCCAATGCCCTGGTTGAGGGGATGTTCAGCAGGATTGGGGTCCCTGAGTCCATCCATAGCGATCAAGGGCGGAATTTTGAGTCCTTGGTATTTTCCAACATGTGCACATGGTTGGGGATCACGAAGACCCGCACCACAATGCTCCACCCCCAAAGTGATGGGTTGGAGGAGCGGTTTAACTGAACCAGAGCATCAGCAGGACTGGGATGCAAACTTACCCCTGGTCCTAATGGCTTGCCACTCTGCGGTCCAGAGCTCAACCTCCTGTACACCAGCTCTCCTAATGCTAGGCCAAGAGATCAGGACCCCTGCGGAGCTGGCCTTCAGACAACACCCAGACACCGAATCTGCCCCTGCTGGGCCTGAGTATGCCAGACGGCTTCAGGATCACTTCGATACAGCTCACGAATATGCCAGGGGACAGCTGCTGAGTGCTGGGCTGCGGCAAAAACGGAATTACGACCTCCATGCCCAGGGGTGTCACTTCACAGTGGGGGAACTGGTCTGGGTCTACAGTCCGACCAGGAAGAAGGGCAGGTGCCCTAAGCTGGACACCCACTGGGTGGGCCGTGTCTGGTCCTAGAGAGGGTGGGGGAACTTGTGTATAGGGTGCAGCTGCCTTCCTGGGGGCGCAAAGTTGTGCTCCACCGTGACCGGCTGGCACATTACAGGGGAACTGCGACACCTCAGGGGAACAGAGCAGAAGGGGGATGCCCCCTGTCCTCTGTCACACCGTCTCCAGCTAGGCTGAGTATGCCAGTCGGTTTGGACCAAGCAGCCAGAGGTGACCAGCCTGCCCCTGCGACACCCGGTGTTTCTTAAGGGGGCACGTCTCCTAGAGGATGTCCAAGGAGAGGGAGGAGGCCCCCCGCCAGGTTCACGGACTTCACGGACCTCATTCCCATAACGGGGAACTTTACATTACTTATTTAGTTTTTGGCAGTCTCTAAAAAGCTAGCTCCTACTTTGTGTTAAATCTATTTGTACAATAAATCGCACGACAGCTCTTTCCCATTTTAGATGTGTATTTTGCAGCATTGAAGCTGAAGGCTAAGGGTTTCTTGCTACTAAGTAGGTTTGAGCGAAGTGACTTCCGTCTGCTGTGACGTAATGCGCATACCCTTTGCAGTACAAGGAGTGTGAGAACATCAGATAAGAAGGTGAAGATCTGGTATTTTACGCTTTTAACAGCACCTAGTAGCACAGCGATTTGCAATCTTTGTAAATCAAAGTTTTGAGAGGTGGAAATTCGTAGTGCAAAATCCCACAAAACAAAATGCAGGCAACTGTGCCAAATAACGTGAGTTATAAATTGGGCACTCGCTACAGCTTGTGATACAAGAGCAAATGTAACAGGTGAGGTCAATCAAGTGACGCTGTTGCCAAAGGGAGAAAACATGTGGGGCATTTTAAGCATTCGTCACTTGCCAATCCTCGCTTGGAAGACTTCAAAATGAACTGCAAAATCAAAAACGCTTAAAACAAGTTGTACAAATGAGGTGGAACAGTACGTTCTGTATGTTTCTAGTATAGTAATTAGATATTTTGGCTTATTTACTAGTTTAAAAATATTAATAATATATAAAGGATAAATATATAAATTATCCATTCATCCATCCATTTCTTGAAACCGCTAAATAATATTTATTATATTAAATTATTAAAGTGAAAGAAGCTATATATGTTTTTGTATTGCATATATATATATACACACACACACACACACACACACACACACATACATATACGTGTGTGTGTGTGTAAACATTCCTTGGTACTAAGTAAGTAAAAAGTAGGCCTATTCGCTATTAGAAGAAAATGTCTTGCAACTGTGAAATTAAAGGTCAGAAAATATCTCACAGAAACAGTGACATAATATTGTATATTTTCCAGTTGGTGCAATTTTGAATAACTTTGATGGTATTATATAATTGCATAAAATTGCAATTGCATAAAATTGCAAACTGACATACACACACAGTCTTCTTATTCCAGGAGTAAACTATTAAGTTTACATACTTCACCTGTTAGTACACAGCTTTTGTGAGTCGTTTTTTCGTGAATATAATTTTTTTAATGCTGTGTCCATTCAAACATTAGTCACCCCATTGTGTAATGACTTAAACTGCCTATTGGTTCTATCATATAATTGGTTATCATAAATACTGATCACTTACTTTTAATGTATGACCTCTTCAGTGTTGGGAGGGGTGCTTTTTAAAATGAAAGAAAATTTTAATAGTCATATGGGGAATTCACTTTACTATGTATTTACAAAAATAAATAGTTTTATGAATTCCTTCATCCATTTTCTTAATGCCTTTCCAGGACAGAGTCACAAACACATTTATTTTTAATATAATCCTTTAAAAAGGCAAAAAAGACATTGTTCAAAAAGTTTTTTCACTGTATCCATTGTTACAATGACTGTAATGAAAAAAATATTTTGAGGGAGGCAGTGTAAATGTACAGGACAACCCTTTGTTTTTTTGACAGAATGCATTTTTTCCATCACGTTTGTGAAATGTATGTACGAAAAAGATAAAATCATTAAATTAAAAACTGCAAAAGTTGCAAAGAACCATGGTCATTTTTTTATTCGATCAATCTTTATGGGTCTCCACCCAAAGCTGTGTCTTAGTTAAGATCCCATCGGTGGCATTTTGACTAAAGGTATGCTAAAAGTTTAAGAATGGCCATCTCTCCAAGTCCATTTGGAGTCCCATGTCACCTCTCTTCACTCTTCCTCCAGCACACCCACAACAGAAATAATCTGTACTGAACGGAGTTAATCATTGCTTTTTCCAAGGCTGTCAACTTAATGAGAACACTTTGAGAAGAGCCCCCCCCCCCCCAACATCCCTGCAAGAACACCACTGACACCAACGGCTCTCCAGTGAGTGGGACAGGCCTGCTGGAAATCAAAGCAGACAGGAATGCATTTTTGAAGATTGACCTGCAATGGGAGGGGGGTGGCTCAAACGTGCCATTAAGGACAGCCCTTCTTTGAGTGGTCATGTGGCAGCCTGCTTTACACAGAACACCGTGAAGGGGAGTAGAGAGAAATCCATTTATGCTCTAATTCACTCCACAGGAGAGGCCTATCTGATAGGAGCGACACTCCATCTTAAGCCTATTCACGTATTAAATAAGGCCCATCACCTCACCATGTCCATTTAAAGTCCAGCAGTAACTATTTGCTTTTATAGCCAGTCCTTATAGAGGGAGATGTATTTATCACCTCTGATGGTCTGTTTGAAGCATCAGCTCTTCTGCTTCATTTTGTTTGGCATTGTTCATGAATGGATTTAGAGAATTACTATGGAAAACACCAAGTAACATACAAAGACACCACACATGTACCCAGATGATCTATACACTTGCAGATTTCCTCCTTGAGGAGTCTGACGTGGCATGAAATGGCTAAAGCGTTTTGTTTCCAGGTTATTGATCATTACATACTGCTCCATTCCCATGGGGAACGGGCACTCTGAAGCCTATTGTTACTTAGCACACAACAATTAACAAAAGAGAGCTGTGACTTGCTTCCCCCTTGCTGCTATTCCTCGGATAAATTAGGAAAGAGCAGCGAAAAAGTCTTTCTTACAGTCATTTTCCTTAAAGTCACATTTAGTACACATTTCAAACTGTAACTTACTACATCAAAGAATTATAATGTTTTCCAAATGAATGACACATTTTTTTTATTATTTTTAATGATATCAAACAATAACAGTGCCTTGTAAAATTATGTAAAATGTATTTGCAATCTGTTCAATCGGCATAGAATACGCTACACAACGGGGCACTGTAATTTGCAAGGCTGCTGAATAATGTGGTAGTCTCACTAGGTGTACAATGTACTTTAACACCAGGACTCAAGTATCTCCTTTGAAGTATAGTGATAAGGGAGATACAAGCATACAAGCAGATTACAGCATCTGCTAAATGCTGTAAATGAGATACAAATGACCAAGTAGCATGCAAAGTGCAGTACTGTACATAAAATCCTTTGTGGGGGGCAGGATTTTTAAAGATATAAACAACCTCACACCCTTACGGGGCAGTGGTTAGATAAGCATGCTTGTGATTGAAAGGTTGCTGGTTTGAATCCCTGACCACCAAGGCACCACTGAGGTACCCTGAGCAAGGTACTGCTCCCTGGGTGCTAAATAATACCTGCTCCCTGCTATGTCACATATGCATTAAATGCAGAGGATAAATTTCATTGTGGTGTCACTTATTTTAAGAACCATATATGAAGACTTAAAATGATTAAGTTTGAATATTATTATTTTTCAGGTTACAGTAAATATTAAAGCTTTATTTTGTAATCCAGTGATGTGATTTTTCAATGATCTAACTGCTATTGCAAGACTCTTACAAGGGAATATCAGCATCAAATTCTTGTTTCCCCTTATTTTGTGTTTTTTTTTCCTTGTCAGCAGGGTTGAAGCCATTCCGGAATGCATTCATGAATTCCAGTCCAAATCAGGAAATTGAACTGGAGTTGGAACTTAAATCTCCCTGAAATTTGAATTCAATTCCAATTCTCTTCCCTATAGTTTTTTTTCCAATTCCTGATATGGACCGAAATTGACAAATGCATTCCGGAATAGCCCCAACCCTGGTTGTCAGTGGCATAAAGATTTTGCAGTATGCTTAGTTAAGCATACACTGCAGAAATTCAAATTTGCTGGTTTTTGAACAACACAAACTTTGAAGCTCACAGCTCTTGACACCCAGTTCATTAGTGCAAAACTACTAATTATCCTATAACTGGCAAGTGGGCAAAAATATCGATCTTCAGACTACTTATCCTGATCAGGGTCACAGGGGGCATGGAGCCTATCACAGGTAGCACAGGGCACAAGTCAGGGGCACACGCTGGACAGGATGGCAGTCCATCACAGTGCACATGCACAAATTCTACAGGCAAATTAAAGACACTAATTGCATGTCTTTGACCTGCGAGAGAAAACCAAAGCAGTGCAGGGAGGGCATGTACACTCCATACATCAAGCCAAGGTGGAATCTGAATCCACAACTCAGGAAGTGTGAAGCAGCAGTGAGACCCACTGAAATTAGAAAGTGAATAAAACCAGCAAGTAAAAGTGATCATTAACGGCAGGAAAAACAATTGTGTGTATGTGTGTGTGTGTGTGCGCGCGCGTGTGTGTGTGTGTGCGTGTATGTGCGTGTATGTATGCGCAAGAACATTTGTTACAAAAATATTTGGTAACACTTTCTATGAATGCCATGTCTATAATAATCTATGAATACATTCATAACACGTTATGATGCAGTCATGAAGTATTATAAATGGGGCTATAAGTATTCAGGAAAAAGGCATGACACATTATAGCCATGTTTATAATGCATTATGAATGCTTTATAAAACTGTCATCTATAACACACTATAGATACCTTCATAATGCAGTACAAAGCATCCTTATTTCTTATACTTAATATCATAATGCATCATCAAGGTATGTATAGTGCATTACAGATGAGAGCTTGATTGGAGCTTATAAGTTTCACAATACTATATTGCCTTATGACTGTCAATAGAGGATGCTGTAATGTATTATTAATTCTTATACCAACTGATATAATGCACTATGAAGGTATCTATAATGCATCATTGATGTTGTGGTAAAGTGTTACCAAAAATTCTTCTAAATATTAACTCAGAATATAGATAAGAATGATAGTACTGTTGTCTCACACTCTCTGTTTTTCTGCTGGCTTCTGTCAGGTGCTTCAGTTTCCTTCCCTAATCCACAAACATGCAGGATTAAGTGGACTGGTGACTCTGAATTGCCCATATCATGTGACTGTGTGCATGTCCTGCAATGGATTGGCTTCCTGTTCAGGGTGTCCCCTGTCATGTGCTCCCTGCTTCCTGGGGTAGGCTCCAGGCTCTCAGTGACCTTGATAAGGGGTTGAAAGATGGATGGATGAATATTTATATGTACAAAGCATTTACTAATGACTAGCTATTTGATAAAGCAAAATAATTTGTGCAGCAACATAATGTACTTTCTGTTTTCTGCAAAAATTATAATCTGCAGAGTCTTTGAGGGGAAAATGCATGGGGAGGATTTAGATGAGCATTTTTTCACTGCATTACAAATTAGAATACTGCCTTTCTGTTTTTATAATGTGAAGTTCTGGTGACTTAGAAATAAATGGAACAAATAAGGACTCCTTCCTCTCTTCATACAGTAATTGAACTCAGACATTTGGTTGGAGCCATTATGGGCGGAGATTCAGTTTCTTGTGAAGCCACATGGACAACGACAATAAGAATGCACTCAAATTGGTGAGTGTACCCCCAAAAGAAAGTACTTAAAAAACAGAACTCATTTATTGTAAAGGCACAAATGTCTCTACTATACTTTTATTTGTCATTTGGCCCTGACTCATTGTCTAAAACATGGAGCTCAGGAAAAGTTAGCTTACTTCTTTGCCGTGGATTAACTTGATTATTACAGAGCTAATTCAACCCTGTTAACTTTAAAATCATGTTTCATTTCCTAGGCACTATTAAAACAACACTTTTCCATTTTTTTTTGATCCAGGATGACATGATTTCCAATAATGTGTCTTCCAAAGCAAGCTGCAGAGATACGGATAGACACTGGGCACTGTCCTGGATAGTCTCTGATCTGAGTGATCCCACTGTCTTTAGGGAATAGTCTCATCATCTCAGAACAATGGTTGTTCTTTCAATATTAAAAGGCTTTGACAGTAATGAGTGAAGCTGACATGCATTTAAGGAATAAAGGTGTGTGTTCGTGACAGCAGAACACTATTAGGCAATCTAAGCAATATTTTTCAGGAAGGAGAGGTATAGAGCGTAGCATTCAGGCCATGTTAAATTCACTTGTGATGCGAAGTTAAAGAACCACCATGTTACAAGTTTATCCAAGCTATGCGAAACACAGTCCACTGGCAAACACTTGCAACAGTATGTGCTTGATTTGGAAATTGAACATTTGGTGCTTGAGACCATTTCTCATCTCACCCACCATTCTTTGATTTTTTTTTTTTGTCAAACTAAAGCTCCCTCAAAGCCAAATGTATGGGATCAGTTATAAAGACTGAACCTGGCATCACTTCCGGTGAAAGTTTCATTTCTTGTCCAGATGTTTACACCATGAGATCATTATTGAGGCCACACTTTTAAACTTAAATGGGTGTGTGATGATGCTTCTGAAAGGTATGTTAAAAATAGGCAATTAATTAAGATCAGGTCAGTGAAAATTGGAGGGAATATGATTAAAGAATAGAGGGATTCAGTACTTCAGTATTCTTTGCTAAAACAAAGGACATTATCCTTAATCTGGTTGAGCAATGCAGACACTCTAAGCTGTAAGCAAATAATTTCTAAGAGGCTGAAATGAAATATCTTCCAGGTTGTGATTAACAGCCTAACAAGTGGTAACAGATCTTGAATGTCACTGACAGCAATCTAATCCTAATGAAACACCTAGTCAAATATGCAAGGTGGCTTGATTATTTGAAAGGATTTCAGTTTATGTAGTACTTAACAAAATGGTCTGTTTCACTATAACTGATTCAACTTAAAATATGAAGTACTAGGAAAAATACTTGTAATCAGTGTTGGGAAGGTTACTTTTGAAATGAACAAGATTACAGATTACTAGTTACCCTGTTAAAAGTGTAATAAGTTTTGTAATTATTTTCATTACTTTATCAAAATAATGTAACTTATTACATTTGATGACTTTTTTATTACTTTTCGCAAAATGTTGTAAACTGGGCAATAAAGCTGAAACGTCCAAAAAGCTTTGATGATATGTGTTGTCTGGAAATATGCCAAAAGAAAGCATTTCTGCACAGCAAAAAGACGAATAGCATCAAAATTAACGGTATATTCTACATATTAGCTTTTTACAGAAAAGAATATATTTGGATGTAACACACATTTTGATTAGTAACTGCAATTTAATTGCATTTTTCCCCTCAGTAACTGTTACAGATTACAATTGCATTTATTTTATAATTTAATTATGTAACAGCGTTATATGTAACTAGCTGCTCCCCAACACGGCTTATTATGATCCATTCAGAAGACCATCCAAGTTTTGAAATCCACTCTTTCCTTGGGAATACATTCCTTCACTGGTTACGATGCTATATCCACACTTGGATTTAACAATCGTTTGATAAATGTACTGTTTGTGACTATTGCCAGTGTGACATGTAATATTACTAAAATTACGGTTTTGATTAGACTGGGAACAGTCCCACCTAACAGAAACTGTTTGTAATGTTCATTTGTTGTCAGGCACCCTTTATAGATGGTCCCTTATATAATTCCACAGAAACTGATAAAGGACAAAGCGATTGTATTTCAGAAAAAGAAGAGGCCATATTGCTGAGGGTCTTAACGCTTAACACTGTTTTCTTTGTACTGTTTGTACTGTGTAATGTGCTTCTTGCAACTTTTCCCGGGGAAGATGAGTCAGTGTTCATCCACATGTATCATATTACTAGATTGATGTTGTTGCTGAAATCCATTCTGAGATCCATCACAACAGCCCCCCCCCCCCCCCCCCCCCCCCGCCGCGGGGGGGCGGGCGGGGGGGGGGGGGGGGGGGGTGGTTGGTTGAGGAGAGGGGTGTTGTTAGAGGGGAGGGTGAAAAAAAAATCGTCTCG